>CM063254.1:12465945-13065945 GCA_032158295.1 Pycnopodia helianthoides | reverse complement strand
CCTCTGGGCCACTGTTGAATATGACAATCTCACTCATGGCAGTAGTCTGGGCCTGAGAAGTATAGGGTATGATGTAAATTAGTATTCAACATTTATGTAGACTTAAAAAACGGATAAAACAACACAATAGATTGACACCATAGTGTAGGAAAGCAATGCACAACTATCTCACAAAGTTTTGTACAGACCACGATCGCATTCTGTGTGATGTGAGCTGTTTAAGTTTACAAGACTGCGCTCAATGTACAATAATGAGATCCTGACAGCCTTGAAACAAGACGCCCAATAATGACTGCACAATGCAGTATAGTGCTTACTTGATTGCAAATGCCTCTGAATCTAGGCTTTGAAACTAGGCTACTACATGTACTTGATATGTGTGCTGTCAACAGAGCCAGAACCCATGCCATGCTCCTCAGCTGTTTGGCTGAGAGAATTGTTTTTTCCTTTACTGAAAGAGGGGCTCAAAGGTCAAATTCAATTTTGTGATCCACCCATTTTCGAACAGATAGAGTCCTAATGAAAATGGATTAAAAACTATTATACCTCATACATATTCATGACCGAAAGTCCATTCAACATCACATGGCAGATGCTATATTTGCTGTTTACCAAGCATGCACGCGAGGAGTATTCACACACCTGGCAAATACGCATGACAAGTAGCGACAGTCTACTTGTCATGCGCTTTACGATCCTGGAACTGTTCCTCGGGTGTTGTGCGCATGTGCGAACATCGCCTTAGCGACATCCAACACATGAAAAGATGGCGGCACACGTACGTTTTCAAGGTTTATTTAGATTGAACAGTCGATATTTAGCTCCCCGAGGTATTGGAAGTTCCAATGCCTCAGGGAGCTTATATCGACTGTTCACCCTCAACCCAAGTTATATTTGTATACAAGTGAAGTCTCTAACCTGACACGGTGTTTGATACCATTCAAGTGCAAATTTTTGGCAAAATCTAAAAAAGTTTGATAACGCCACATTTAAAAGATATGGTCTGAACATTTCTGCACATAAATTTTCTTTCATTCCTGAATTTGATGATATTCAATCAAAAGGGCATTGAATTTGACCTTTTGACTGGTGCAAAAAGTTCCTCTCTGAAATATACAGACCCATTTGTTTTTGATGTCCAATGACATTATGTTTTAAATTTTGCTCTGAAAGATTGTCAAATAAAACGATATTTTACAACATTTTAAGGTGAGGTTTGAGAGTTGTCATGATTTCCCTACTTTCATAGCGAATCTACTTATTGGCAAATGAGTGCACCACAAAACCAAATTTAACCTTGTAGCCCCCTCTTTAAGTAACTATATATTACAAACTAAAAAGTAAAATTAGGCCAGAAATGTTTGCAGAGGTATGCAGTATAGAGAGATTCAAGTGTGCCATTATTCACACTAGTTGGGAAGCTGTTAGGCATAGTGGTTTGAGTCTCAATTCAGAAGAACTAAAACATTTTGTAAAATTGAGATGCCATCTATGGGTAAAATGCATCAAATATGATCAATTTGGTTAACAACTAATTAAATTACATGTCTGAAAATGTATAAAAAAAACAACAACAATGTTGCACTAACCTAAAATATATGCTAAACAAAATTCTGCATTACATAACAAATTATTTGTTCTATTAACAAATATATAATGCATAGCACACAGTAAGATTATTAATCAAGGTTTACATCAGATGATCATTGAGTTCATATGCAACATTTGTGCCAATTGTTTAATGTTATCATTAAACACTATCTCCTAAACATCATGAGTCCATTACTTATGATGTGTTGCTTGAAAATAAAACGATTTCAATAAGTTGTTCTTCTAGTGTTATACCATCCCAATAAAAAAATACAAACACCACCCTTCTGACCTGTGAATAGTGCACAGCTTCCCCAATGACAGGATCCAAATACTGTGTGACCTGGTCTTTAGCTAATGCTGTCAGCGGCTCCTGGTGAGGGTAGTCCACTGGATAGAACAGCCTTGGGATCAATCTGGAAGGCAAAAATACATCCACTGTTTGGGTGACAATGATATGTAAAACTGCATAACAGTATTTGCAGATGATTAAACCAAAAATATATACAAGTCTAACATGGTTTGATTGAGAGTGGACAGTTGATATTAGCCCTCTGAGGTATTGGAAGTTGACAAACGTCTGAAGTGTGTTCATGCAACAGTCCTAAAGCGAGTTCACTTAAATTTTGAACTAAGAGCATTGGTTTATTTTTGCTTTTATTTTGTAGCTGATAACGACAATCCAAGATGACGCACAGTCACGATTTGAAGTGTGTTCATGCAACGTCTGAAGTGTGTTCATGCAACAGTCCTAAAGCGAGTTCACTTATATTTCGAACTAGAGCATTGGTTTATTTTTGCTTTTATTTTGTAGCTGATAACGACAATCCAAGATGACGCACAGTCACGATTTGAAGTGTGTTCATGCAACGTCTGAAGTGTGTTCATGCAACAGTCCTAAAGCAAGTTCACTTATATTCCGAACTAGGAGCATTGGTTTATTTTTGCTTTTATTTTGTAGCTGATAACGACAATCCAAGATGGCACACAGTCACGATTTTGGCACAAATCTTAGTTGTCCATTTACGACTTTCTCAAAACATGCTACTATTCATGCTATTGTTTGCACATAAATACTGTTCTATTATAGTTTGTTATAATTTAATTGATACTGCTATTAAACGAAGACCTCATCACATGCTATGTCTTTGCCTTTTACAAAAAGAGAAATAGAGATTTGATTGTCAATGCCTCTATCTCTTTCAACTCTAAGAACTACAAAGGATTACATATGTGCACAGCCACAATCATGGGTACACTTTTTGTTACAAAGACACCAAATGAACAACACATAAATATTGAGTAACTCTTTGCAGATCTTGTATTCTACAAACTCAAGTGCTTTCTACTCTTCATTCACACAGCGATGGTTAATTAATTTACATACAACATTGAGATAACTGTTACATCACTGGTTTTCAAACTGTTGTTCATAACATGGACTCACACAAAAATGTGTACCCATGATTGTGGCTGTGCACATACACACACAAAAATTTAACACATCACAATAAAGGCCAGAACTATTTTTTTGTATATGTAAATCTGTGTATCTTACTTGACCACAGCCTCTGCTGCAGCATGTCTGACTCGCACATCATGACTTCCAAGGAACTGAAGCACAACATCAGTCAAGACAGAATCTTGCACACTTTTTAACTGAGATAAAAACATTATTAACAATCATGAATATTGAATCAAGAAGAACAAGAATTAACAAAACTAAATAATGATTGTTTCTGGCTGGTAGTTTGAAACAATTAAAGATATCAAGACAGTTTGCAACATTCTGACATGTTCTGACACGGCACTTCACAAAGAAGAGTCTGATGGAACAAATAATGTCACCAGTTCTTATTCATAAAGACAGAAATGAAAACAACTGTTGCATTTATACATTAAATATGTCACACTCAGTTGAGTATGACTTTTCATCATGAAAATTGACACTCCTATTATGTTTTTGAAAATGTTCCTTAAGATTAACGGGTTGCCCAACAGTTTCAAGATCATACAGAGAGTACTACTTTTCAACCCCCCCCCCAACGGGATATACAGCAGCAGGGTTTTTATGTTAAGAAACTCACTGATCCAATGCTACATGTAGCTGCAGAACAAACAGATATCGCCAGGCAGAAATCCATTTGAAATCAAATTTGGGGGCAGACTTTTTATCATTGCTGATTTATTTATTGTTTAACTAACTTTAATATTTCATTCACCTATTTTAGTCAAACAAAGTCTTTGATCCCCGTACCCATCAGACACTTTTTACAACCTTGAAGATGTTGAAAACATTGGACGGACCCTAACAGGAAGTAATGCATTAGAACATCCATTTGGACTTTGAAAATTTGCAGCTAGTATCAATAAGTACATGTACATCTTTATTCTCACCTTTGTCAGGTTGGTTGGTTGTGCCATTGTTGTTGTCTGTTTTCTAAAAACTGCATTAGTCTGGAATACAGCAATTGAGAAAATAGCATTGTCTTAGTTTAGCTTGCCTTACCAAGATGGAATACAGTTGGATTTGGAAAGAGTGAATGCATTTAAACCATGTAGTGTGGTCAATAAGTTCACATCTCAATGTTACCTTTGGAAATTTCATGCAAACGAGTGCCAACAGTTTAAGAAAACACTATATTATGTTTAAGATGATGGTTATTCAAACATAAACATTTCTGGACCAAGTAAAAGCTTTTTAGTCTACTTTGATTTATTATGAAGACATACTTGAAATCAGTGCAGCTGAGTAGATCCAATAGTTCCACTTGCACCAACCAATATGAACACTTGTTGAGTTCCAGTAGATCATAAGTCAACTGAAGGCCAAGGTTACCATTGTGACTCTTGCATAGGTCAAATAGGCAGAGCTAGATGTAGAGATGAAAAGACAAATACCTCAACAACCAAAATGCCATTGGTAAGAACAATGAAGAATGTGTTCACATACATACATGAAATACTGACTAAGCTTAATAAGCACAGTAGTTTGGTTAACCTTGAACCTTACCATACATGTATGTACATGTACCATCATGTATCCTCATCTATTATCTTTTTAAATGCCTACCAGTGTCTTCCACTCAACTGAAGACAGAAGCTAATGAAGACAAGGTTTGATACATTTTAGGGACAGAGCAAAGAGAAGGAAAACTACATCATCATTGGGGGGGGGGGGGGAACACGAAGACAAATCAATAAACAAGGCTCTAATCCATGAGAACATTTTAACTTCAGACTACATTAAAAGTACTGTATTCTGATTTCCTCATGTGTACAGTTTGAGTTCTCACCTTAATGGCATGACAAGCACTTCTTACTGTGACAGAAGATTCATCTCTAAGTGAAGAGGACAGCAATGATACCAAATAGTCAAGACTCATTGGATCTACAGAGAAATAAACAATATCGGTAAAATAAAAACTAATAACACAAATACCAAAAAGAACAGACAGACGTTAACTCAGCAAAAAGTTATGAAAACAAGAGCACTTTCCCAACAAAATCTGTGATAGACTTTATAAAACTACATTGACAAATACCTTGGAAGGTATATGCTTTCTGATTGGTTAAAATTTGTTCTGTAAGGAGTGTATTATTACACGTATGTGTGTGTATACATTGTAGGTGTATGTGTAAATGCACAGACATTGTATCAATTTGGGGTATCAATCTGTACATATACAGATCTGAGGATGTTTAAATTTGTCCATGAAAATATGTTTGATATCAAACAAAAAGCCTCAAAGATTGAGCGAAACATTAAAGTACAGAAAGAATGAATTCTCTTGAAGACAAATCACTAAACTAAAGACTAAGCATTTGTAGTTACTGGACCTTTACCTGTCAGTGTTGATCAAACCTAACATGTCATGTTTTGATACAAGAATGAATAATATCAAGTTGTCAACAGATATACAGAGAACATAAGTAAGACACATGTAGTTGTAGAATGATTCAAGTCTATATTAATGTAACTCACCAGTCAAAAGATGATCTTGACAAAGGTCCCAGCACCAACTGGTGAAGTCATAGGAGGATTCTAATAGGGAAGCTTTGATGAGGTGCCCTACTAGAAGTGTAGTCTGGGCACGGAGTTGATGATCACTGTGAGTCATATAGACTAAGACATCACGAATTAACTGTTCATCTAAAGAGTGAAGATAATGTACATCATTGTGGTGATTTGGTTATTGCATAAAGCAAAGTTATTGGTGAAATAAGAGAAATACAGTCTTGATATTTAAAGAGTGACCAAGCATTGCATTTTGGAACAAGTTATTGCATTCAAATGGCATCATGGATACTTAATAACATACCTATAGTAGTTCGCTGGGTGGGGGGGAAATGTTCCATACAATTGTAAAAATAAATAAAGGGTACAGTGGTAAAATCTAATAATAGCACAATTATTTTTAAGTTTGTAAAATGGTTTGAAAAGCCTTTTTATTTGCTAGATTTTTATGTGCCTGTGAGAGTTCACTACAAACACATACACAAAACCACATGGCATTGCATTTTGTGACTGTGTGTGGTACACATACATACACCATGTATATACACAAACACCAAAGAGGGGAGTCCATGCACATCACACAACACATTATGGATAAAGTATATGCAGTCCAAAGTCCAACAGGGAAGCACGCTGTGATTGGAATTTTATAAATAGAAATAGTCATTGGAAAGCTAAGCTATACTCCACACATGTCAGTTGAATTTTGTAAGGAACCACACCAATGAGTTAAGCACACAATTTTTGTTATATGTTTTTGCATGGAGCCTTCCTCCACGGTTATTGCAGGAACACTGTACACATTGACGTGTTGCGAAGGTAAGTACAGAACTTAAATGAAAATCTGCGATCATTTTGATTTTATTCTGAATAATTTTTTAACTTTGGTAAACATATTGTAGTCGGAGAACTTTGCCGTTTTAATTTTAGTCAAAATTACTGACTCTTACTTTATGTGTTGGTGTATAAGCTGCCCAGAATATAAGCCGCAGATTATGTTGAAGGCCTAAAATCAATTCATAAACTGTGGCTTAAGGCATCTCTGGTCCATGCCCATTTATTCAAATGAGGTAAGGTCATGACAAGGTTGGTGTCAACATGGAGTCGTCAGCGTTATTTAGGATTTTTTTCAAACTTTCAGAGTGTGGGTGACAAGTTTCCTTGCCTATTTGTGTTTGTGAAAAATTTGCAAATGAAAAGGATCTGTATGTGAGTTATATAAAACAAATATTGAATGCATTTTGTTTGTGTATTGTCACAGAATATAATAACCTCAGTGAAATCTGGCTTTTGAGTCCAGATTTCACCTCATGATTAGATTCTGCAACAATTAACTCAAATGCATCCAATATTTGTATCATAAAGTTGGAATTTTGAAATATGGCAGTCATCTTTCGGAAAATCAAGTATAATTGACTCTTATCTTAATTCCTTTGATAACAATAATTTGTATCCACATGTCACCAATGTGGAATGAGCTTCTGGGTATATTCCATTACAAATATTGTCAGTATTTAAAATAGTAAACAAAATAATTTACAAAATAAAAAACGGGATATTTTTTTACCAAAACCAATGTCACCATTCTCCAGCTGAAATACAATTCAAAGCCAACTCAGTTAACGGAAAAACTAGCCTCCATTTAACGTAACATAAATTCAATAAAAAAAGACCACAGTGGAAGTAACCCAAAACTTACCCTCAGGAGATTCTGACACATCGGACTTGAAAAGTCGTGCAAAAAACAGTCTAGGGTGGAGTCCTACCATGTGCGCAATGCAGCTAAGGGCTAATGCCTTAGCACTGATTCTAACACGTCTATCAGGCATTGTGCCACCACTGTAGCCTGTCAGTAAGTAGGTTGAACACAACAAACGTACACAGTGTGTAATAGGGAAGTCATCATCTGTATAACAACCTGAATGGGACAGAAAACAGGAAATATTGGAGTTTTCCTATTTCTCTAACAAACTTATGTGCTAAGCAAAAGAACAGGGGTAGCAGTCACAACTAACACATTTAGGCAAGAGAACTTTCTCTGAAAAACCAAAGTTATTTGAGATAAGCAACTCTGAGACTTTGGGATTAGACCAACTAACCTATATCACCCTTCTTTGTCTTAACTTCAGTAGTGGGCGAGTTTTTGGCTGAAGAGTCCTCCCTGCTTGTATCATCTTGTAAGTCCATCTCCTCAACCCTCAATAAATCACCACCACCTGCCCTCCTGGCATCAAGTCCAACCTCTACATCAAGCCTGTCAATGGACATCTGCCTCATCTGATCACCTAGATAACCGATTGCCTCCTGGTTACTAGAGTCATCATCAATGTCACCAATATCAACATTGGAATACTCTCCCTGATTGTCGTTGACAAGGACCTCTGTATCATCCACTAGGGATTCAGGGTAGCCTGCCTCTCCTCCTGGAGGTAAAGGTACCTCAGGAAAATTAGCAAGCATGGTACTAACAGCTGCCTCCGAGTCTATCCCTGTATCAGATGTGCTTGTAGTTGATGTTATATCTCCTGCTATAGAGCTGCTTGTTGCTAAACTTGCTGTGTCTGGGTCTTCATCTAGACCAGAATCTGCACCAAACAAGTTTGGAGCTTGACTTCCTGTAAATAAAAATGTTTCATATCTTAAATTAATCATGTTCTCAATGTAAAATTGTAATACTTCAATGCTATAGAATATCAATAATTTAAAAGCAAAAGAGAGGGGCTATGGCATTATAAATACCCACAAATCCATAATCTGACACATGGTTTTAATTGAATTTGTCCGACTTAGTAATACAAACATAGTTTTAAAAACCATGAACACTTGGGCATCAAGTTACAATGAGTTACAGAACTGTGACTGTTTTGTGACAGTTTATGTCCAGAATATCCAGGGAGTTATTGTTGACAGTAACTGTAACACGAAAAAAATCTAAATGAAAGTTGATTAATGATTTAAAAACTCAAAGCCCAACCTCTTTATACTTTCAATGTCCCAATCCTCTAAAAGCAAATGGATGTACATTAGAGAGAATGTTCTGTCATTGTTTTGTAAACTTACCCACAGTTGAATCTTCCGTGTCTTCTGGTGATTTACCACCCTCTTCTTCAAAGATAGTCTTATTGGTAATACCCCCTCTGGTTAGCAGTAGTTTATGGAGTGGTGGAGGAGGGGTACGCAGCAGTTGTTGCAAGGTTTCCAGAGTTGCTGTAACAACATTGTGGTCTGAGTGCTGGGTACAGTACATGAGAAACTCATAGATCTGGAAACATAGCAGTTATACAATTCATTCATTATGATGATGTGACTAGATCTATTTTTCTTTCTTTTTCAAAACATACTCCAAGACAAGCTCAAGCTAGTATATAAAGGCTAGATCTCCATACTCGTTATTAAGACTATTGAAGGTTTCAGCCATCTGCCAAAACCACCTTTATTTTCGTCAAGATTTTTATAACTTTTATTATACTTCTTTCTGAAAAAATCTCATTGCTTTAACACATTCAAAATTGTGAACTCTGGAACTAGTATTAAAAACACAAACAATGTATCAAATCAAATCCTATGCTCCAACTTAGGTACAAACAACATGACGTTAACATTGCGTCACTATTACCTGTATTATAGTTGTTTTGAAATTTTTGGTAAGCCGATGACTTGGCCATTTCAACCTGGTAATGCACCTCCGTTTGTGCATGTTTAGATGCCTTCGGCCACGCACGGAATTCATGTAATTTCCAATCCAGTAGACATGGTAGATAGGTAAAAAGAAAACCCTAACGTGGAAATAAGCCCATCTTGCACCATTTCTTGTAAAACAGTAGTTTGATCAAGTGTTTTTTACCTTTTAATTTTATAGAAGATATTCGAAATGCTTTTAGATCCACTTCTTGGGCAGTCCCACTGCAATGCACGCAATGCACGCAATGCACGCAATGCACGCAATGCTCGCAATGCTCGCAATGCTCGCAATGCACGCAATGCTTGCAATGCACGCAATGCCCGAGTCAACATGTCAGCCCAGAGAAATCTGTAAAAACAACTTGTACCTGGACCCTCCCGTAGACAGTTCTCACGCTTTACAAGTTGACACTCGTTCTTACAGATCTCTTAACTAATAATTCCTTTGGACAAAAACCCATGATAAACTTACATAGCGTCTTCCTTTGACCACTCTAATATTTTGGGTTACTATTTTCATAGGATTGACACAAATTTTGTAAAAGAATCTCATACTTATTATTGTCCTATCAGGAAAAGTCATATACCACATTTTAGTTCATAACGCATCTCATTTAATAAAACAGATAACGTCATCCTGACATTATCAGGTAGCACTGAAAGGTGATAACTTACATCAAATCAAAGGATAACACTTTTAGCGACATTGTAGCTCATCACAAGTATCAAATTTCATACTCACAGATGACCCAAATTTTCAACAAAATAAGAAATTGTCAGGAAGTTCAAGCTTTTCGGAAAATAGGCTTGTGATTTCATCATATGTTACAGCGCCCTCAAGCGAGAGGTTCTGTTTCTATACTTAGCTTGACATTTTCATGATGGGACAAATGCTACACCTTGTTAGGACAACTTAATTAATTAGTCAAACCACATCACTTCACCATGACATCATAAATTTCTCAATCGTTTATTTTGTTATACCCAAAACCCCTGTGTTTGTTCTGCAACAAACACAAAGTTGTTTGAATTGTTCTTTTTACTGATCAAATTGAAAACAATGCACAATTGAATTGAATTTGGTAATAAAGTGATAATACAAATTTTAGTGATTGCAAGTTATGTCGTTTCACCACTTGACTTAAATACATACCTGTTGTAGCTGTTCAGATGTCACTCCACCCTCTTCCTCTTTCTTGGTGACCCCAAAGCTGCCCTTCAACCCCAGTTCTTTGACCTCTTGTGTGGCCAGATGAGGCATGACATGACGAAAGCATAAGAGTACTCCCAGCAACATTTGGATATGGCGGTCTTCCTTGACTGGGGTGACAAACACTGAATGAAGAAACAATTGAAGTAAGATTGATTTCAAATTAAAAATCTTTTTTCCCTTCTAGAAAGAAGAAGAAAATCAACACAAAATACATAAATGTAAGGAATTCTGGTTGAATTATTGTCCAAATGGTAATTTTGACGGAAGATTGACAGGCCGGTCTCAAATGAAAATTTAAATGCAAACAGTATTTCTCAGTTAAACTTCCAGCAGCTCCAGTCCACTGAAAACGTGCCACTTCAGAGGCCTTTTACAGCCAGGATCACCAGCTTCTGCTAGCAAACCAAGCACAAGCAAACCACCAACAATACGTTCTCTGTTATGACTCAATACATGCACAGTTGTAAATCATTGTAACCCTTTTTGAAATCCCAGGAAAATAAGACAAAAAAATCAGTCACTCGCCTGAGAGAACAAGGAAATGAAGTTCAATGGCTACAAGCAACAAGCAACACCTATCTTACATGTCTTATCTTTTCTGCCTATGGACATAATATTACATGCTTACTGAGTAAGGTCTTGACAAGCATTGAGAAGTACAGGGCTGGTTTACGGCCATGATGACATATCAGAGTAAGGCAGCTAGCTGCTGTACGTCGTGTTGCTGCTGATGGATGTTTGACATTTGGGTAAAATACCTTCATGAGATTCTGCAGGAAAAGATAATGCCTAAGGTTGTATGGTTGTAAGGTTGTAACAAAGGTTCTAAACAATGGTTATCTTCTTCACTTGCAAACACATTTACGTTCAATATAAAAACATCACTGTATGTCACACTAATGGATTTGAGTATAAGGGAATGTTGGTAATTAGGCCCTCAAAAAACACATTGCCGTGTTGCCTTCCATCAACTGACCCAAAATGTCTGAAATCTCTGGTGGACTTTCCTCCCCCCCCCCCCAAAAAAAAAAAAAGTTGACTGTGTACATGGCGTAGGAAACAAATCTCTGAAATGTAAACATTTATCACAAATATTTATATAAATGATCAAAAGCATCAATTTAAACAATACACATGCATACATTACATACAGGACATCATCATTATATAAAATGTGCTGTTTAACTCAAACTTTCAAATGCATTTCCAAGTCTGTTATGTACATGTGTGGTCAAAGATCTTTGGCATGTTTGGTGTGGTGGATGTGGCTAGCCGCTGGATGCAGCAACAAGTGAGCTGTATATTGAGGACTTGAAACCACATAGAATGCAACAGACAGTAACTACAGTTTTTAATGTTCGAAAGCGTGATAGACTATAAGATCAAGGCTATCGCTTAACACAACCAAATGCTGGGTACTCACAAAACTAGTTATGAGCATGTTTTATGAACTTAGTGTCATTAAACGGTGGTGTTTGAACCTTGCTAAACTCTATGATGAGCGTTTAATGGAACATAAATTTCTTAAACAAACAACAATTATCATAAAGGCCCAGTCATTGACTGTAACTTTACCTTTACTTCTGTATCTGTCAGGAAGGAACCTAGAACTGGAAGAACTTTCTGCATGAAATTAGTGAGCGACTCCTGAAATATAACAAAGCTTAATATTTTTAATGATGAAAGAAAAAAGGCTGTTTAGTGAACTTAACCACAGCAGTGCAGAAGACTATGGAATTCTGTGAAACACGGGTGGTTGCTATGGACAGTAAAATACCTGAATAAACCTTACTCTTCCACAGTCAGTTACAGGACCTGCTAAACCTACTGATTTACCTTCTTATAACCGACACCTCATTGAAACAGTCCGATATAGTCACACACATTTTTACGTTTACCAGACTACTGTTATTCTTGATGTGACATATCTACACTACATTTTCTGTGTTGAAGCAGTGATCAAAAGATCCTTTTTGTGTCATTTAATTGTATCTGTATTACTTTTGGGGGAAAGTGGGAGATTTTGTAAATTTTTCAAAAATAACCACTTATAAATAACTTTAGATGGGTGTTGTTTTGAGCACAGGCCCATAGTACAGTTGTACAAAACAATAAAATGTTACTTGTATGACCAGCAAGGCTTTGACATGAAACCATTGGCAAAGACAAGAAAATATCAAATAACTTGAAACCTAAGAGATGGCAAAAATCATGTTTGCTTGATGGTTATGGCCTGAATAACCAGTCCCATCCGGCAGTGCAGATAATGTGTGCTTTTAATCAGTATTGTACATATTGTGCATCACAGAGGAAATAAGTTATAAACAATTTTTGCTCTTAAAAATAAGGGTTAAATTTGTAATTCTCAAGATTGATATTACAAACCTGGACGGAATCATCTTGCCTTCTGGAGATCTTTGGAATACATGGAAGCAGATTGATAACATAGGGGCGACACTTTTGGGGTCGGATGAGGTGTGCCATATCTGCAAAGCGCCACATCGCTGCACGCAGGCTGCGTGATGAGCCATTCTAAATAAAACAAACAAAATGGTATTGAATTACAAAAACTTCCATAAGTTATGCTTTAATACTACAATAAATATATAAAAATAAACTGTCCCCTCGAAACAAAAACTTAAAAATATATAGAAATTCAGTAATTATTTCTTGAGTTTGTTGGGACTGATATGCAGCAATACTGATCATTCAAAGGCATATATGTACCTTCAATTTCATGACAAAAAAATCCACAGATTAGAGTCTTGAGTTTCCAATACATGTACCGCATTTAAATGTGTAAATAGCTGTTACATAAACAAGAAATAAAATGCCATTCCTTTATAAGACCAGATGGTCACTCAAATGAACAAGCCTAAAGTCACATAAAATCTCAGACTTTACATTTTTTTGAATGCAATGAAGTCAATTTTTTTTCTTTCTCATTTCAAACATCAATAATTCAATAATTAACAATAACTAATTTATATTGTGAATTTTGAGATCTACTTTACTCTTTTTAGTTTATTCCTGGTGTTGCTATAGTGGGACTTTCATGAAGTGGTGTTTTTGGAGGCCTTGGTAGTATGATCTGTAAGTGTTTTACTCATATGCACATATTCTAACTGTAGGGCTTACAAATACAACTCATTACACTTCCTGAAACTGCATTCACTACAAAAATCTTGTTTCGTATTAGATATTATCGATGTCCTGCCAGGGTTCCAGTAATAGGCCATTGTATGCTGACATTTGGACTTACCTCCCGATGGTAAACAATGATGGCAGCCTATCCACCTCTCATAATTCCTGTTTGTCCAACAAAAGGACGAAGGTATGTGGAATTGGTGATTCAATTCCAAATAAAAGAGATTTTGAGCTAAATCCCAGTACCTTTGTCCATCTTTGTACAATACAAACAAAAGTGCATCACTTTGAGTGCATGCACGATGCAATGCTACACAACGGAAAGTCCAGGCATGTTAACAGGTCACCTGCTATTGACCTCAAACATGTCAAACCCAAAAATATATTGTACAAAATGTTTAATTGTAATATTGTTGCAATTCATCCTATGGGTGCTTACAACAATTTTATTAAATTAAACAAAGAATAAATAAATAATAATACCGGCATGTGTACAAGTCTGCCAACTGCATCCAAAGAAAATATTTTAATTGGGTTTAATAGGCCTCCGTTTCTGTGTCTGTAAAGGTTTTGAGTGTATCCACATCACCTGGTGTCAAGTGCTAAATAGACATCATAAAACAAGTTTTTAAAAGGCTATAATTGAAAAATAAAAAACTTTAAGCCTTGAGTATACCTTTTTAATTTCTTTGTACAACTCCAACTGAACACGTCCCAAATTACCATCCATTGAAACCTGCATGGAGTAAAAAAGAATGACAACTACTTAAATTTGAGCATCATTGTCCTCTGAGTGCAAACACAAATTATTCTAATAGGCCTTTTTTATCATTCCTTCCTGAACAAAACTAAGGTTACATAAATACTAAACAATCTTTCCAGCTTAGGAAAAAAATTGATGTATTTTTAGAACCTTTCAATAAGGGTGTTTGATATATGAACCATAAATAATACTAACCCCTAGTTTTTAAATGATGTACATGTACAGTGTATGTCATGGTTGTTTGTTAAAGACTGTTTAACAGCCAATCTAAACCATACAGCAATTATATAGACGTGTAGGAAAGTTGGATTTAACAGTATAATGTCCAGGCACCACCAGAACTTTAGCATTGCGTGTGACTACTCATCTTCAATATCGCATATTTTGTTCGTGTAGTTTTTCTACATTTAACACTTTGTACCTTGATGCACTTATTGAGACACTCATCTGCTTTGAGTCTTACATCAGACTCCTCATCATTACATGCTGCAAAGAACAACTCCATTGCAATTCCCAAGAACTTTGGGAAATCAGCAACAGCTCTGTTGGGAAACATTAAGGCAGAATCATTTAAAACATTGGTTTTCAAAATAATGTACAGCAGTCATGCAGTTATGGTATAAAATCTAAAGACTCACTTTACAGCCTTGATACTATACTATTTAATGACATTGACTTACCTAAATGATGCAGCACAGATCCCATCTGCTATTGTTGTACAGTGAGATATTCTATCTTTCTTACTCAGAGTCGTGTGGTTCTTCCTTTGGGTAAATAGTTAGAAATCAATCATTATTCACTTTTTATTTGCGTATTTGTTTATTCACCAATGAGTACCATGACAATTTAATTACAATATTAACTCCCTAAACTTAATGTACATCAGACCTCCTGAACTCTATGAGGTGAACAAATAGCATTGCTCAAACCACCACAGCAGTTACTTACATAGTGAAAATGAAGTACAGTTCTCAGCTGTTTTCACCATAATCTAAGGCTGCAGGTCAGCCTAAAGGATTTTTCAACATACTTTTTGGTGGTAAAAAGCATTGTTAAATATGTAATAAGCACTCCAAAACTTAACACCGGCATTTCAAGATTTGTACCATTGCCATGGTTGGTGCATAGAGGAAGAAAATTCATGGTTCATGGTTGCTGCTGTACATGTTGGTACTATAAAGCATCAGGCATTAGATAGCCACTCAAGATTGTTTATTAATCAAATCATTTATTTTTTATTAATTTTTCATTCTTTGCTCACTTTAACTCACTTACACACAATAATCAAGGCAACTTATGTGGAAATTGCCATACTTTTTTTTATGTTATTAGACATTTACAGGCTGTTATATACACAGCGCTTGGTAAATATCGGACATCTAATTTGCATGAGTGACTGAATTCAACCTGCATGAGCCACTTTGGGGTTTCAACTCATAATCTGTGTATGTACAAATAACATGAACTTGTTGAAAACACAGATTTGAGGTTTCAACATGTTCAAAGTGCAAAGCCTATTGTGGTGTTTGGTCTTGGCACCCACTTCTGGCATGTCTGGTAACCTCCAGTGCTGTTTAAGCCATTTCTGTGATTATACACGAACATGTACGTACTGTACATCATAGGTACATGTACTACAAAGTACACATGGATCTTTTCAAAAATTCATTTTTTACACTCCTTCCAATGTTATGATAGAATGCCTTGTGCATGTGTTTGCACTTTAAAGTCACCTGGAAATAGAATTTTTTTTTTAAACATAAGAGTTTATGTATATTAACAATAAAACAATTTTTTGAGTAATTGTTTGTGAGGATTTATATGTTAAAAAAATAGACAAAGTTGTTCGGGGGGTGACTCCGCCCATCCCCTTTTGTGACGTCAATCAAGGCAGACTTCGCCTCGATCGAACATCGACCCCCCCTCGAATTTGCTTGCGTTTACGTTGAACACACATGCAAGTAGGTCCCAGTAGTGATCTTGTACGTTTCGAAAAAGGGGGTTTTTCATGCATTTTCCGGCCATGCCGACCAGGGGTATTGCTGCTGTATGCAGCTAAACAACTAATGGGGTCAGTCTGCATTTGTTTCCCGCAGATCCCAAGTATAAGCGGCTGTGGGCCGCGAAAGTCAGACTTACGACGTCGTTTTGGGCGCGATGTGCCAACTAGTTTACGCTAGCTAGTACATGTATACTGTGATGTGGGTGACGTCCGCATACGCACAACATTTTTTTCCTTCAAATATCGTGCCTTGATTGACGTCACGAACAGCGCCACCATGTGTCAAGGTAAAGGGGGGCCGACTCTTAAATTTGTAATTAAAATAAAAACTAATTTTTAAAAACCTTAGTTTTAAAACTGTTAATTCACATTCCACTCATCAAAATACATATTAATGACAAAAGCTTTTTTCTTTCAAAATACCACTGCCAGGTGCCTTTAACAAGAATCTGACTTTTCTGACAGAGAGAGCGAATCTGAAAGCAGTACAAAAGCGGAATCATAACAAAAATCAGTACAAACGTGATTTATCTCAAAAGATTAAGTGTTCATATTTCATTTTCCTGCAACATTGTGACTTAGGTCTAGAAATTCAACAAAATTTGATTATGTAGTGTTCATTGTAAGTCAATTTTTATACAAATCCATAGAAATTCCCTATTAATTTGTAAAAATGTTCATCTTAAAACAAAGCCCAAACATTTAAAAAAAAATGTGTGCAGTCTATTAAGCGGCCCTCAGGTGGACCTTGCAATGACACAAAAACAATCAGCCACTGACTTTTAAGGATGACGCTGCACCTGAGCTAAGACACCAACAGGAACATATCAGTCACAGATTGTTTATGACCTCAGTATAACTATGATCAAGTTGAAATGATCCGCATCAGTCCATGTCAGAAAAAATCAACAGTGGCATGAGCAGAAAAATTCCTACTTTTGTGACATGTTACCGTCCCGTCAGGCAGGAATCATTTGCATGAGTAGTTGCGACAGCTTGCATCCTTATAAGTTGCCATTAGCCAATAAGTGTGAAGAAACATACATGTACGTACAACAAAATGGTGGCTGCTGAATGAACTACCAAATTACACAATGTACAATTAAAAACGATGTTTAATTTACAATCCTTTAAAAAGAAAAATATTAGTTAAATACACACTTTATCTCAAACCTTTCTGTCAAAATGTAGATTGCCGTATTGAAAAAGTTATGTGACCGCAATTGTGTCTACATGTACATCACAGAATCATCGTCGCTAATCAATCCTGGGTGACAAGTACACGTGTACAAATGTTTTTTCAGGGTTGATGCTTGTTCCACAGCATTCACATGATTTCTAAGTTATCGTGACTCAAGCATTACTTTTCTGCTTGATCCCTATGTGGTTCTCAACTGTTCTCAAAATGCAGATTGACCTGAGGGCGGCTTTAAAGCATTTAAGGGGTGTAAGCTTGGCACGCTTGGAGGAAAGAAGCTCTAAGTAACTAACTTTAATAAAGAAGAGACAAAACATTTTATATGACACATTATTATGTGTACTAAACATACATTGTACACGTGTAAAGATAATACATGTACACTGTAAATGTACATATGTACTAATACTATTTTTTTTGCTTCCATCTTCATGTAGTTCTTGAGCCAGTGCTGCAGCACCTGTTCACTGCAAGGTAATTATTTTCAATCAACATAAACCAAACAGGTTACCATGGTTACAAAGAAAAAACAGATGAATTTAAAACTGGCAACTCAGAAGATGGATGACTCAGCACTCAGCAGTATCTGGTTAGCTTTTGGTCTATTATTTTCTTTTACTTTTTTTTACAGGGGAGGAATATTTACTTGATTATTTTAAGTGGTCTTGATTGATTTTCAACTGTTAAAATGGAAATAACTTTGTGTCCTTTTTAAAGGTGTTTTGGGTTGTTTACATTACAGACAAAATGGAAGTGGTGAAAATCATGCACGATCTCTGTACACTAGATTAGAATGACAGAATGGCTGCAAGTGCAACCACCTACATTGTACATAGTACATGTATGTATACAAGCTCATGTACACGATGTACGTACATGTACATGTACTTGTTATACAAGGGTAATAGATTGTGAATTTTTATTGGTCGAGAACAAATCAAGTGAAGTGATACAAAGACGCATGTAACATGGCTAAGGCAGAAAATCCTATATGTCCGTAGTGGGTTGTGCGTAACACATAACCCGCAATGCTTAAAAATGAAAATAAACACGCATTGCGTACTATTGGCGCGCGTACATTTATTTTGAAGGGTTGCGCACTACGCATTATGCACAGCGCATGAGGGTAACTTGAGTGATGTATCCCTAGGGAAACATTACCTTGATTGTACCCACCGTTGGTCATTCAAGAGCCTTGTACAATTAGAAATAGCCCCGGGTTTGAGGGAACAGTTTTTATTTCAACGACCGTTCCGCCAATGTTGTTTACAATTATTCGCCACTGCTCGTCCATGGGTTTTGTGCACCCTCAAGAACAAATGGCACCCGGGGCGAAGCTGAGAATACTGAGTTGCTGTTCTTGCAATATTGCTGCTTTTCAAAGAATGAAAGAGTAAAGATTTTATCTTCTTTACCCTCAGTATGAATAATAAAACATTCGACCATCATCTTCCTAACTTGGGCATGTTGGGAGTTATCTTTTAACTCTTTAACTTTAACATTTCCATGGGTGAATATGTCACTCAGTGGTCTGCAGATCAGCCAAATATCATTTACATGTTCATGTACATGTACATGTAGGTAACATCACCAGAATGAGGAAGTACATAGTATGTACACTGATGTTGATTCCTGTCATACAGCTGCTTGTGCCCTCCTGCTATCAATAACTCACTTTTCAACAAACTCAAGCAATCTGACCTGATCCTCTTACACACTTACATTGTACAGAAAACTCAAGGTACAGCAGCCAGAGCCATCTTTTTCCTTCTACATACTGATGTATTGTAAGACACGCTCACACATCTCCACTGTTTAGGATACATTTTTCAAATCCATCCTATAGAAGACAGGCTTAATAATGTACAAAGTAACCACTAACTCAGCCCCGAAATCACTTCTTCTTTTTGGGGGGGGGGGCATTGTACATACCCTTGACTAGTTCCAGTTGAGTGATCCGGAACTGGTCAAGGGTACGATGCCCCTCAAAAAAAATGATTTCGATAATTTTATCTTCTTAAAAACAAAAAAATGACAGCTCAGTATTTATGAGAAATTGCTCTTACACATTCTTAGCCTTTAATGTAAATGTTATTTGCCCTGACATTCATATTTGAAAGGTGAGAAGTTTAAACAGCATTTTCAACTTAACTTTTTTTTTTTTTTAACAATGATCATTCTTGCAGACAAACTTCAGAAAAATTGCCATAGTTTATTTGTCAATGATGTTTGGCACTTTAGTTTGTTGGTTTATTGGATGTACCTCTGTATACACGTATTGACAGAAATTGGTCGTGTGAAAGGTAATTTATTGCAAGTTGAAGTTATCCAGAACTGGTCAATGATCTGAAACTTGTCAAACGGCATTTGATACTACATGTACATGTACAAGATACTGGATCGGCAGGACCAAGCTGATCATTATAACAGACTTCAGCAAGGCATTTGACATGGTGCCTCACCAGAGACTCCTCCTGTAATTGAAACAGTCCGGTATTACAGATCCACTTCGCGTCTGGTTTACCAACTTTCTCACTCGAAGATAGCAGTGCATTGTGCTAGACGGTGTCTCATCCTCTTCTGTAGCAGTTGAATCTGGCGTCCCACAGGGCACTGTGCTGGGACCTATGTTATTTATCCTGTACTTGTATGTAAATGACCTGCCTCAGGGCATCAACTCCCAAGTACGACATCTGGTGATGACTGTATACTTTATCGTGAGATAAAGTCAACTGACGATTGCAAGCCATAAACGGGTTACAACATGAATGGTAAAGTTCTCAACCCTGTCTTAAGTCACACTTACCTAGGCATCGAACTGAACAACAAACTAAGTGGGGCAGATCATGTGAACACTTACGTTTCATTTATTCCACAACCCCGAAACTTTACAGCAGTTATAAGCCTCAGATCTTTTTATTTAATATTAACAAATTATCAAAATCGGAGTTACAGTTTTGGAGATATCGTTGAAAATAAAGAGCAATGCCCATTCTGGTATGCACAGCCCTGTGCAAAGCTCCCATTTGAACTCGTGCGTGATCTGTCAATCAACTTGTGGTCGGAAATTTTTGTTAATCTTCGGGAAGTACCCGATTTTTCAAGCTTAATATGGTATTTGCTGGAGGAAATGAGAAAATTCAAACGTCAAGTTGCAGCAGAGTGAGCACATTATTCAAAAATCTAGTGTTTTTATTTTTTTTTATTATAATTTTGAAGTATTCTCACTCAAATTTAGTAAGAAAGAAAGCTGTTATATCGAAGATATGTTTGTGAGATTTTGGGGCAGTTTGATTGAAAACCATTCAGACAAGAAGACTTTTTTCTAGCACTCCACGGTCACAAGAACCATCCCGAACACACTTTGTGCTAAGCATTAGTCTTAGTTCAAGACATTCCTTCAGACAAAGCCCGTTTTCACTCACAAACTGCTGTCAATATAGAATGTGCCGATGGCGCTATCTCAAGACAAACCCCAAAGTTCTTTGAACCACTGGAACCAAGACTATGTCAAAGAGTTGTCATTTCGGTGAGAAATACTCAACTGCCATAAAGTACAAAAATAGTGCTAAATAAAACCCATTTCACAACTTTTGATGGATCATTATGAAAACTGTTTTAATTATTTCTTACTAGAACAGCCTACTTTGAGAGGGCAAGGCCATTTTCATTTTCAAAGTTTTGAAGTCTACGGTATCTGGGTATGGGAACCTTTATGAAGGGGCATCTTTTATCAAGGCCAAAACCAGGGTAGCCCCATAAATAGTGCCAATACGCTGGACTCCCTCCGCTTCTTGGCCCTACGTACGCCCATGTACCTTCAGGATGTCACATTTTTTTCGGGTAGAAACCTGAAATGTTATGCCTAGATTTTTTCCCAGAGTTGTCACTTACCTCAGTACCTTAGTACTGCACAATATTACAAAAAAGGTACGCGCTCGTTTTGGTGTAATTTTATGAACAAATCTCGGGGCAAATCGCTAAATTTTACATCGTCGGCGCCATATGACATTTATGATGTTTACTGATGTGCGTGTGCGATTAGGCAGTATTCATTGCTCACAGCGCCACCACTGCTGAACACGAATCAGCAGCAGGGAGCGCGGAGTAAAACTGCGTGCTGCATTATTATGAAAATTTGCATGCCGTGAAACTGAGGGCTGCAGCGACATGAAAAAGACTAAGCAGGCAATGCGGCCGTTTTTAGCGATCAGATCAGCGCTCGTGTACACGTGCGCATAAGTAAACATCATGGCGCCGACAATCAAATTTAGCGATTTGCCCAAGATTTGTTCATAAAATTACACCAAAACGAGCGTGCACATTTTCGTAATATTGTGCATTAATGTACTGAGATAAGTGACAACTCGGGGGAAAATCTAGGCGTAACATTTTGGGTTTCATTCTGAAAACAAATGTGACATCCTGAAGGTACATGGGCGTACGTAGGGCCAAGAAGCGGAGGGAGTCCAGCGTATTACTATTGGCACTATTTATGGGGCTAAAATCAGGGCAATCTGGCAATGGGGCTATGGCCACCATCATCATCTGATCGTGTCCATGGCCTCCAGGTCCAGGTCCGGATTGAATTTGTTGTTTCAATGATTACCCAATAACATCACAAAGAATAGTAAAAAGAGTTGCCTGTACTTGGTCAAATTTCATCCACTGCCTCTTGGATCCTGACATAGTAGTACCTAGAGAGTCTTGAGCTTGCTTGGCATGATAAGAAGGGCTTTGTTTGTGACGGAGGCTCATTTTTCTTTTCTATTTCATATACCCGATGCATGAATCACAGGGATACTATACCAGTAAAAAGAATTAAGTTAGACATGGTACAGCTAGGTTAGATCGCCTTTTGGTTTTTAGTTGCAGTGTTTCTGTCGGAATTACACAACTAATCATCAACCATGTCAATAGTATTATACGCCGACCATCCCAGTCTATGGTCTGTCACATAAAGTGTCAGTGAGTCGAGTGTCAAAACTGTTCACACACCCACCTTTGGCCGCTATCGTCGCCGACTCCTCCCTGCTGGTGAGTTTTCAGGGCGTCAAACGCCCTGGCCAACTTATCGACATTTGCCATTATAGCTTCCTTTCTTTAAAACCTAACATCTACTCTTTAAATGTTTTAAGAAATAGAAGAAGATTGATGCAGCTACTTCTCGTCAGAACTACTCGATCGGCTCTCTAGTAGTAGTACTAGCTAGCTCCGCACACCGCCAAGAGAGGGAGCTGTTTGAGAGATCGATCAACCGGGCCGGTTTTTTTTGGGGGGGGGGATGTCTCTGGATTAATTTACCGTCTACACAGCACAAGCAGGCGGGGGCTGGGTGTCCCACATTTTAAATCTGCACCTTTGATTAAAATGTTTTGTTATGTCCTAGCTTATGTTGTAAACTCAATGTTATTTTTCCCTCAGTTGCATAAAACATTCTTCAGGCCTAAATGTCACAGTGCAAGGCACTTTCAAATAGTATTTGTCATAATTTGTTTCAAATAATATTTTCCACTTCTTCTTTCATACCAATAAAATAGAGTAATATCGTCTGTAAAAAAAAATAATAAATAAAATTCAAACAGACCTGAAGCTGTTTAAAGTATCTTACTTTAATATTCCACAACAATAAAACTCCACAAATTACAATATAAATTATTCATTCAGTAGTTAAAAATACATGCAATTTTAACTAAAACTTGAAAGAAACAAAGTTATCCCTTTTCTGTTGTTGATGTTTTTGTGAGTTTTTCTTCTCTTTTCAAGAACACAAATAACCACATAAAAGTTTGTTTAATGGTACATCCAATAAGGCCATTTTGAAGGAAATTGCTCACCCCGATAATTTCCCTGCATTATGAGCAACTATAACCAACAAAACACAACTTGATCATCATGGAACACTTTTTGTATTGAACCCGTGTGCAATACAATTAGCAAGACTGTCTCTCATCATTAGAAAATGGCTAGATGGTTTCTTTCCAACCTCAGTTGGTTATATAGGTGTGAATTAGAAAAAGCAATAAGGCTGTACAATGATGATATGGTCTACAGTTTTGAGCGACACGAAAAGTCAACTTTCTATAATACATCTAGTGTGCTTATTTTTTCTGTTATAGTTATACTCCATGCCATAGCATTATTCCACCACCCAATGCCCACCACACATCTTCCTGACAGGTTTGTACCTTCCAGAGAATGCCCTCTATCGTTAAAATTGCAGTGACACGTATGTAGTGTTGAGTGTGCATGGTTTTACTAACTTCAGATTGTTTTGCACCAAGACTACACCAGTGCTGGACTTTAAGGCAGAATTGAAACTTTGTGCGTGCACATCATTTTGTTTGGGGTTTGGGGTTTGTTTGTTTTTTGTATGCCATTGACATGCCACCAATGGTTGAAAGAAACAATATTCTTGAGAACATTGCGAAAGCAAACACTGATACACAGCTGACATACACATACTTAAGATATTTAATAGACTTCTAGTAATAAAGACAGCTCAATGACAGTGGATGCATCCTTAACATTACATATATTTATCGTACATAGACTTTCATATAACATTCAACCATGTTGTTTTCTTCAGTTCAAAAGCAATGTTATCGAACTAGCTGGACAGGGAAAACATAGTTGGCACCTTTTATGAAATAAAAACTAATATTTTGATGTGTTTGCAGTGAATCTGAAAAAGATTACAGCCAGGTATGACGGTGTTAACCACTTCACATCAGATAACGTGTTTAGAAGCAAATTTGTTTTGGACAGACTTAAGGAAATTTTTTAATTTAACGCCCAGAACAACTTCAAATTTTTCTCTGATTTTTGCTAACATGCGGACGGCTGACATTAGTATCCACCCAGACTTTCCATTGCGTAGTGTGCACAGGCAGGCACCTACCATGATACGCTTTGTTTCACCCATACATAGAGCAATGACAGCTTCTGGAAAACTTGGCTTGTAAAAATTCCCTTTCCAGGGTTATTGTGTAACCCCGATTTCAGACCTTTGTCCGGTTAAATGTGGCATACAAGAATGAACAGGCTGCCACCATTGTTTATCATTGTCTTTGGCTCAATGGGAGGCAAGTCTGAGCATTCCAAGATCCCAGCATACCACGGAAGATTTTCGGCCGTGGCTCACAGCCCAGGTTCTGCGAATCACTGTGAGTGCCTACTCAATTTTCTCACATGACAACATTAAATCCTGCAACTAATTATGAGCACCTTTGTTGTCTTTCCTCTGTCAAGTCAGGGTTTCATTGTGTCAATGATACTTTCAAAGGAAAAAGATCAATCAAGAAGCTCCAAAAAGTTCAGAAAAATAATACCACTGACGTGAAGCGTTCAATAGTGATTCCTGCTTTAGCCCTCTCATGTGTGCAAACTCAACTCATCACTTGATGCACATACATGACATAGTACATATCACAAACAATATAAAAAGCAGTTATTTCTGCTGATTCTCACACAGAAAAGGATGGGATGCAGTTATGTTGGGCTGACTACTTCATCATGTGAAATTTTATTGCTTTTTAATGGGGTTTTTTAAGGATCAACAGTAAAAATAAAAAAAAAAAAACTTGTTTTTTCGGCTGCTTAAAGCAGCTGAGAGCCAAAGATTCTAGGGTGTTTGGAAATTTCAAAAAGGGACACCCTTTGAGGGATCCTCCTTGTTTCAAGTTCTACTCTCTGCTACTCTTTGATTTGAAGTTACTTCATCCTTCCTTCGTCTTGTTTAAAGTGGTTTGTACTTCTTGTACCTCTTCCATTTTCCTGTGGCATAGTTCATCTCAAAGTATGTGTCTACAACCATATCATCTGCTCCACTCCCCTCAGCCTGTGGAACCATCTCTCGATTTTCACTCAGACGAATTGTGACAATGTCACCCTGCTGAGGACATGGATTGTCTGCAAAGTGTAATACAAAATGATTTAAAGCATGAGAGCAGTTGTGGCTTAGACTACAGTCTATATGACACTGTCTGAATATTTGCTGGACTGAAGATGCACTGACATGGTGTCTTAAACAAAAGGTTCTCCTCCTCATATACCCGTTTACCCTTTTGGCCCAAGATGTACCCGGGTAGGGAGGAAAATATGAACCTGGTAATATTGGGTAGAAGCAATACCTAATATTCCGCACATATTTATATGAAGTACTACCTACCCCTGGCTCCAGCCATGAAGCCTAAAATAAGTGCCTTCTCCGGTCGAGTAACCTTGTTTGACTGACGGAACATCTCCTGGGCAGCCACCATTTGATCCCTCTAAAAGAAAAGAAAAAAAGATTTAATGAACCAAAAATCTTCTTTTTAATTCAACCCTCCCCCCCCCCAACTTTGCCTTTAATTTATCATGCATACAGTAGGAACATAAATCAATTTTTAAATGAAAAGATACAGTCCCTGAAATTACACTAACTAGCTGGGAAAAAAGTAAAACATTCAATAACAAGTTATAAGAGCATTTTACTTTGAATGGAAAAATGTTCCATAACAGTAAAGATAAAAACTGGCCCTCAACATTAGGAAAATTTCATAATATTCAGGCCAGATACTTTATTCTTTTTTTCTGGGCAAAACATTTTTGTTCATAGATAAAGGATACCTCTATGAAAGAAAGTGAATTTTGTACTGTAACATTTCAATGACCTAGGATGTAGAGGCTTACGCCTTTGTTACCTCTGTGAAGTATCATGCAAAATTAGTTAGGAACAAGTTACTTAAAGGCCCTGTACTAGCTTGAACACTTCCAAGGAATTGCCCTGTTGTATTGTCGAAATGAAACTTCACGAGATGATTGGATTTTAGGGCAATTTCACCACGACGAATCGCTTTGGGATAATCAGCAAAAAAAACTACCATACCGTAATGCGTCGCCGCCATGTTTCTCGGCGTGTGTGTGTATATGACATGTGGATCTTGGATTCCACACACAGGTCGCACAACGCGTGATCCGGTCGTTATGGAAACGCCCTGAGGTCACCTCAATGACGTCACCACTTCGCTCGCGAATTGGTAAGATCGAAAAACACAATGTTCACAGATTCACACATAACTTACATGATTTAAAGTAAGTAATGGTAGAAAGGGTTCCTTAAAATATTTCTGCCTAAAATGCTATCGTTTCTGAGAAACAAGTAAAACAATAGTAATTATCGCGTGCGACAATTTGAAAAAACAGAAAACACATAAGATCTCTTTTCACTATTTTCTCGTGACCTCAATGACCAATTGAGCTCAAACTTTCACAGGGTTTTTTTTTCATGCATATGTTGAATCACACAAAATGTGGACACTGATTTTGAGCTGTTACCAAAAGTGTACAATACCTTTAAAGCAAGGGTTATATGGGGTGTACATGTACATCACATGTAATGTAACATATTAACTTGTTAACTTGTCTGCCTAGATAGTTCCGACTTGATGTCACACAGTGTATAGACTGCCATCTTTACCAACAATGAATTATCATTTCTTAACAAACTATGCGTTATGCATTAATGTCACATAAGGCATGCAGGAGTTATATTAAATTCCTTGCATGATTGGTCGGTGAACGACATGGATGATGTCTCCGTAAAAGAAATTAGAATGCTTAATGCAGCTCAAAACCAAAACCCAATTTTCCAATAAAGATGATGTATATCGAGAACCATCTATTGAGAATAATGTGTATGTAATTAGTAGGCCTACATGTAGTTGTTTGTATTCAGCATGGAATGAAAGAGCCTTAGTAATTCAATAACTGTATTTATATTGAATTTTGTGCACTTACATTGTACACAATTCACATATGACAAAGTATTGGTAATGTCAATGAAAGTCCTAGATGAATTAAATTAAAATTACTTAATAAATTAAAAGTATCCATACCTACCTATAAGGTTACTAATAGGTACATGACGGGTGTGTGCAAGTCTAATGCTAGCAACCTACATCTTTGTAGTAATGTTGATTTTCAAGGTATTGTCATCTGATAAGCTTCTCAAATTTGCCTCAAATGGCTGGATTACAAGTCAAAAGAAAAAGTGAGCTCAAGGCATGCACAGTGAAGATTTGTTTTAATTATCTGGTCAACTGTTTGTGAACTATCCAAAATGCAAAAAATACATAGATGGTGACAAGGAAACATTCTTTATAATAGAATAAAGTATTCCGTTACAACCCAACGTAATTTTAACCTACATGTACGTGTACATGTAAAATTTGTGTGCAATTGGAAAGTAAACCTGACATAAGAATTATTTGAAAAGGTTACAAAGAAGAAAAAAAACTATCAAACTCACCGTTAGTGATAGTGCTTTTTTCTGTGCACCAGTCACAGCAGTCATTGATGATGCAGTAGACGGGGTCAGTCCAGGGGCTTCACCTGCAGTACCTAGAGGTGTCACAGATGGCACCCCAATAGCTCCAGCTTGGGGGTAGGTGGGTGTGGGTGGAGCAGGTTGGGGTGCAGGGTTTTGTGGAGTAGGTGCAACTGTTGGCCCAGGTACAGGGTTAGGGTTTTGAAGATTAAATCCTGATTGTTCCAGTGACTGCTGTAGTTGATGCTGAAGATTATCTCGTGCTGTCTTGGTGGACAGGGAAGGAGTTGGCTGGTCTGTACAGTGATTTAACAAACAATTTCAGTTCATAACAAAAATGTCAAACACTATATAAAAAAGATAACTTTGGAAAACTGTATTATGAAATATAAAATGGCACGTCAATCCAGAGGTCACAGGTTCAAGTCCAGATCTAGTCAATTTTTCCTTGTCCTTATTTAAAATATATCGCACCCACTTAGTTTCCCTTGTGGTTTATTACTTGATACTTGAATTTAAAAAGTCACATGAAGATGCATAATGACAGCACTAAATGCCACCAATACTGTGGTGGTACCAAAACATTTTTTTTTTTATTTACTCACAAACTGATGAACTCTACTTTGACCAATAATATTTGCGCTGTATGTATGGGTACCTCAAGATTAAGAATAAGACCGAGGATACATGTGTTTGTTATGCATTTTGCATAATGCCTTGTGTGCAGTATGTTAAAATGAACATGTACAGATACTTCAATGTACATGTACAGTGTACATGCATCTGTACCAACTCAAACAGATAACACATCACATACATGGTTTTGTGTAATGATGGGGTTTAGTGCTGCCATCAAGCATCTTTTTTTCTCAGTAGACCATTCAACAATTTAAGGCTGCTCCATTTATGACTAGACAGCAATATCAACATACCAAAGCCCTTAAGAAGTGATGATGTTGGTTTGTTTGGCTTGCTACTACTAGCTGCAGGTGCATATGAAGGTACTGAGGGCTCTTCTAGTTTGTCTAGAGGGTTGGTTGTAGTGGCTGGTTTGACCGATGCTGGGGACATGAAAGCTGCAGCATAGTCAGGTGTTGCTGCTTGAGCTGCCTCCTTATCTTTCTTGGCTTGCTCCTGGGCTTCCAATTCTGATGTAAAGGACAAATTATTAACAAAATATATAAATAACAAGCTTTTGGATAAATATTTAAAAGATGAAGTGCAGGGTTGAAAGCTAACTGATTGAAAAGTTCATACATTTAAAGAGAAATAAATGATAAAAATACCATAAACAAAAAAGTATTTGAATACCTGAAAAATTACCATTGCTTGTTTCAATTGCCGCAAGCAAAATAAGACTGATATATGTACATGTGTAAATGTGCACCAAAACCCCAAACAGAAACATAAACCAATATTTACTTATATGATCTTGTGACCTCTATACCTTCATCTTTGTTGGGCCACTAGTACACATTTCACATTGCATACAAGAGAACTGTTTCCTTTGCTAATTTAAACATGTATGAGGAGACATCCTGCAGTCATCCAGTCTGCTAATTTTGATTCCAGCACCACTCAATTGCACAAAACAACATTCTTAAAAAACCTACAATTTGTTTATTTTGAGTCGAGTTTAAACTTTTTGCTTGATTTCAGCCATTGTTCAATAACTCAAAATTTGGATGTGCACATGGTTTTTAAATAAAAACTTGCATAACAAAAAAAGTTTTGTTCACTTCAGTTCACAAGCTGCATAAATTGGCTCATTTACAAATTTGATTTTGGCGCCCTTTCTCAGTTTGTCACCGATGCAAGGCACTGACCTAGAGAATTCGTTACTACCAACCTGCTTGCTTCTTCCGTTTCTTGGCCTCTCTGTTGTTCCCACCTAGAGGCTGGTCAGTGATGTCAAGTAACTTTGCAAAAACAGATGAAAAAAAACAAATCCAAAACCAATCAAACAAATACAAAAATGTATAACAACATAAATTAATGCTACTCAGATGATAGATAAATGCTGCAATGATTGTTCTTAATAAAATAAATAAAAAAGGAACGTTTTGCAAGCTTCTTCATTTCCTTCTGAATCTATAAACATTAAGAAATGTATATTAAAAAAAAAGACTTGGGCAGTAGTTAGCTACACCTGTCATACATGTACGTACCTTTGTACCTCCCTCTCTGTTAAAGGCCATTCTACGATTGATTGGGATAGTGCGAGGTAAAGCAGGTGCAGCTCGGAATCCTGGAGTAGCCTTGGGAATTCCCTTCAATGGTACAGCTTGAAAGATTAAGAAATATCAGTATATCAAAAACTCTGCTGGCAGTGCTCTGTTCACAGATTCTCTTTCCTGTATTTTGTTTTGATTTATTTTTTAGGCATCTTAAGCCAATAGAAAAGTAGAAACTTGTTACTAGTCATAAGGTATGTTAACATGAGTAGCTAACTTCACTGCTAAATAACACTTGACGGGAATTCCCTTCCGAAAACGACTTAGCTAAAATTTACCCTGCTTTCACACGGAGCACAGTCACTGTTTGCCAACACCGAGTACTGAAGTTTTAGGTAGTAATTTTTCTTAGCTACGATATGGTATTAGGTTTGTAAAAGAATATCTCGAGGGATTCGTTTGTATTTACACTATTTTTGACTTGAGTGATGAATGACAGAAATGTTTTAGTTTGCAGCAATTTGAAATAAGAAATGCCTGTATTTTGGTCTGCTCAAGTCACTAAAAACATGCCGTCGTAACAATTAGATGCCGTCAGTTTGTCCCCACTGGCATACAGTCTAATTTTCCATTTTTCCAAAGCATTGCTTGCAATAAACAATCATATAGCGAGGGGACAACACAAAGCAAGTGCTTTCCATGGAAATGAAGTTATTTGCTTGTTGTCAATAATGTGTCCAGTTAATTAGAAGTATGGTCATGCAACAGTCATTTTCGTTTTGTTTGGATGATGTTTATGAACATAGATCCTATACGTCTAATTCTTTTGTCTCTATTCTTTTTCTGTACTACATGCAAGTACATCAGCGAAGTTACCAGTGGAGATGGCTACTTGTTTGAAGATGCCCATATTTTTATTTGTTTGCAAATTAATTTTAAAATGATGAACTTACAGTCATCCATTTTTCTGGTCCTGTTCTTGGTGGGGACAGTGGAGGCCCCTACCTGCTTCTTGGTCTGCTGGGCTGCCTCAGCAGCTTAACAAAACAAAAACAGAGGTAAACAAATTTATGATAACAAATGCCAAGTTGGGATTCAAGTGGTTAGAAGAAAACAAATAGTCAGTGACATTTGTCAACTGACATGTAAACTTTCAACATCATGGAATGGCCACGAAATTTATTTGTACATTGTAAGCATGAATAATTCATAATATATGACTGGGGCATTGCAAGGTAAATAAAACTACATAAGAGTATCTGGCTAAGTTTGAAAAAGACCGTTTGATGACATTAGGCTGTTATTGTCTTACACTCAATACATGCTCAAGTTATGTGTTGAGCAAACTATTGTTAAAATTTGGACCATACATGTACAATGTATGTTGTAACCTTGATCTCCTAGTCTATTATTATGCACTTGAGCATACATGTTAATGCCTACTAAATGTCGTGTGGGAATTGATTCAATGACATGCAGCTCAAATGTTACGGCACCAGCATCCATCACACAGAACAGACTTAGCACTGTATGGGAAAGTTTGGTTTAACAACACATCTTATTGTTTAAATATAAACAGTTGCCACCCTGTATAGTGTACATGTACGTATGCTTTAAAACCGATGTTTTGAACGATTTGTATAAGTGTATTTGTTTTTAATTCCTTGTGTTTCTCTTTTTTTCTATTTTTCTATTTTTCTAGAGCTTTGGGGTCAGTAAGTGGAGGGCAACACAACAATTTTGTATTTGTTTTGCCTTACTTACCGTTGCAGTCTTGTCAATTCCCAATTAGTTGATTTGGCAAAATCTGGTTAACTTTCAGAGTAAACTTGTTGGTAGTCAATGTGTTTACCACTTCACTGACTCCCGGATTCCCTAGATTTTCCAGAGCCCACCCACGGCATTAATATTTGGAAAACCCAGAGAAGAATTGTTTGTAACGATGACTAAACCTAAGAAAATACCTACATTTTGTATATGTGCGATGATATAATTATAAGAATTGTTACACAAAAATCATGTTATACAATGTCACAGTTACTTAAAGCATTTATTTTGTAAACAAAAATGTTGATGATTTTTTATGTTTGTGTAAAGGGGATCTGAATAAATTTCTTTGTCCCCAAAACAATTTCAACTTTCCTTTCACTAACATTTTTGTAGAAGCTCAGCCCGAAGTGCAGCTGATTTGGGCTTCCTCTTGAGGGCAAAGTGTTTGACAGGAGGTGCCTGCATCCCCACTAGCTGGTTTAGAGCATTCTTGTTTAGGTACTGACATTCTAGCGGCAACAAACTGTTTGAGTCCGTCTTACTCACTGCATAAAAACAAAAGGAACAAGTATTGACAAATTCTGTGGCAAAGACATTTACTTCAATGTTCACAACATTTTGTCAAATCCCAAAATACTTATAACTGGATGTCGAAATACAAATGGTGTGTCAAGTCCAACAGTCTAGTGCGCCGGACTCAAGTTCAGATGGCCAAGTCATCAGGGTTTAGGTTTGAATCCCAGTCATGACAATTAAGTGCTTGAAAAAGACACTTACACTTGAGGTAATTGCTTCATTGTAAGGGCAGAGATGGTTCAATTGTAATTTATTAAAGGGACATACCGACTTACTGTTTACCTATTTTAGTGATGTGGAATCACAGAACAGAATTTTTAGATGGTTGTTGTAAAAAATATCACGTTATTAACGAAAAATGTGAAGGAAAAAAAAAAGCGGTCAAAGGTCAGCGTAAAACAAAACGTAATTAATGGTCTGGCTCCCTCCCAAGCTGGGGAGTTCATGCCCCTGGGGTTTGTCTCTCTGGCCCCACGAGATACAACACTGGCTGTACGGGATATGCTCCAAAGCTTATGTTCCGCTAGCTCCCACGCTGGTGCGCCGTAAAACACGCTTCCGTTGCATGGACTCTCCGAATGCGAATCTTACGTTCGATTTTTCATCATTATTTACAACTTGTATCCACAATAAGAATACATTTATTGTCAAATACAAATGAATAATTTTTTTTTTAAGATTTAAATTTGGTTCAGTAACTTACTTTTATACGGCTGGAAGTAAAACTAACTCCAAAGATCAAGTGGATAAATCACGTGACCTTTATTTTTTTAAATGCTCGAAAACGACCAAATTTGATGGTTTCTTTTACGGAGTAACCATTCTTCTCCATTCCAGGAAGACCTTTGGAATCATTTTTAAAGTCTATTTTGTAGCCTAAATAGCCCCAACAAAGCCGGTGTGTCCCTTTAAGTCTGATGCACTACCTACTTAGCAGTGCAGGCTGTATACTCCCAAGGGAGCTGAGATAATTTAAGGAACATCTAAACCTCAATAATTTCCCAGCATGGCTGTGCATACACAATGTCAGTCTCCCATGTTCATGCCAAAGCCACAACCAGCCAAGATCAATCATGGGCCAACCATGGGCCAACCATGGGCCAACCATGAGTGACTAATGGAAACCCTAGGCTTGGTTGTGAGAAGAAATTTATAAAAAGTGCCTCAACCCCTGACGGCAATTCCAACAATTAAGTACACACATAGTAGAAATGTCAGCTTGTTTCTTAAAAAACTAAATTAACAGACTCTATCACTATCACTCAGTATCAATATCAGAGATATTGGGGGGGGGGGGGTCAGATACTTACAATGTTTGCGTAAATCATATAGAACTTCAGCTACAAACTGGTGGTCTTCCTCAATCTCAAGATTCAGGCTTCCAGTGCTGGGGTAAGTATGAAGAATATCACCAACAATAGACACCCATTGGTCAGAGTCATTACGAGCAAGGTGGATGATAGCGTTCAGCTCTACATGGAACTGGAAAGAAAGTAACACAAGATAATTTCAATCTTTTTTTCAACCTTTATATAGACATCTCATTTTGTAATTTATATTATATTGTCCCAATTCTAGTATGTTTATTTAACTGATCTTCAGACCATTTACCAATCTTTATGGACTGTATATTCAGTCATCAAACTGTTTCTAAACAGTAGCTCTAGTATACTTGTACACGTCCTTCTTTTATCAGGATTTCTCTATCATTTACTGAGCCTGGATCTGCTTGGCTGATGTAGCATTGATTCAGGTTTGCCTAAAAGGTTTAACTATTTCTTCACAAAGATAAATCTACATGTAATCGCAAACATTTATCAAATACACCTTGGATCACAGAAGGAGTGAACAAGTGATCCAATTCCAGTAAAAATAGTAATACAGTAATACTAATAGTACATAGTATAGACGATGTGACCTGTGACATCACATGTTTACAAAAGAGCCACAGAGCCTGGACTTCCTGCAGGCACGATTTGTACACAGCTCAATGGAAGAAAGCATAAAATCTTATATTTTATGGAGATTGCACTGTCTAATTCTTATCAACTTTTGATATGATGAAAGGGGGCACATCTAAAAACTTGTCCAACTTTTACTTTCATAACTCTTGGTTTTATGTGGAAATTATGACACAAAATGTAAACTTTCCCATAGGACCAGTGTAGTATCTTGCCTGCCAGAATACTCAAAGAATGAACAAGGTCACACTTATTGTAAACAACGTTCACATGGTCTATGTAAATCAAAATACAATACTATAAATATTAATATGGAACCCGACAAGACAGGTCAGGTGAAATGTAAAACAGTTTTATTTTACAATATTGCTAATGCTAACGACTTTTAAGAAGGGGTAACCACTTCTTCTTTTTTCTAAAAAGTATTTTTTTAAGTATGGGAACAATGGACTGGAAATAAAGTGTATTGAATCATGTGAATTGAACTGATGATACCTCATCTACATTTCTTCTAGGCATATGCAGGATAGACATTAACATTTTCAACTTCACCGTCGGGTGGAGACTCTGGAAACAAACAAAGACATTTTTAAGAACGTCTCCTTGAAGTTGCGAACCGACACTACTTATTCCAGACCACAGATCTTCACTATCCCCGAGTTTGTTGTGGAGCCACAAATTCGTATCGCTGTCTTTGACAGTCGCCATTTTGATATTTAGAGCGGGCGCAAAATAAAAAACACCTTACAGCACCGTGGCGCTTTGCGAATTTTGTTGCAACAGTGCAATGTAGTTTTACGCGCAAATTTCAAATTTGTGCAAGTTTTAACGTGCACACGCAAATATGAATTTGCGCAAGGTGGTGTGTTCGCGCTCAACAAGCGGTTAATTCGAAGAAGTTTGAGCTTTGCTCTTCTCTCAACTCTAGTCTTGTTTTACTTCACCCATGCTTACCCTGACAACTGGTCTTCACATTGTTCTTACAAGGTTAGAGCGATCCTGTGTGTGCATTCCTTTCGTCCTCAAACCGATGAAGAGTTTACGCTGAATCTTTATAAAACTTAAAGGGTATTCTGAAGCAGTTTAACTTAAAGTGAGACTCATGACGCTCAGGACTGTGGTATTTTTTTTACGTAGGTTGGTACGGTATAACTAGAAAAATACAGTACTTAATACTAATTATTATGTAGTAATATACTATTACTTGTCGCTATCCCGCTATAGTGTAGGTAGTAATAACTTAGCTCCATTATGGAGCTAAGTTATTACTACAAAATGTATGGAGTCCATACATTTTGTAAACAGTCACTGGTCGGACAGTGCCATCCCACTTCGTATCCTTCGGTAACTTTCATGATCAAGAACGAAGCCGATTGAAAACTACACACAAAGATTGGGTTGCATCATGTGCGCTGCTAGTTGCTGCTAGCAATGGCTAGTGCTAGTGCTTGTGCTGCTACATGTCCTAGGGCCAAAGATACGAAGTGGATTGGCACTTATTTATGGCCTTTGGGGCTAAGTACTATTTTACTAACGTACTCTGTAGCGCTTAAAATTACATGACTTCTGCTTCTGCTTCTGCTTGATACTGTGCAAACACCACCAGTTGGCTGGTTATCATGCACAGGCACAGGGTCAGTGTGAGAGGATATAGATTGCGTTTTAAAATGTGCCATCTTAACAAGTTCCTTGAGGTTTATATCAGCCAAACTGGTTTTAAAGGAGATGATGTTTGGTGCTGCACGGGTATTTGGTGGAAGGATGTTCCATTCTCTGGCTGTTCTAACTAGGGTACATTGAGTACTGGCGGTAGCATGTCTTGTTGAATGATGGGGTGATTATGATGTGCGATCCTGAATTTAGTCTTGTAGTGATGTTTCTGTGTTTTTGAAGCTGGATGCTTTGGGGGAGGGGGGTGATGTGATGAACCTCTTTATAGATGGCAGTGAGGCGAAGTCTGGTACGCCGCTCTTCTAAGGATTCCCACTGGAGGTCAGACAGCATGTTGGTAACGCTCTCTCTGTTGTTGTAGTTGTTCAGGACGAAGCGGGCTGCCCGTCGTTGAACTTTCTCCAGGGTCATCTTGTTGTTATCATGGAAAGGGTCCCACATACCTCCGCAGTATTCCAGCCTTGAGCGGACAAGGGTCTCATAGGCAATGTCCTTAACTTCTTTGCTTCAGGAATGGATGTTCCTACGCAGTAGCCCAAGCATCGTATTGGCTTTGTTTGCAGTTTTTTTTATGTGACAAGCCCAGTTGAGATAATTGCTGATTTCGACCCCTAAATAAGTAAGGATGGTGTTTGACTGTTTGGAGACCTTGATGTACATGTATTCCCTGGTCATTGGTTTGGTTTTATGAGTAACATGCATAGTGAAGCACTTAGAAGCGTTGAAAGACATTTGCCATGTGTTTTCCCATTTGTAGAGTGAGTCAACGTCTTTTTGAAAAAGGTCTTGGTCTTCGGATGATTTAATTTCTTCATACATACATGTAATGCAATCGTCAGCAAAGAGCCTTACTTGTGATGAAACTGCGTCTGGGAGGTCATTGATGTGGAGTAGAAACAGCAAGGGGCCCAACACTGTCCCCTGGGGTACTTCGGAGGTTACTGAAGATTCACCTGATGATTCACCTTCCAAGAAGACTCTCTGATGCCTGGTAGTAAGAAAGATGTTGATCCACTCCAGGAGGCTGTTGTTGATGCTGATGTACTAATTGTTTGTAAACTTCTTAAGTTCTGCTGCTCATTCCTCTCATCTCCAATTTATTGTTTGCACAAAATGAATATGATTTATTGATTGGTTATTTAATTTAGTCTTGCCATGGATGGAGCCCATGGACAAAATGGTCTTTGCCAAGCTCCTACCTAGAACCATGACTAAGGTTTGTTTCGCTAGATAGCGGAACGAACCTCTTAAGGCTAGATGATAAGGTCCATGCTTGCACAGTCGTCATGGATTCATGGATCGAATTTCATCAAAAAAACTTTGTGTCAGCCATAGCTAGGACTACAGTAGGTAGGAGGATAGGTCTATCCTTAACCAAATTAACTTTAAATTGTTATAATGTTTGATCTACATGTATTGCTCTATTTGTGGTTCATCAAGAAGTTTAAAGACCTGCAAACAATTTCAATCCCTTCAAATATATCGCTTTAATTATAAACATGTTTGGGAACCGAGGGTTGTTTGACCATGTTGACAGGGAAGTAATTCGCCATTTTAAACAATAATGTTTGTCTGAAGTGTTCAAATTGTTATACAATCATGGAGGTAGTCTGTGTCTACCGCCACGGTACATCTCCAAATTGTTGTATAAATCTTGAGACTAAAAGGTAATTGCTGTATCATTACCCAAATTCTATATCTTTACCCATCTCTTTAGATTCAGAGATTTGTAGCAGATTGTCATCATGCAGAATGCATTCAGGCAACTGGAAGAACGTAGTTTATCTGCTGAAGTGTTACACATGTGTTGGTCACCTATGATGGATCTGATTGCTTTAGCAAATGTTAACTGTGAGGTAAAAATTCTATTTAAACATAATCATAGCATTAATTTCCACCAGAATGATTAATTGTTGAAAAACATTGAAGCAGGAAAATCAGTGAATATCCCATTACTTGTTTATCATGGAGTGCCAGGGGAGTTTTACTGGGCGTTCTTTTTATTTTGCGTATTCCTTTAAACAATTATGTGCCAGTCCAGTACTGGCCGAGTAGTACTCGGGTATGAGTACTTGGGACATCGAGGATCGAGTACGAGTACAAGTATCTGAGTATCTGAGTACAAGTGATGAGACAGTGCCTTTAAAAGACAATTATTGGTTATTGACAAGGTTCTGGGTGATAATGTGTTGTTAAAGTAATCTTTTAAGAATGTAAAGTATTGAACCACAAGGGAAACTGACTGAGGTAAATTTCACACAGTTTGTGGTTGAACAAAGAAAAATTGACTGGAGCGGGATTTGAACCAACGACCTCAGGATTAACCTACCGGCACTCTACCAACTAATAATAATAATAATATTACGGAGCATTTGTATAGCACTATACTAAAAACAGAGCACTTTACAGGAGACGAGAACAAAGAAAAAACCTATAGTTTAGGGTTGAATAAAGAAGAATTGACTGTAGCGGGATTTGCGACTTTTTTAATTTTAATTGTCAAGTAATGAACCACAAGTAATGAACCAACATGTATGTAGGGCTAGATAGCTCAGTTGGTAAAGCACCGGTACGTTGATCAGGAGATCGTTGGTTCAAATCCCACTCCAGACGATTTTTCTTTGTTCAACCCCAAACTTTTTGAAATTTACCCAGTCAGTTTCCCTTGTGGTTCATTACTTGACATTTAAAATCAAAAAAGTTGCATCCCCTTAAGGTGATCCCGTGGCTGCCGCTTCCTAGGTTGTATCGTAAACCTCGGTGTGATCCCTGGCTACACGGCAGTTAACGGTTGCATGGCTTCTGACTGGCACCCCGAACAAAGATGTTTACAAATTAGGGAGACCGCCAACATAGGGCTGGATAGCTCAGTTGGTAGAGCGCTGGTACGTTTTAATCCGGAGGTCGATGGTTCAAATCCTGCTCCAGTTAATTTTTCTTTGTTCAACCCCAAACTATTTTAAATTTACCCAGTCAGTTTCCCTTGTGGTTCATTACTGACATTTAAAATAAAAAAAGTCGCATCCCTTCAAGGTGATCCTCTGGCTGCTGTTTCCAGGTTGTATCGTGAACTTGGGTGTGATCCCTGGCTACACGGCAGTTAGCAGCTGCATGGCTTCTGACTGGAACCCCCAAACAAAGATATTGACAAAATAGGGAGACCACCAACATAGGGCTAGATAGCTCAGTTGGTAGAGCACCGGTAAGTTAATCCGGACTGCCGGAGGTCGTTGGTTCAAATCCCGCTCCAGTCAATTTTTCATTGTTCAACCCCAAACTTTTAAGAATGAATACATCAAAGACATGATCTTCAATTTTACTTTTTCCACAGAGCTACATGTACATGTATGCCGTTTTATTCCATGCATATCATTGGCACAAAACTACTTGCAGTTTTTAAGAGATGGTATGTTTACTTGAAAAACATCTCAAGCACAATTGAAAAATACTTAACTCATGAACTTTGAACGCCCAGTTAATCCCTACAGTTTATCATCCATAAACACATGCCTAGAACAAATAGACCGTGCAAGTCTACATGTAGCTCGCGCGTATTCAAACATTTTAGTGTGTGAAGGAAACAATCTCGGCGCACTTTAACAGGTCCCGGTGAACTTTATCAGGTCCCAATGTTCAAATACGCTCAAGACTCGCACAGTCTTTAGGGTGCTTGCAATTGTCTGGTTCTGGAAACTGATTTTGTAAAGATGTTAACTGATTATAGTGGTGCGGCATAGCAAACCAATCGTGCATTTTGTGATAAAAGCACAAAATTTGGCACAGATAGAAAGAATAGTGTTCTGAAAAAGATTGGATATTGGGCAATCGCAGATTCCGTCACTGAGGGCTGTGGCAACTATTTTACTAAATTGCCTGCAAAAAATGACTGTTTTGGGGGCATATTTGCTTTTTATCAACACCTGATTTTACTGATGTCATTAATAGGCACTGAAAACATTTAGGATATCTTCTGATACATTCAGTGGCTGTAAAGAAAAGTTTACTCAGATAGGCCAAACAATTTATGCTGACATGTAACTAAAGGTTGGGCTCAATTGTAAGTTTATTGTATTGGTGCAGAGGAATCACAACAAATTCTCTTGTTATACCCATTCACACAGACCTGCGACCTTACGAAGACCATGCCGATCACCCCGATCTGAAAATTTGTTCAGATCGGGGCACTATCGCCGTCAAAATCCATCAATTTTGCAAATTAAAGACTGCATCACGACTGTACTGCGATGCTTCTACGTCAAAAGCGTTGCTGACTCGATGCCACTACGATTACACCTAGACCTATGCCAACCAAACAGTCGTTTCTACTTCGTTGCCGCTACGACGTACAGGACCATACTACTGTACGTTGTTACACAAACCTAGAAGACTGTAGGACGATATCACTATGCTGGTGCTGATCATATTACGCTTCTAGTACGATTTGTGGCGATGTCTATATAAATCGGAGGTGTTCAAGCATTTTTTCAGTTCTTCCCCAACTTTGCAGATAAACGGACCTGATACGTAAAAGTCTTATTATTTTGGGCACGTTCAAAATAAGCGTGAGGAGAGCATGCAGCTTCCCGACCTAGGAGATCCCTACCCAACCAAACCAGGAGAAGCACGTTTTTTTAATTCTTTAGGTTTAAAAAAACAATCATTTACAACACTATAAACAACTATTTTGGATCACTTGCTTTCTCATTAAACAAATATTGGATGCATATGAGTGCATTGTAGCAGAATATAATCACGAGCTGAAATCTTGACCGTTCCATTTCGCGAGGCAAAGGCTATCAAAATTGAAAAGCCAGATTTCACAGAGTAATTGTATTCTGCGACAATCTGCGACAATGCTGGAACAAAATGCATTCAATATTTGTTTTATGTAACTCACACATAGATCCTTGTCATTTTAACTAATTTTCACATTGAACACAAAATAGATACCCCACACTCTGAAAATTCTAAAACCCCTTCTAAACAATGTGGACGACTCCATGTATACACCAGCCTTGTCCGCCGTGACACGACCTTGCTTTGTTTGGACAAACGGGCAGGGAACAATTTTTGTTTTTCAATAACGCTGCGGAGCATCGCTGTGAAGTGCACCTATGCGCTGTGAAGCATCCTATATTTAGCAATATGGGACTCCTAAACTAAATTTTGGAGCGTCACTCGTCCGGCAGTAAATGCATGGCAAAATAAAGTATTATACCAAGTTCTGTCAAATTCTTAGCAACGTATCTTAAACTGTGTCAACCTCAAGTCTCCATTGCGCTAAAGTTGCCTCTTGGTTTGAGAAAGTTGCCTCTTGGTTTTAGAAACAAAATTAATCACCCAGTGGAAAAACATGTGTTCATAGTATACTATAATAATGAATGGTTTTTAGTATAAATGATGAGAATGATTTCATGAGTTGAAATATGAAATATATGGTGGCCCTGAAGGGACATCGCATATCCCAAACGTGTGCGCATACGTATGCGATGTCGCACAATTTATCGTGAATATGTGCGCACACTTGTGCAATGTCGTAAAACAATTCGCAAATATGTGCGCACACATATGCGACGTCGGGAAATTTATCACGAATAGGTGCACACACGTTTGCAATGTCGAGAAACAATTCGCGAATATGTGCGCATCGTATGCAAATTCATTTGCAATGTCGTGAATTTTATTGCATACCTTTGTCGCATACCTTTCAATAAAAATTCTAATGATCTGAGGAGTTTCTTATGTCCAGTCGAGATCTCAGTCATTGTAGCGGTAGTCACTGTTGTGAGGCAAGCAAGGTGAGGTGGTATTTCGCGTGGCGAGACTTGGCCTGGTGCCAAGTTCCTGGGTACAATGTATAGTATTACGTGGGCCTGACTGCTTTCCTGCTGTGTGCCACGTACTCCTTAAGTCACTAACAAATTGTCCGCAACTATGACATCATCCCAAAGGTATGCGACATGGTATGCAATTGCAATAAAATTCACAACATCGCAAATATATTCGCACACGTGTGTGCATACATTTGTGAATTGTTTCCCGACATTGCATAGTGTGCGCACATATTCGGGAATTGTTTCACCACATTCACTTGTGAAAATAAAAAGGGGGAAAAGATGCACATCAGCTGGTCACCCACAAAATTGTTAGATTGTAATTTTGTTAAAATTGCAAAATGTAATTTTTCTCCCATGAAATCTCAGACATGAGCATTACAAAAGTAATGTAATGTGAATCAGGTGGTTCATGCATGCTAATTTGAATATGCTTTCAAGTAGAATGAATCAATAATGGATTCCATAAAGTCTTGACTTTATGCATAAATACTTGACAGGTCTTATTACAAAGATTAACATGGCAGAAGCAGCCTGTGTGGGTCTTACCAGCTCCCCCTGCTAGTGATGACATCAACCAAAATGTCAACGTACTCTCATGGAGACCAGATGGGAAAGGTCAGTAAATTAGTTTTTAAAGTCACAACAAACAAACTGTAGTGTTTACACTACTCTGATGTATAGATTTTGTTTAAACAGCTTTTTGTATTTGTGACTTTAATATGTCAATACATCGTTAGCTCAACGATGGAGCTAAATAGCTTCATGGCTCAACAGTTTATACCTTATGCAGAGGTCAGGACTGCTTGCTCAATGAACCAGTTCTTTGGTTACTGAGGATGCTACTAATAAGACAAAAATTCTTTAAGATGAATAAATCAGAACAGCTGTGAAATATTCTACAAATTAAAAGCATATGAGTGCATTTTTGCAGAATAATCATGCAAGATTTCACCAAGGGTTTATATTTTGCGACAATGCACAAACAAAAAGCATTCAATATTTTTTTTATATAAATCACGCATCCTTGTCATTTGAATTTGTTTTCACAAAAACACACAAAATAGACACAAAAACTCATTCACCCAAATGTCTGAACATTCTATTTAAAAAAAAAACAATCTAAACAACACAGATGACTCCATGTAGACACCAACCTTGTCAATCATGACACGACTTTGACTTGTTTGGACAAACGGGTTGGGAACGATTATTTGGGGAACGACTCTGCAAAGCGTCCAACATGTGTAGTACATACATATCAGCTGAAAAATCTACCTAACCGGTCGATTTAAAAAATTTATTAGAATTAATAAACATGAGTCACTTTCCTGGAGTCTCTGCGTGTGTCATACATGTACACTGTCATGTGTATAGAAACGCTGAAATCCACACCACAGGTCGATTTGTAAATTGGCTTATTCAACACTTTATCTGTAAAATATTCCCAATTTAAGACTTTCATTCTATACACAAAGGATTCATGTATTAGTGCTGATTTTTACAGATTTTTAAAACTATTTCTTATAATTATTTTTGGCTTTTTAATATTAAAGACCACAAGTTACTTTGCTGGAGTCTGTGTTTGTGTAATACACTGTCATGGGTAGACAAAACACTCAAATCCACACCACAGATCGATTTGTAAAACGGCTTTCTTAACACTTTATCTTTAAAATACACTTAATCAAAGACTAGTATTCCATACACCGAGGATTCATGTAGTATTGCTGGTTTTGCCAGAATTTTTTACAGCTTTCTTATATTTATTTATAATTTTTTTTAATTAAAGACCACAAGTCACTTTGCTGAAGTTTCTCTGCATGTTAATACACTGTCTTGCAGATACAATACAAAGAAAATGCTCTCTTATATATTTCTTTTTTACTTTGAAAAATTAAAACTGACGAGTCACTTTGCATGTGTTATACCCCGCTGTGCGTATACAGTACAGAGAAATCCACACCACGGGTTGACTTGTAAAACGGCCTTCTCAATACCTCATCTTTAAAACTAAGTCACTCAAAGACTAGTAATCTCTGCTACAAAGGATTCTTGTGTCATTTTTTATTTGTAAAGACAATTCATAAACTAAAAACACACTTCTTTTTGTGAAAAGGTCATGTAAAAGGTCGGATAGCAAAACGCTTTAATTCTGACTAATGAAGTGCAGCTAATAAAACGCACAGAAAGTATGCTTTGAACCCTGCAGTATTACTATTACCAGAAAAATGTCTTAAGGAAGTAAAGGCTGAACAAAAGAAAATGGACCTTTCCCATGAAATATGCTAACTACATTCACTACACGCATGCGTACAGACACTGTTGGTTGGCAAACGCCGTAGTGTTATGCACTAGGCAGGAGCACTAACGCGTGTGAGTCAAAACAACCATCAGTCCCATACAAAAAGGTGCGATGTTCACTCATTTTGCCAACCAGTAGGGAGATGGTGCACGCGCATTGTTCAATTTTCATATTTCATAGGAAGGGTCTATTAAGAAAAGGTCGATATAACCATTGCCTGTAGACTTTTCCAGACTCTTTTATCTCTAGTCTTTTACATAGAAATAATATCAAAATAGTCATTGGATGGTAAATTACCGAAGGCCATACCGAAGCTGGAAATAGCTTCATTGTTAAACGAAAATGTAGTAGGGCAGAACAGCATCCAGGCACCTATATGTTGTCTACTTTGTTTTCACACCCTAACCCTCCTTTCCCTATGCCCACGTCCATGTTATCTGCAATTACTTTCTCCTTAGCTCACGCTGGATGACTGCATTGCCAACTGCTATCTTCTCACCCCCCCATTTTCTTTTCTATTCCCTTGCTTCAACCCTTTCAATAATACCTTTTCCTTCCCTGTTCCTTTTGTCCCTCCTACATTTCCCTGCCCCCTTTCTATAAATAACTTTACATGACGCCTCTGAAGTTAACAGTTTTTTCAAACTTGCCCTATATAATTATTTCTCACTCCACACACAGATAGGCAAACTATTGCGTTCTGTTTTGGGTTTCTTTTTCATTGCTTGTTCTGTAAAAGCTTCTTTATGGTCATACTATGGTTTCTTGTAATGATTTGCTTTCCCACAGCTACATGTTTGATATCACTCTTCTCTCTATAATAAAATAATACAGTTTCAAGAATTTAAATTTTTTGTTCAGTAGCCGAGCCAGCGAGCAATCCATGCTGTCGCATGAGGGCGTTCTTTCACTTTCAACTTTCACAATACAGCTCCTAATTTTGTTCAATAAGAAGAAATTATTACAAGAAAGCGTCTGAAAAACATTGAAATCCGGCAATAAAAATATTAATCCTTTGTGACGAGAGTAATAGTCTTTGATTGTGTTAACTATAAAGAAAAAGTTTTGAGAAAGCTGTTAAATTGCAATTCGAACCCCTGGTGTAGATTTCTTCGTACTCTATCTGCACAGCAGTGTCGTACACATGCCCAGGCTCCAGCAAAGTGACTTGTGGTCTTTAATATAAAAAAATCAGATAGAAATATAAGTAAGCTGTTAAAAATTCTGGAAAAATCAGCAATAATACATGAATCCTTTGTGTAATGATGTCTTTCTTTGGGTGTATTTTAAAGATATGGTGTTGCAATAAGCTGTTTTACAAATTGACCTGTGGTGTGGATTTTAGCTTATTGTATAAACATGACAGTGTATTACACACGCAGAGACTCCAGCAAAGCGACTACATGTAGTACATGCAGACCAGATGAAATTGAATGTGGAGTTTGGATTGGGTCGTGATTAATGGAGAATTTGACCTTTCACCACACGTATAGGCCTAGGTAGTCTAATTATGGCGTCAAGTACATTGCATCCACCAGAGAAACGCTTGAAGGACTTATATCAAGTCAAAATGTGTACTTCCTGCGGTAGTTACTTCAGATCCTTATTCACTAGTAGCGATCGACCCGAGGCGTTTAGAAAGTAACACCTACCATGTCTTCCACAAAACGCAGTTACCTGTTTACTGCAAACCTGACGTCACCATTTTGACTTATAACAAGCCCCACTACAGCCTTATTATTAAAGCCACACATAGTCACTCTGCGTGTGTCAAAATCTGGATTGAGACTGCTGCATTGTTTTTGCATCGACCATTTTAAGAATTTTACAAAGTGAAGCCAATCAATAGATACTTAAGTTGCTCTTGATTTCATGTTGGTATGGAAAGATTTCCACTCTCACCAGACAGCATCTGCATGTATTAGTTTTGTGTTTTAATTGATTGATTGTGGAAAGAAATGTTTACTTCACACAATTAAAAATATGCTCCTTGTCATTTTCTCGTTAAATTGGCTGAACTCATGGTTAATTTGCACAATCAATGGGTACGTACGTACGTACGTTCCCAACAGAATTTATCTCCAGACTAATTTTTACAGCAGAGTAATCAGAGAATGCCTACAAATTCTTCAACTGAGCATATTGATAATTTTCTGCAGACTGTTTTTGAACATGTTCCCTGATCAGTGGCTTATTCCCAGTGGATTGTGGAATCCATTCTGACTTTTGAGATGCTCCTTTAATAAGCACAGAGAAAACTAAATCAGGTTATTTGTGTACATTAACACCCTAGAGATTTCAGTGATGAATTTATTCTGCAGTTTTCTAAACTGTAGATCATTGTACCAATTTGAATTTAATGTGTGGGAACAGACAATTTTTTTCTTTTCTACCATCTAATGACTTGTGTTTTATGAAGATTAAAAGCTAATAGAAATGTACAGTATGTACATCATTTTTTTGGTTGATTGAGGCAATCAGAGGTAGAAAAACCTTACCTTATTTTGCAATCTCGAAACATAGGCCTAAGTTGGCAATTATATTCAAATTTTAGATGTTGTACATGATGTACATTTGAAATATGTATGTTTACTTTTTTTTCCCTCCACATTTCCTTTTTAATTAGCACTGTTAGCATTGTTAGAGTGGAAAACACACCTGTACTCAGCGTTCCAATAATCAACAGGGGATGTGTCTTTTATTTAGGTTGATATTTCTAGTTATGCTTGTCAAGAACAACTTCATATTTACTGACGTTATTATGATGGTATGAGGAAAAGTACTGTATGTAAAAATATAATAAAATACAGAAACAACAACAACATTTTTGCCAAAGCCCTAGTTACATAAAACAGTAACTTGACACTTACCTACAGATAACATTTTCTGAGAAAAATGACAGCCATACTCTCTGTCTGACTTGTATTTAGGCATGTTGGGAGACATGTGAAATATATCAGCATGCAGATAAAACATTTCTTGAATTGTTTAAAACCAGTTAGGCCTATAAAATAAAAAAATGATTAAAAGATTGAAAAAACTGTGCAATTAATGATCAAAGAATTATTTACTTTTCCAATAATATATAATGTACTATTTGTGTAGTACTTGCTGTAGGATACACAAGTGGTCAGATGCTTCTATGTAGTGTTGAGAATGCTGATGTGCTACACACCGTTATGTTGACATCATCCATTACATGTATGCAGTGGGTTGCAACAAGAGACCAGACAGAAGAATCTAAAGGCAGTGATAGGGATTTGTTTGAAGATGGATCAGATATATTCTTGCCAAAGTTACCTCCTCTTGCAAAATTGTAAGTAATAATTAACCCATCATTGCACGTAGAATGTAGTCCTGAAATACTTTATTTACACATACATGTAAGATTGTATTGATTTAGTTGTTCTATGTGTGAAGATTGTTATGATTAGTTAGTCTTCAAAACCTACTTTATCAGGAAATTGATTGACCTCTCCCAAAACCAGTTGTATGTCTTCTGCAGTTGCTGCATTAATTCTTTTGATCATACATTTGTTTTTATCGTGCAATTTGTTTTGCATTACATTGTAACTTTCTATTTTAAACATTAAATGGTAGTGCAAATTTCGAATAGAGTGATCTGAATTGAATAAGAGCGATCTGCTAAGCTCTGCTTCTTCATGTTGTTGCCAAGTACAACCGCTACGAGAAGCCTTAAAAGCCTGATAAAAGTCTGACACATTGAAATCTTAATACGAAATGTAAACAAGATGCTAACTTTAGGATAGCTAGTGCAAGTTTTTTGTATGTGGTTGATTTTTGCTGGCTTGCTGAGTGAAAAAGAGTCGGAAATGCCTGTGTTCTTCCACATTGTTCATGTTGTTGCTGTACAATTGTTATGATGGGTAGACTTAATGGATCAGTCTACTAAATAACTGCCCAGAGATTATTTATCTTGCTTATTTACTTGTTTTAGTTTCTTTAATGTGACAATGCATGAACTTGTATCTTTCAATTTTTGTAGACACTCAACCAAGGTGTTTGCTGAAGACAATGTGGAGGATGCCAAAAGACTCAAGGGACAGAAGAGGTGTGTAATGAGTTAACTGTATTACATGTAGTACACAGTGTTTGTGATATTACAAACACTAGGTATTTGGGCATTGGAATTTCTATACATGTATGACTTATGTTTTATGATTCGAGTATCATGATTCATGATTCAAGTATCATGATTCTTGATTCATAATTCATGATTCATTTTACGAGTACTTGTAGATAATGCTGTAACCTACATCTATGATAAAGTCATCAATCGCATGTTTGAAGGGGGAGCACATGTTGGTGCTTTATCAATATTTGTAATAATGTGACCAAAAAAGGAAGAAGAAAGTAGTAGAAACAATCCTTTTCTGACTTGGTAAACAAGTTTTACATGGTTACATGTAGGTGAGGTGACAAAACCTACCCACACATGTACATGACATACAGTACATGTACACTCCTCAAACACATTGATATGTTTTGTTCCTTACTTATTTGATTCTCTTCCTATTGTGTTGGCCCTCACCCACCCTGAGCCCTTTGTTTTAGCTCAGCAGTTCCTAAAGGTTTTCAACTTTCAACTATCAAATATTTGGTATTTACCAAACTGAATTACAGTCATGATTGCCTCTCCTAACATGCCTAAGCAACACCACTATACATCAAATTCTTTTCTTCCTCCATGCTCTGATTAAACTACACAGTCAATATTTACTCTATGGGCTGACAAAGACTGTCCTGAAGAAGAAAACGTCTGAAACATAGAGACGCATCTTCAATTAATCAATCAATCAATCGTTAAATTTATAAGGCGCCAATCCAACAGTCGCTGCTCATAGCGCGTACAGTAGGCTTTCAAAAAAAAAGTGAGATTTAAGCAAGAAATTTTAAGTTTTGAAATTGGCTAATGAAGTAGATTGCTTGATGCTCTGAGGAAGATGATTCTTGAGAAGCAAGGAAGTTTTTTGCTTTTTTTTCACAACAAGTAGACACTGTGAATTTTATTGTATTTTTATTGGTAATTTTGCCTACAAATCTGCATTACTTTGACAAAAAATCTTGTCTCTGATGCTTCACAAAACCACCACTGCTTTCCAGCTGAGATTATTACATTGTTGTCTCCCATAAACTTTCTCCATATAATTTGATTCTTACTATTAACACCATGCAAAGCTTTAAATACTACAGGTTGGGTCATAGAATGGTTTTTGTCAAAGTAATGCAGATTTGTAGGAAAATTATCAATAAAAATACTTGTTGTGAAGAAAAGTGAAAAACTGTTGTGGTATTTTATCAAAAACGTTGAATCTATCCATGTCTAGAAAGGTGACAGCGGGTACCAACTGCATCTCTGGCCGCAGTTTTCACAAATGGACGCATGGAAATTTGAATCTTCAAAATTCACCTTTAGGAGATTCACATTTTTTGAAATACTGTTATTGATTTCTTATCAACGGGGTATTTCAAACAAAATAATTTTGCAGGATGCTTACTACCATTGCTTACTACATTGTACTTTATATCAAGTAGGTCTTCAGATACAAGTTACAAGGTTTTTTTCCGTGGCCATTACCAAAGTATGACACTACCTTTAAGACTATGTTCACATTGAAACCACTGTTTTGGAAACTGGAAATGATAATCCACTGTCCAAAGATACATTCATCTTTAGTTTTTAAGCGTTCATTTATGTTCAATTATTTAATTATCAGAAATAAATAGGCTAGTGATAATATTTTTGTTTGATTTCAGGTTGAATATACTGGTAGTTGGTTTAAATGGAGGAAGAGTTCAATTATATGCATATGGAATAGCTGCCATTGGTGAAGTGGACATGTCACAAGTCAGTCAACAAAGTCATTCTACTAAAGAGGTGACTACAACATCTTGCTGTATCCTAGGTGACATCACCACAATGTTATAATTCGGTTGATATCACCACTTTCTTACATCCCGAGTGACTATCACCACCATGTCATATCCCAGGTGACATTACCACTTTATTATATCCCAGGTGACATCACCACAATTTTATAACTCGGTTGATATCACCACTTTCTTACATCCCGAGTGACTATCACCACCATGTCATATCCCAGGTGACATTACCACTTTGTTAGATTCCAGGTGACATCACCACTCAGTTACACCGCAGGCGACATCACCATTCTATTTTACGTTCCCCAATTACTTTTTGGGGATATTTGGAAATGTGAAATGTACATGTACATGTGCATGTTCTAGCAATTCTGGAAGCTGAACAGAAGTTCACAAAGACATCTTTTAATTTTGCTATTTTTCCATATTTTAAGATCACTTGTGGGAGAATTGTAACAGCAACCTTATCAAGAGATCTGTGCTCCCTTTCTTTGGTAATGGAGTCCAGAGTTGATCCAGAGCCCAACCCCACCGTTCATCTTCTTTCTGTGAGTACTTAGTGGGTTTTCTGTTGTCTTTCGCTCTAAGTGAAAACCAACCTAAAGCATGTAAAGTGCAGGTTTCTTTTAAGAGAATTGAACAAATTCATTTTAGTTTGTTGTAATCTGTGTAATAATAGATTGAAATGATTTGTTGATGATTTGCTATTTGAAAAAAGACAAAACAGTGGTGTGTTTTTTTTCCTCTTCTTCTTTTTGTCTTTGTTGTTTACAATGTTAATCAATGTTTTATATTGCAACTTAAATGTAAGCAATAAAACATAAGTGGGGCTGTTTGCATGGTTTGGTAGCAGCAAGAATTCCTGTATCTACTTGAGAGTCTTACGGGAAACATGCCTTTATTGTGTATCGTATGAACACTTTGTAAAATTACTTGGTTTTTTGTCTATGTGTTTTTGGCCAGCTTGACTGTGTGTTAATTTCTTCAAGACGTGAGGAGCTAACCAAATTTGCTATTCAAAGTAGCAAGATATTTACATTTCTAGAGGTAGGTAATACTAAAGTAAACTGCTTACACATTGCCCACATGTGTTTTCAAAATGAATGTAGTTACTTGCACTCAAAAGTTGCCTTTAATTTTTCTTTCACTAAGTGACAGGCCAACTAAGTTAAGGTTTTTTTAATAATGATAATAATAGTAACAGTAAAAATTAAGTCTACTTACATAGCCCCTTTGCAATCGGAATCCAATTACTGTGACAGGTAGGTCACATATGCTAGGTTATTGTGTGAAATGTCAGACCCTTTAACCTTTAACCGGCAAAGGCATGCTGGAATCTCTGACTTGCCTCTTATGCTGAATACAGTGGAAACAATTGTGGCAGCCTATCGGTATCTTATAACCCTTGTTTGTCAGACAAAAGGACAAAGGTCTGCAATTGGGAATTGCACAATTGGATAAAAGGGAGATTTTTAGCATGTATTCCAGTACCTTTTGATCCATTTTGTTAGGAGCAAACAAAGCGTTACACCATTAGTGCATGCACTGTGTATGCTGGCATGTTAACGTGTCACCCACTTTTGTGTTTCACCTATGGAATTACTTTTAGGAATTTCTTTGTATTCTTACCTCTGAATTAAGCTTGGGCGATACCACGATATTATTGAATATCGCGATACTAGTTCTGAAACGATTATGATATCGGGTCACATTTTTTTTAATCGTGATATCGGTAAATCGCGATATCGTTAAGTATCGCGATGTATTTCCTAGCCGAGACGATCTTGCAACAATAAATCTCCTCTTCAAGACGATATTGCAACAATAAATCTCCTAGTTGAGACGATTTGCTGCATCAAAGAGCTGTCAAAGAGTTGCAAGTCACAGACCGCAACCGCAAGATTCCCCAACAGATCCGATCCGACGGGGTTTAGTCTTCGAAAAAACCAACATCAAAGCCTTAGCGATCAGGCGGTCTCACGCAGACGGGTGTTATCACGTGCGTTCCCGTGCGTGTTGCGGACGTGCGAGTAGCGTGATCTAATTAGTTATGCACACATAAAGAACAGTCTGTCATGCGCAGTTAACACATTAAATGTGTGTAAGTAATAGGCCCAGGTTTTCATACCATAGGTTTAGAGTAAAACCGAAGAATAGGTGATTGGAACAACGGTAGAAATGATCAGTCAATCATAGCCACAACTCACAACGTGAGATTTGTAGTAGATTGACGGCCTAAAGAAATAATCGCGATTATATCGAATATCGCGATATATTCTCGACGATATATCGTGGCTGAGAAAAAGCGATATCGCCCAAGCTTACTCTGAATACAATGGGGAATAAATGTGGCAGCCTACCAATCTCTCCTAATCCTAATTGGTTGTATAAAAAAAGGGGATGGGGATTACACAATAAAACCTGAAAAGGGGAGACTTTGAGCATGAATTTCAGTACCGGTACCTTTTGTTTCTCTTTGTATGGGTCAAACAAAGCGTAACATTGTGAGTGCATGCTGGGTGCAAACTACATGATATAATGTCTGTGCGTGTTAACATCTCACCCACTGTTGACTTCCTACCAACAAAAATTGTTCCAATGTGTATACACATCTGCCAACAGAATTATCAGGCATCCGTTTTCTGGTTTGTGAAAGTTTTTCTATGTGTACACATCTTCTGGCGTTCACTCGTTGAAAAATCTTGTAAAAACATTTGAATATGTCAAACCTTTGTGGTTGGAATTATTATTTCTTACATTAAGTTGTGTGCAATTACTTCTTTTAAGATTTTTCACAGTAATTTAAGATGCCTCATGCATCAACCTTTTCTGCAGTCAGGGAAGTCATACTTTTATTTGAGGCACAGACAAAAACAAACTTTCAATGAATAGTAGTGGTTAATTTAAATGAATCTTTGCAGGACCTGACTTTATCTTGTCAAGTCTAGCTGCATTGATAACTTAGTATATGATAAAGTCTGCATAGTCCATCATGCACCACAGACATTAACAGACTCCTTGTTCAATGTCTCAATAGTTTCTTTCTCAACCTTTGAAAAAACAGTCTTTTTCAATTTTATACTTACTAAGAAATGAGGGATCGGACTTCTTAATGCATAATAATAAAGCTATTGTATGATTTTGCTGTAGTATCTGAGTGCAACATTACGCTCTGTGTCAGAGGCAAGAGAAGACATTCTGTTAGAGATAGAAACCAAATTGACCAAGTATGCAGAAGTAAGTACATGTACAGCTTCGGTAGATATAGTTACTCAAATCATATCAAAGAAGCGCTTCAATTTAAATAGTTCATTATGATAATTTAATTTGTTGCTCTTTTAAAGAATAGATCATAATAATTGTTGTAACTTTTTTAAGTACTGGTAGTGCGTTATAAATGTTTGGAAAATGTACACAGTGATGATCTACAATGAATCTAATGTTGGGTAATTTTGTTAGTCATTTAAAAGATGCTGACACATTTGTATGATTATGATACTTATCTTTTAGTGGATGGTTTAAATATATTTTTTCTTGAAATTGGATGTTGGGTTCTTGCATTACTCGTAAACGCACAGCCCCCAGCCTTTTTCATTACTGCAAAGTATTACATGTTGTGACCACAATCCACAATGCACTTAAACATGAATTTCATCTTTTTTTTCTTTGTAAACAGCAAAAGAAAACAGCAGGAAGTGTACGTGATGAATTGCTTCAGCTGCTGTTATGGGGTCGTGCTAGTCCTGAGCTTCAGGCTTTCTTACTGCATGAATTAACAGAAAAAGGAATGAAGAAACTAGGACAGTCTGTTGAGAACTCGTACTCAAACATACAAAAACTAGTCCTTAAGCACATACACAGGTAAGTTAATGCATGTCAGTGCTCATTTGTTTGTTTACCAGTTACATGTGGTTTTCCCATATTTTTAGGGCACTACACCCTCAGTATTAATATTTGGACCCCCACCCCCACCCCAAATTTATTATTACTTTTTTCATCTTTTTTGGGTGGGGGATATTGTTGTCAAAATGAAACTCTGACTAAATGAAGTAAAGACACCAAACATGGTGGTATTTGGTACTGGGATTTAAAAGTATTGAAAATACACGGAAGCCCTCTTTGTTCAGCGTGACTCTTCCTTCCCTTTCTTCTGCTGCTTCATCTTATTTAACTAATTTTCTCCTATACATATACATGTATGTACATTTATGTGTCTCTCCTGTCTACATCTGCTTCTACTTTTATTGGATCAGGATTCGGTTTGGTATTAGATGTCGGGGTGCAGACAAAGGTACTTGTGCACGTGCTGACAATGCCATAAGATAGGCATATACATGTAAAACTACATGGTAATAGTAAACACTTGGAAATTCCTGTCCTAGAAGATCACAAATGGATGCTGCTGGCTGCAGCTACATGTACCAATCAGTGATCTTACCATGATTTGGCCATTAATAATCACTGTCCAAAGACTTGTTGGAATACCATGTGAGCTGGCTCTTGGTTGATTTAGATTGGCAGAATGTTCCAGCACCTAATGGTTCTTGGGAAGTAGGAGAACTGGTATGCTTCTGTACTGCGTGCTAAGGATGTTGATCTATGATTGGCTGTTAATTATGGCCTCCTAAGGGATGGTTAGGTCTATTCACATGTAGCTTGGTAAATTGATTGCTGTGTGTATGTTGTGTATTTTGTGAAACATTGTAAGCCTAGCAATACATCTTCTGTGGTGTATTAGGGTGGCCATCCAACATCTTCTCTTACGTCAGTCATGCTTGCTTCCCTGTTGTGGTTTCCCTTAACAATTCTAATTGCCTTTGTATGTGTCTTCTGTACTTTATCAATGTGCTTGTGTTGTTGGCCTAGCTAAAGAGACACATAAACTTGGCTTTTGATATTTTGTGAATACTTTCCTATGTTTCTTCTGATCATGATGAGGATACAGTGGTTTCTGTTGTAGCTGTCTGGATGTCTGGTTTCCAGTTGAGGTCTGTTTTGAATTCTAGTCCAAGGTATGACTGTTGATCGGCATGGCTACATTACTTTTCACACATTTTGTAGTTGGTGACAAAGGGTTGCTTCTTGTTGGTTTTGAGAACTGAGCACTTTTTGGCATTGATTGATATCTGCCATCTCTCAGACCAGGTCACAGGTCTATCTGGGTCTTTCTTTGCATCTTCTTGGTCCTTGATCTGCTTGAAGAGAGTGCAGTCATGAGAAGGCCCAGTAATGTGCACTGTGGCACTCCAAACTCAACAAAAACCTCATTCGAAGATTCCCAATCCAGTTGTGAGTTAACTGCTGATCCATTCTAGTGTCTTTTACTTTATACCATTGTACGTAAGCTTATAGAGCAGTTGATAGTGAGGAACAGTGTTGAATGCTTTGTAAAAGTCACGCACAAGGCAGTCAGTTTGATGTATCAGGTTTAGACCTCTGTTCAACTCTTCCATGGTATTAATCACTTGAATCTGGCAGCTACATGTATATGCTTTATGAAAGTCATGTTGGTAATGGGCTAATAGCTGGCGATGTTCTGTATGTTCTATGATACTCATGAAAATGATATCTTCAATAGCCTTACAAATTACAATCATTAAACTAGGCTTATAGTTAGCAGGGTCTGATCTTTTACCCTTCTTAAAGATGGCATCTATCACATGAGTGGTAACTATTATTGTTGTTCAAAGAATCGGTATGTTTACAAATTGGGAAGCTTTGTATTGGTTTTAATTTTCAATTTGTTGTGCATATTTTGAATGTTTTGTGTTGTATTGATTGTTGTGACAGTGTTGGTCGCTCATTGGTGTATCATCTAAGTGAATTGAAGGGAATGTCATTATGGTATGACAAGTATGGAGTCATAGGCCTGTCGCCTCATGCAATACAAGGTAGGACAATTACTGCTATTTTACTGGTACGTGTATACATACACATATAAAATTTATTGGTTTTGTTAATTTGTTTTTCTTTTGTAGTGCCTGAGTGCCTTTTATTAGATGGATGTGTGTGTGCATTATAAGTATTCATTATTATCATTATTAAGCTCTTTTACACTCCAGAACAATTCATTAAGGTTAGCCTACCGATTCATAGTTACATGCAGAAAACCTTCTGAATTGTTGGAAATCTGAGCTTTGCATTTTTTTAAATAGAACTTTCCGCTTTGGATGTTTTATTTTTAGAAATCAGACTTCAGTTATTTTTGTGTTGTTTTAAGAATGTAACATCAAAGTACACATTGAAACACTGTGATGATGACGCAATGTTTGGAACACACTTGAGTCTCGTGCATGTTTAGGTAATATAAATTTTTAAAGTCCAATTTTGGTTTCTGCAACCAACCCTTATTTTGTGAAACCAGCCATTTCAGAAATGGTTAAATGTTACACAAATAAATGTTAACGCTCAGGCTTCATACCTACATCATACTCATGCAAATGTATGCAGTTGGGCCCTTCAATGCCCGCTCACAATCAATTTCTGACTTTTTTTACAATCTCATCTTTGTACATTTACTAACCAATCAATGACTCAGAGGTAACAGGGTCCACCTTATGACCAGTGCTAACAACCAACAAATACACATTGTAAAATGAATCACACAAAAGTCTGGCATATTGTAGTGAATAAAATAGTGGCTGCTTTCTGATTTTATTATGTGGGACTTTATGTTTAATTTTATTGTGTGCATAATCATGGCTTTGATAATACACCATGGAAGACTACCAATAACAATTGGGACCCCTTCCAAATAGTATTGTATAATTCATGTTGAAAAGTGTTTTTGTTTTGTGTAAACCTCATCATCATATAAAATCAAATATTACTGTGTGTAATGATAAATGGAGAATAATGGTGCAATCATGTTGGTAAGTCACTAAGTGGAACATACACACATTGATTTACATTAGCTCTTGCAAAACGTATTTGAAAGGCAAGTACAGAGCTCCATAGAAAGTGAGAAAGAAAATCCAGGCCGTTGTAGGCTTCTGCTAATTATTGGAGTCAGTAGATTGTGATATAAAAAAATACATCAGTCAGTCACCAGACTACATTATAGATTGACTTCAAGGACATAATCTCCACTCCAATTTGGATCCTTTCTGTTTGACACACTCAAGAACTCACAAACATTCACAGTCTTCACCACTAAGAAATGGAACAACCCCCACACACATTAAACTCTGCTAGCTTAATTGTACAATTTGTAAAATTACTAAAAACCTACCTTTTCCTTAATTAATCATTAATTTGTTGTTACTCTGTGTTTTTTCTCTGGTTCGCGTATTGTTAGCGCTGTGATTTTGTTTACAAAATAGAACGTATTGAAATGCTTGGTACTATATGGGCACGGGTGATGATTCATGAAATGACATAAAACTAATACCAACAATAGAGACATGTGTACATCAACACTGAGTTATAATGACTGTTAATGTTGAGCGGAAAATTGAGTTTGATGCTGTGACTTATGTTCTTAATTCCAGATGCAATTGGAGCAGTAGGATCATTTATGCTGAAAGCAAGTGAGCTCTTACAGTAAGTGTTTTTCTACCTGCTTATTTGAAATATGGTTTATCATATTTTGTACAGAAAACCTCAGGGTCATATGTATATGTGCAGATCATTTTATTTGTATTTTATACCCTTGTTTTTTACAGTTTAGTTATTTTAGGTTTTGCTTTTTTTTTTGTGATTGGCCTTCAGGTTTTTTTTTTTTTTTTTTATTTACTCTTTATGTTTTCTTTGTAATGAATCAAGTTTTCCCAGGTCAAGCTGAAGAGCGTACTTGATAAGCCAAAACTGATAGCAAGATCATTGTAATTAAGACAATCTAGTTAAATTCTCATCATACCACACAGCTCTTTGCTAGGAAATGTAAATAGCTTCCTGTCAACAGAGTTGCAGTCTTGAGGCTGGTATCCCAAGACCATTTTTGTGTGTTGTTTTCCCATTGCTTATTTATGTAACTATGTATACTGTCTAACACACATCAGCATTTGACTGGATTCAGAGTGCACCCTAATTAAGATGTGTTTGTTATACTTTGCATTTTTTTTTGGAATCATTAGTCATGGTAACTTTACACAATGTAAATGTGTAGGATGTGTGTATAATTGTTGACTGACAAGGATACAATTTGTGATCCTTTTGTTATTGCAGGGTTTTAGACACAAGTTTAAAGAACTTCAAGGCCTTTTTCCGTTGGTTGTATGTGGTAATGATGAGGCTGTCAGAAGAACCCGTTCCAAATGCTTTAAACAAGGTACATTGTATGGGTACCAATTAACTCAAACATTGCATGTTTATTATGAGCACACATAATACACCCAATATCTGAACATTTTACCATGATGAGGAGTGTACACACATGAATTTAGGACAACATACACCCTGTAGCATGGCACACTATGTTATAAATGTCTAAAGAGTTGGTCTGTATATCACCATTTAAATACATCCTATATGATTGATAATAACTAATCTGAATCTATAATGACTTAAGGTCTTCATTCATGATGAACAAGTGTTTTCCTTACAAATTCAGTCATTCAAAAAAATGTTTTATTCAAGGGCCTTCGTTATTGCGTGAAATGCATTATGGTTAACAACCATTTCTTCTTTTACCCAACCAATACTGAACAGGTCAGACAGAGAGACATTAACTTTATTGCAGACTTTCTGGCTGAAAATTTTGCCGAAGACATTGGGGTAAGTGTTTGCCATTTGTACATGTGCAACAGTTGTGACATTCTGGTTTGATTAGTGATCAAGTGATTCTACCAAACATTTCACATAATATTATACTCAGGCTTTGTATGGTGGAGTGGGATATTGCAATGTAAGTATTTTTCAAGTGCACCATTAACAAAATCTCTTAGTAGAGGTGTTGGCTCTGAGAAGAGTTGGTTGGTTATTCTAACTGTTTCTAGTCCAACTAGTGTGCTCAGGTAGTTGTCAGGAGGCTGGAAATGTTCTAGAGAGTGTTGCTGAAGGATCCAGTCGTGTGCTTGAACTACTGTGATTGGTGCTCACTGGGATGTGTCAGACAGCCAGTACATCCGGTGTTTGCAGCATCCCTGGTGAATGCAGTAAAGTTTACATTGGAGAAACTGGCAGGGACTAAAGCAACACAAGGCAAATGGTTTAAAAATGCAAAATAGACAAGTCAGCAATCATCCAACATGCATGCAAGTACCACACCATCAAACTCATTACACCAGTCAAGGGAACTGGTATCATCATCGAAGTTATTGAAAACAAAAAACCCAGCAAAGTACCACAAGATATAGGGTTTAACATTAGTCATGTCACTAGCATATGTGACCGACTCTGGCAAAACCCGACGCTTCTCGGCATTTCCCATTGCGTGATATGGGCCCACAACGTAAAAAAATGGCCTCTGGGGCCAACTTGTAAATTTGGCAGAATCGACATCTGGATATATTCAAGATCTGTTTGTTTTTTTAAACTGGCTCGAAATTCATCCGAATTCTTACAAAAAATGGATTTGAAAAAAATAACTGCATTCCGATTGTTCCATTTTCCGCGCTAAAACAAAGACAATACGGACAATTTTGCTGTTTTTCTTGCGTCGCTAAAATGAAAACTTCCATGTTGATCCCCTAAGTGTTTGGCATAAAAATGACCGGCGTGACTCACTGATTCCAAATAAGGCATTTGTGGGCAGGTCCAGTTATCACAAACCAATGAAAACAGCCACGGAACATGCCAATCACTTCGTACCTTCTCGTTGCCCGGTCTGTAAACAACGCGGTTGCTAAGCACGTGATGTAAACTGAACAATGTCATTGGTCCATACGCAAGTGTGACGTGGTAATTCAGGTTCGCTTCCGGGTTTCTGACCTAGCGTGCATCGACTCGTCGTGTTTCAACCAACATTTTTGCGTTTCGTTTTCAAATTATTCGTCGTAAATTGCTGAAAATTATGTCAGGAAAACGTAAAGATGTCGACGATCGCATCATAGCTGCAATGCTTAATGATGTAAGTGCATGTGGAATGAAAATAACGGGCGTGGAGGACGTTTTTGCTGACTACTTTACTGCTCCGTCAGGTGGGGGTAGTGATGTAGACGGTGACAGCGATGTCGAAAATAATGGTAAGTCTAGCTTGGCTTTGCATTTCCTGTGTATGTTTTAAAAAATACATTTTTATGGACGTAAATTAAAAATAGTATGGATATTCTCTGAAGATGTAAACATGAGTTCATCAAACTTGGGAATGAAATAATCTGGTCGAGTGTTCCGCACAAAGTAATCTACATGTGTTTTTCCTAAGTCAAACCTTTTTTCCCCGCATGAAAATACAAGCCTTGAATTAGTCCCTACACTAGTAGTAGTACTACACTAGTAGTAGTAGTACTAGTACTATTACATTACATCAGTAAGATAAGGAATGATTTCGGATTGGTTTGTTTATTCCCCCCCCCCCATAATTTTTCTGCTTGTAAAATTTAAACCCAGTTCTAGCTATAACTACTTTTACTTGTTGTTATTTATTTATAATTCTTGTTATTGTTTTACTCTTTACGTGTTGAGATTTAACATTAAAAAAATACTAAAAAGAAGAGTGCTGTTCCTGTAAATATTTACTGGAGCTGGTAGCTGGTCACACTGCCATTTTACTTAAGTCAGCAGTAATTTTGTTAGTATTTATTTTGTTGAATTGATGTCTGCACAACATTTTGTAAAAAAGACGAAGGCCCAGAGAATTTTAATCTCACACATTATTTATACATGTTTTCCTGAAACAATTTTTTCAGACTCTGATTACGACGATGACAAACAATCATCAGATGAGGATGCCGCTGGACCTTCGTCACTTCCAAGCTCAGATGAAGATGATCAAGAGGAGTCTGACTCCGAGGAGGAAGAGCCGATGTCGCTTGAACTTGACAATGAAGCTGAAGCTGAAGTCATCGACGATGCAGAGGATGAAGCTGAGGCTGCAGCTAATCTTGCACGAGAACTGGTTGACCTAGAACCGCTCGCTGACAAGGTCAACAAGTGCAAATGCGCACTTCACAATGGCAGGCGCTGCATTGAGCAGTTCACCAGGGCTGAGTCTGACGAAATAAGGTTAGTAAATAAAATTTCTAAACAATTGTGGAAGATGAACATGACATTATGTTGTTCCCTTATTCTCAAAACTTAATGTATTTAGGGAGTTATTTACTTTGTAATGGAATTAACACGTGTTAATTTTATTCTTGGTTCAGATATACTGTGAAGGAGTTGACAGAATTCGAGAAAGATCTGTTGCTCCTTGGGATCATTTCAACTTCAGTCAATGATGCAGCAACAACTTGCGGGAAGAAGCGGAAGAAAGTAGACAGGAAGCAAACCCGAATGAGGAGTTTTTATTACGGGCAGAGGAGGGTCTGCAGATACACATTCTTCTTCTTAATGAACATCGGACCACAAAAGTTTACCAACCTAAAAAATTGGTACAACACGCACGGCCTAGTACCTAGAAGGAAAAAATCAGGTGAGGCTTGCTTAGTTTTGAAATGATGTCCTAAAAGTTGTCATTTATTGTTAATTGTTTTATTTGAAGCAATTACAAAAACATTAAATCAATGATCAATTAATTACTTTGCAGGTGGGAGACGAGGGAAGAAGCTGTTGAAACTTGAGCACGTCCAGGAAGTTGTAAAATTCATTGTGAATTTGGCGGCCCAACACTGCATCTTGCTTCCAGGAAGAATTCCGGGCGTAAAGTCCCCAGACGTAAAACTTCTGCCGACATCTTTCACGAAGGCCCAAGTGTGGCGACTGTATAGAAGATCTTTACCAGAGCTTCGACCTGTTGCGCTGTCTACTTTCCGTAAGCTCTGGAAAGGTCTTCTACCGTATATAGTCGTCGCAAAGCCATCAACTGACCTTTGTTGGACTTGCCAGAAGAACAACAGTTTGATAACTAAGCAGGTACGCTTTCATAATAATAATAATAATAATAATAATAATAATAATAATAATAACATAGTCTTATTATAGCGCGCGTATCTACCAATACCGAATTATGAGACCTATTCCTTTACATAGCACCATGTAATGGATTACAAGGTGCTGTGGGTTCTTTTACGATCATTACACAACACACGGGACCTACGGCTTTACGTCCCATCCGAAAGACCAGCAATAATGGTTAAGTGTCTTGCTTAAGGACACAAGTGTCATGACCCGGACTCGAACCCACACTCTGCTGATCAGAAACACCAGAGCTTGAGTCCGGTGTTCTTATCCGCTCGGCCACGACAGGCCACATGTCTTTTTAATCTTGAAAATCAGCAAAGTAAACCTTTAATTTAATTTCATTTGAGCCTTTCTACTTGTCACTGTGTTAACTGATTGTTCTTTTTACTTTGGTTTTCTTTTTAGGTCAATGTTCCAGAAGGGGAGAAGACAGAGGCCCTCCAGCGCCAGCAGCAACATCTTCTCAGAGCGCAGGAAGAAAGGGACTTCTACAATTCTCTCTGCCGGGCGGCCAAGGCCACTGCAGTTCTAAGTGGTATCAACTCACTTGGAGAAAATGTTGCTAACTCCAAGCCCATGACCTTCCACTATAGCTTTGACTTTGCACAACAGGTGCACTACCCCGCTGACCCCCAACAGCCTGGCCCCATTTTTTTTAAGACACCCCGCAAGTGTCACATTTTTGGCGTAGTTGCCGAAGGCTTACCTGCCCAGGTCAATTACTTGGCAGATGAGGGGGTTAGCTGTGGTAAGGGTGCGAATGTTGTGATTAGTTACTTGCACCATTTTTTGGAAAATTATGGGCTTGGGGAGCAACATGTTCACCTTCACGCTGACAACTGCAGTGGCCAAAATAAAAACAATGCCATGCTGCAGTATCTTTCATGGCGTGTTTACAGTAACCACCATAAATCTGTTTCAATGTCTTTCTTGCCTGTAGGACATACAAAGTTTGCACCAGACTGGTGTTTTGGACTACTGAAGAGGACATACCGAAGGACCTATGTCTCTTCTTTGCAGGAGATTTGTGATGTTGTGAAAGATTCTACTGTGAAGGGCATCAATATTCCTCAGCTGGTTGGGAATGAATCTGGAGAAGTGTTCGTGCCGGTGTATGATTGGGTTAACCATCTGTCTCCACACTACAAACGATTTCCTGGAGTGAAATTGTACCAGCACTTCAGTGTTTCTGAAGACAATCCTGGTTCAATTTCATTCCAAGAGCTTTCCGGTAGTGATGAGCAGACTTTTGATTTTGCCCGCTCTGTACCGTCATCAACACTTCCCCCGATTGTTTCCCCACCTGGACTTGATGCCGCTCGCAAGCGCTATCTTTTTCAACAAATCCGAGAGTTCTGCAAGGAAGAGACAAGGGACTTGGTATGTCCTGAACCAGAACCAGAGGTTTGATGCAAGTTTCAATGTCCTACAGGCAACAGTTTATTGCAGGAATTAAATTTCCCTGCATAGATTACCTGTTTATAAAGTAAAACAAACTGCAATGTCTGACCCCCTTAATCATAATTAATAATCTGCAAAAGGAAATTGAGTTGAAAAAATAGGAATTTTTTCTATATTTTTTTTTTCAGGCCAAAATTTGCATATTAATTAATTTATTAGCGTTAATGCATAATTATGCATATTTATATTCATAATTTGTTTTTAACTACTGAGTGATGTATTATGATCACAGTGATTCATTCTTTCCATTATAACAATGGAACAAGTACTTAAATTGTCAGACTGGAAGCCTGACATGTTAAGTATAAACAAATACATAGTCTTTTCCTTTAAAGATATATCTTTTTTTAATCATTATGCTCATTTGCATATCTTGAATAAAAATTATTCAACTTCAATGAAATTTGTTTTCTTGTTTATGTAAGGTGTGTTGAACAAGTGTGTAAAGTTTCAAGTCTTAATTTTGATTGGGTATCTGCGTTGCTAAGGAGTTTTTACTGGTGCAATATTTCTTTTAAAAACTACTGGTTTGTTAACTTTTCAAGACTAATAACTCCATTTCACCTTTTCAGACCTGTCATTCCTTAATTGGTCATAACTTTGTCAAATATTATCCAAATTTCCTCAAACATATCTCAAAAGAAACCTTATTGTATGCACATTCAGCTGATACCAAAACCCAAATTTTGAATTTCAATCACAAGTGTTGGGTTTTGCTGGAGCCGGTCACATATGGTAGAGACACACTCCACTGAACACTAGTTTCCTACAGCTGACGCACCCCAGTGAGCATGAATCTCTGCAGGTCAATCACACAACATCCTTCAGCAACATAACGCTACTCTCCATATCTCCCCAGCCTCCTGACAACTACCATGGCATACAGTCTTTCACCTGCCCTTCGTCATTCCTTGTCAGCCAGCTCTTTCAAACAATCACTCAAATCCTATTTGTTCACACTCTAAACCAAATTAGTAAAATAAAATCAGCTTTTCATTCTTGCATATTGTTGAGCACCATGAGCATCACTGCATGACGGAATTGTGCACTATATAAGAAGCCACTATTATTTTTATTATTAAAGCATTGAGAATAACCAACCAGCTTTTTAAAGAGCCAACACCTCTTCTAAGAGATGTTGCAAATGGTGTACTTGTCATTCTTTCTTAATAATTCAAGGAATCAATATCATACCAATGAATGATATTGAGTATTGATCAAAGATTTTGCATTTTTTTATGAACTCGAGGACCATCTGCACTTTGTTGTATTAAATAAAATGTAACAGGTAAAGATGAAATGTCAATGGATTTATACATTTTGTTTGACAAAAACTTTCAATGGCTCTTGGTACCTTAATTCTGTTACAGTTCAGCTTGTGCTAAAGGTCTATAACTTCCACAACACTAGATCAAAAAATAACAATTTAACATTTAAATAATTGGGCAATGCATTATGTGTACACATCAGCTTTCATGGATCAGTAAAAATGTCATTCATTTTAATTGTTGTAGGTTTAATTGGACTAGACATATTGTGATGTTTTAAGACCAGAGCCAAAAGTTAGAAAACATTTACCATAACTATTTGTAAACCTTACGTGTAACTTGAATAGTTATTTTACCCTCAAAAGCCCCAGAGGCTGCTGATATTGCCTTGTTTAATTATATCAGATACTTCCATTACTGAATTAAGCCTGTGGTACCAGTGGATTTGTTGAGTCCCTGTACAGATATTAATTTATGTTAATGCTTTCTATTTACGTGTATGATAGGGTTCACATGAGAGAGAGAAGCAATCTGGGTTCACTCTGGAACGAGTTGGCCAATATCTCAAACGCGAAGATCTACAGTTTCCTCTCACTTCATCAGTTAATGTAGAATCCTGGCAGTCCTGTATTTCAACAAGTCCACACCTGAATAACAGTCAGCTTGTATACAAACATCAACCACAGAAATCACTTGTACAGTTATTTGACTACATGAAAGAATCAATCAACACTGCCCTCAGTAAACCAGCAGTAAGTAGTTTAAAGTCAATGTAGTACAAACTATATTGTCATATCACATTTCAGATAATGCAATTCTTCATAGGCTGAAGACCATTACATGTAGACATTTTCATGTGACATCATCTCTGGAATCTTCCTTTATAACTTTTGTAGTTGTGTATACAGAATTGGGCCAGTTGTAACACATAATGCAATCAATGGAATATTTACAGTAATTTTCTGCATATAAGGTGCGTCTGATCTGACTTTCAAAGGACCAAAAATATCACTGTGTCTTATCTAATGGTGCACCTTATCTGCTCACTTGAGTTTATTGCGATGATCACTGTGTGAAATCTTACATTTTTTATACTGTAAAATAATCTTTTTTTTGTTCAGAGTAATCATACTTGTTATCATTTTATTAAAATCAAACCTACACCGTACGTCTGTTGTGTCATTTTAACAAGCTTTGACGAAACTTACCGAAGAAGGAAGTCACTGGCCATGCTGCTGCCCACAATAATAACAATACCCGCACAAACCAGCAACGACCAACTTGTACGTGGCTAGCGCGCACACCAGTGACATTCTAGTCTTTAATTATCAACTCTTGTGGTGATCCCTAGAGCTTTCCCGAGGCAAAGCCAAGGGAAAATAGTTCCAGTGATCACCAAGGGAATTGTAGTGTCACCATAGCACGAGTAAAAGCAGTCAATAATTGGTGTCTAACACACCATACATACATTCTGCCTAGATGTGTAGGTACATGTACCCAAGAAGCTGCTGTTGCAACAGGTATAGAACACTGGCTGCTACTGGTACAGTGACAGCACATGAAATGACATGACAGCACATGTGTTTACTGTTTGGCCAATATGTATAAAAGATGTTGACAAGGTCATAATGTAGGGCCTAGTCATCCTGAGATGCCAATCAACCAACAAGTCTAACTTTAGACAAAGCAATACATTCACCAACTCGGATGGACAAAAATTGTAGTTTCTGTTTACTATTCCAGATGATGGTTTCAACTTAACGACTAACATCACATGTGTGTTTATCTAACATTTTAAATAACTGGTATCCCCATTCCAGTCAGTACTTGTTGATTTGTTAGAAGATGTAAAAGAATTGACTCATGTAATGATCCTATGATCTGATATACTGTTTGCTAGGTTGCTGTTGGAGAGTCAATAAGATGTTGTGATATGTTGCCATTATACACTCATGACATGCCTAGAGAAAGCAATGAGATTCATCAACCTGTTACTGTATCTAAGTAAGTAATTTTTCTTCTCCTATCTCGATAAACACTGCAGAAAACAATACTTAAGTATTTCATTGCTTACTTTAACTTCCATACTGAGGGTACAATAGGGAAGTGGGGTTGGTTCTTGAATCAAAGCAATGATCTTTTTCATTTGCACATACCTTGACTATAAGACATTTGAGTGTTCATGATGAAAAGAGTTAGATATACAGTCAGTGTGGGTACTGTAGACTTATTTATTGACATGTATTATTCAGAATAAATCCATGTCCTCCCAATGTAAAGTGTGTATGTTTAAAATTAGTTCCATATGATAAAAGGTCCTTCATTACCCATCTGAAGATGTCACAAAATCTGTCCTGCTGCCAGTTTGCTAGCATGTTGCAAGTCTACAACACATACTGTAATCTTTTTTCCTTTTTGAATTGAAAGTTTAATTTTTTTAGATATTTTATGTGTCTGTGAATGTTCTTGTGACAGATACTGCCATACTGAGATGCCATGTATTTATACTGTACTTATGATGCATCAAGCACCAACAGAGGTTATTTATCTGATACGACAACCCAACCATCAAGCAGGGTAAGCTGGTTTTATTCACACAAATTCATTATTTCAAGAGGATGGTAATGTGTTGGGAGCAGTATACATGTACATGTTACTGTCTTCAATAGTTTCACTTTTTCTACTCTTCCTGTATGTGTTTTTTTAACTTCTCTGACTCCACCTTCATACTATACACATATGGACTGGCAGAGTTGGGTCACTAGAGCACGTAAGTTGACTCCGTAAGTATGGTGTAGCAGCTGTGAAAAGTTGTTCCCCATATTACAACCTTGTTCTCTGAGCTACCAGACAATTGTAGATTGGGGTGTGGAGTGATTGACACTGGCATCGACACTAGAGAGCATAAGGACATGGCCATGGTGTCAGTCAGCAGCAGGGCTGTGTAGATTGGGGTGTGGAGTGATTGACACTGGCATCGACACTAGAGAGCATTAGGACATGGCCATGGTGTCAGTCAGCAGCAGGGCTGTGTAGATTGGGGTGTGGAGTGATTGACACTGGCATCGACACTAGAGAGCATTAGGACATGGCCATGGTGTCAGTCAGCAGCAGGGCTGTGTAGATTGGGGTGTGGAGTGATTGACACTGGCATCGACACTAGAGAGCATTAGGACATGGCCATGGTGTCGGTCAGCAGCAGGGCTGTGTAGATTGGGGTGTGGAGTGATTGACACTGGCATCGACACTAGAGAGCATAATTAGGACATGGCCATGGTGTCAGTCAGCAGCAGGGCTGTGTAGATTGGGGTGTGGAGTGATTGACATTGGCATCGACACTAGAGAGCATTAGGACATGGCCCATGGCCATGGTGTCAGTTAGCAGCAGGGCTGTGTAGATTGGGGTGTGGAGTGATTGACACTGGCATCGACACTAGAGAGCATTAGGACATGGCCATGGTGTCAGTCAGCAGCAGGGCTGTGTAGATTGGGGTGTGGAGTGATTGACACTTGCATCGACACTAGAGAGCATTAAGACATAGCCATGGTGTCAGTCAGCAGCAGGGCTGTGTAGATTGGGGTGTGGAGTGATTGACACTGGCATCGACACTAGAGAGCATTAGGACATGGCCATGGTGTCAGTCAGCAGCAGGGCTGTGTAGATTGGGGTGTGGAGTGATTGACACTGGCATCGACACTAGAGAGCATTAGGACATGGCCCATGGCCATGGTGTCAGTTAGCAGCAGGGCTGTGTAGATTGGGGTGTGGAGTGATTGACACTGGCATCGACACTAGAGAGCATAAGGACATGGCCATGGTGTCAGTCAGCAGCAGGGCTGTGTAGATTGGGGTGTGGAGTGATTGACACTGGCATCGACACTAGAGAGCATTAGGACATGGCCATGGTGTCAGTCAGCAGCAGGGCTGTGTAGATTGGGGTGTGGAGTGATTGACACTGGCATCGACACTAGAGAGCATTAGGACATGGCCATGGTGTCAGTCAGCAGCAGGGCTGTGTAGATTGGGGTGTGGAGTGATTGACACTGGCATCGACACTAGAGAGCATTAGGACATGGCCATGGTGTCGGTCAGCAGCAGGGCTGTGTAGATTGGGGTGTGGAGTGATTGACACTGGCATCGACACTAGAGAGCATAATTAGGACATGGCCATGGTGTCAGTCAGCAGCAGGGCTGTGTAGATTGGGGTGTGGAGTGATTGACATTGGCATCGACACTAGAGAGCATTAGGACATGGCCCATGGCCATGGTGTCAGTTAGCAGCAGGGCTGTGTAGATTGGGGTGTGGAGTGATTGACACTGGCATCGACACTAGAGAGCATTAGGACATGGCCATGGTGTCAGTCAGCAGCAGGGCTGTGTAGATTGGGGTGTGGAGTGATTGACACTGGCATCGACACTAGAGAGCATTAAGACATGGCCATGGTGTCAGTCAGCAGCAGGGCTGTGTAGATTGGGGTGTGGAGTGATTGACACTGGCATCGACACTAGAGAGCATTAGGACATGGCCATGGTGTCAGTCAGCAGCAGGGCTGTGTAGATTGGGGTGTGGAGTGATTGACACTGGCATCGACACTAGAGAGCATTAGGACATGGCCATGGTGTCAGTCAGCAGCAGGGCTGTGTAGATTGGGGTGTGGAGTGATTGACATTGGCATCGACACTAGAGAGCATTAGGACATGGCCCATGGCCATGGTGTCAGTTAGCAGCAGGGCTGTGTAGATTGGGGTGTGGAGTGATTGACACTGGCATCGACACTAGAGAGCATTAGGACATGGCCATGGTGTCAGTCAGCAGCAGGGCTGTGTAGATTGGGGTGTGGAGTGATTGACACTGGCATCGACACTAGAGAGCATTAAGACATGGCCATGGTGTCAGTCAGCAGCAGGGCTGTGTAGATTGGGGTGTGGAGTGATTGACACTGGCATCGACACTAGAGAGCATTAGGACATGGCCATGGTGTCGGTCAGCAGCAGGGCTGTGTAGATTGGGGTGTGGAGTGATTGACACTGGCATCGACACTAGAGAGCATAATTAGGACATGGCCATGGTGTCAGTCAGCAGCAGGGCTGTGTAGATTGGGGTGTGGAGTGATTGACATTGGCATCGACACTAGAGAGCATTAGGACATGGCCCATGGCCATGGTGTCAGTTAGCAGCAGGGCTGTGTAGATTGGGGTGTGGAGTGATTGACACTGGCATCGACACTAGAGAGCATTAGGACATGGCCATGGTGTCAGTCAGCAGCAGGGCTGTGTAGATTGGGGTGTGGAGTGATTGACACTGGCATCGACACTAGAGAGCATTAGGACATGGCCATGGTGTCAGTCAGCAGCAGGGCTGTGTAGATTGGGGTGTGGAGTGATTGACACTGGCATCGACACTAGAGAGCATTAGGACATGGCCATGGTGTCAGTCAGCAGCAGGGCTGTGTAGATTGGGGTGTGGAGTGATTGACACTGGCATCGACACTAGAGAGCATTAGGACATGGCCATGGTGTCAGTCAGCAGCAGGGCTGTGTAGATTGGGTGTGGAGTGATTGACACTGGCATTGACACTAGAGAGCATAAGGACATGGCCATGGTGTCAGTCAGCAGCAGGGCTGTGTAGATTGGGGTGTGGAGTGATTGACACTGGCATCGACACTAGAGAGCATTAGGACATGGCCCATGGCCATGGTGTCAGTCAGCAGCAGGGCTGTGTAGATTGGGGTGTGGAGTGATTGACACTGGCATCGACACTAGAGAGCATTAAGACATGGCCATGGTGTCAGTCAGCAGCAGGGCTGTGTAGATTGGGGTGTGGAGTGATTGACACTGGCATCGACACTAGAGAGCATTAGGACATGGCCATGGTGTCAGTCAGCAGCAGGGCTGTGTAGATTGGGGTGTGGAGTGATTGACAATGGCATCGACACTAGAGAGCATTAGGACATGGCCATGGTGTCAGTCAGCAGCAGGGCTGTGTAGATTGGGGTGTGCAGTGATTGACACTGGCATCGACACTAGAGAGCATTAGGACATGGCCAAGGAGTCAGTCAGCAGCAGGGCTGTGTAGATTGGGGTGTGGAGTGATTGATACTGGCATCAACACTAGAGAGCATTTTTTTAGATATGGTTTGTCCAGTGATGTTTCAGTTTGATGTAGTCTAATAATGCGTATTTAGACTTAGTTAGACTGTACCTTTTCAGCAAAGGTTCCCAAACAAAGGAAGCTCACAGAGACTTTAAACTACACAGACCTTAATTTCTACATGTACCTAAAAGGTAAAATGTCATGATGGCGCCACCGGCTGTCAAATAACACTCAATCAAAGGTTAATATTTCACAAAGTCATAACTCCTGAACCTTATGATAGATTTTCACTATCAATACATCGGCACTGACAGCTGATACACTTTATTTAAGTCACACCAAAACATAAGATATGAAGAAGAATAAGCAAACTTAACAATCTTTTTAAGGCAGCTTCCAAACAATGTGTGCTCTTTGTAACAATCGAAGGAAAGCTGGATTTTGATCAGTAGGATTTGAAATTTTGTATGGTGGGAAAAATTTAAAGCTTGGAGTGACACCTACACATATAATAATAATAACTCGTTGAGCTGTAGTGGTTCTGAAAAAAGTGGAGGTATGACATCTCAACATTTTGTATGCTTTGATTATCTTCGGGAGATCAAACAATTAATAAAAAAGAATGATCAGAAACATTCAGCTCTTACACCATCGGTTCATTTCAGAGTCACTATAATCAGTTCACAGGATATTTTATCACATAGAGTCACTGCAAACCTTAATTTCTGCTGCCCATAGTTTCATGGAAATAATTGTAGATGATAATGGGTTTTTTTCCCTTAGTAAAAGCATAGAGGAAGGCACCTCTTTGAGAGAAACAAATGTTTGTACCGTAGCATTTCAAGGGGCACCAAAGTATTGACAAGGTGAATGGAGGCAAATGCCTTCATCACATTTGCGAAGTATTGGGCCTTGGTATGGAAAGCGCTAAATCATCATTATTTAGTACTATTAGGCGATCAATCAACTGGTGAAAAAGCCATACTTCATGTACTTGTACTAGTTACGTGACTATGTAATCAAATATGAATTGTTTGATATGTATACAGGAAGCAGAAGGATGGAGCTGGGGTTCTTTGTTTGTATTTCTCTGTTCTTGGTGCTAGTAATGCTAATGATAGTACTACCTCTCAGTATTCACAAAGGTAAGAATTCTCTCTCTCACATAATTAATGTCTAATGGTACAGTCATGTTATGTATAAATTCACTTTAAATGTAAATTTTGTGGTGAACAAGGAGAAATTTACTAAACCAGGATTTGAACCTGCCACCTCCTGTGTTCCGTTCTCTACCAACTGAGCTTTCTAGCCCTGATGTTGGCGGTCTCCCTTTTTTCATATATTAGGGTGTACCGGTGAGAAGCCATTTAACCTTAAACTGTTGTATAGCCAGGGATCACCCAAGTTTACGATGCAACCTGGGAAGCAGCAGCTAGGGGATCACCTTAAGGGGATGCAACTTTTTATTAATAAGCCACAAAGGAAATTATCTGGGTAAATTTTACTTCAATTTTAGGGTAAACAAAGACAAATTTACTAGAACAGGTCTACTGACTGAGCTATCTAGCCCCAATGTTGGTGGTTTCCCTATTTTGTGAATATCGCTGTTTGGGGTGCCAGTCAGAAACCAGACAACCTTAAACTGCGGTAAAGACAGGGATCACACCCAAGCTTACGATTGTGAAGAGGCAGGGATCACCTTAAGGGATTGTCAATTTTATCTTCAAATGTTAAGGAATAAACTACAAGGGAAATTGACTGGGTAAATTTTAATTCAACTAGGGGTGAACAAAGAAAAATGTACTAGAACAGGTGGCAGGTTTAAATCCCATTCTCGTACATTGTGGCTTATCACTTGTAATTGAACAAAGATATTGACAAAATAGGGAGACCGCCAACATAGGGCTAGATAGCTCAGTTGGTAGAGCGCCGGTATGTTAATCCGGAGGTCGTTGGCTCAAATCCCGCTCTATTAAATTTTACTTTGTTCAACCCCAAACTGTAATTGTAATACTTTGTTAATTTTAAATTAACAGAATCAAGGACTGGTTATACCAAGTTAGAAATAAAGTAATTGTTGTGGCAACTGCCAAGCTGGTAAATTAAAAACACAAAGTACCTTTGACAGGTCAAATGTTGTTTTTTTAGCTGCCATGTAATCATGGTAATAGTTTGCTTGTGAGGAATGTTTTTAGGTTGACAGTTCCCACCAGTTCTCATGGGTTTACATGATAACTAGTAGACTGTACAGTAAGATGAATGATTCCATGATTATGTTGGTTGCTTGTTTGAACAAACAAGTTTAATGTTATGGGGTAATAATTACCTGGTCAGGATTTAACAACCCAGAATTGTTGAGGGCATTCACTACCATCAATAACTGTCAATTTGAACATTAGATGTAACCAGCATGAGGTGTTAGATGCAGCATTCTTTGATGACCACACCCTGACTGTGCTACTACAAGAAAAATGGAGTGGGCCAGATAGTGTGGCAGTTGTATGTCAGCTTCCATTAGCACCTCTAGCTGAGAACACTTTTTTGCCTCTTACTTCACAAGATGTACCTCTGCATCAAAGACCACAAATGTAAGTTCATTACTGTTTCCTATTGTAGGTAGTGGATAGCACTTAAAGACTAACTAATTACATAAAAAACTGCATGAGCTTTCGTAGCAACAACTACTTCATCAGATACAAGCCAAGTACATGTATATATACAGGAAAAGTAATGGGTGAATGAATCCCAAAACAAAAGATGGAGTCAGTGACTAAGAGCATCTACTACTAGATCTGGAGTATTTAGTCAGGCCCTATGCTACAACCGCATTTGCTCTGACACCCAAGATGGTGATAAACATCTCGCTAACCTCCAACGGTCTTTCACAGTCCTACAGTACAACTCCAGGACTGTGGCAGAGCAAATTGCCAAGCTTAAACACATTCCTCGTGATGATTTGTTACAGTATAAGCCTTGTGACCACACTGACAGAACACCCATTGAGGTTACTTACAGCCTTCAACTTAAAACCCCTGCAACGAATCATCAATAAACTCAACCCGATCCTCCAAAATGATGTCACATTCATGAAGACATATTCAAAGACAAACTCATTATTTGCATATAGACAGCCGCCTAACCTCCGAACCCAACTAGTGAAGAGTGACCTCAATAGCCCTAACATTACTGCTAATGGAACTAAGCCCTGCAACAGCCCTAGACGTCAGCTTTGCCCCCACATAAACCCAGCACCCAGATCATTGGACCGAACAATTCATCACTTGCCATCAAAGGCTCATTCAGTTCTAACTCATCCAATCTAATATATGCCATCTCCTGTCAGCATTGTCCCTCAGCAGTGTACATAGGACAAACTGGACAGTCGCTACGACAACGAATGAGCAACCACAAGTTTGATATCAGAAACAATAACATACAGAAACCAGTAGCAGCGCACTTCAATTTACCTGGCCATTCCCTGCATCACCTCAAGGTGGCCATTGTTAAGCAGAGAGCATTCTTAGACAGATTTGAAAGGGAAGCTGCTGAACAAAAGATCATCAAGAACCTGAACTGTATTGATCAAGGACTTAATAGGGACCGTGGTTTCTTGTCCCACTACCAGGAGTAGATGCTCTCTAGTCAATGGCTCCATCTTTTGATATTGGATTCATTCACCTGTTACTTTCCTGTATGTGTTCCTTGTGTTTTAAAGTTGTTTTGGTCTAAGTAACTTTTTAATTACCTTTTACCTGCTGTAACCACTGTGCAATTCAGCCTCCGGGCTGCAATATGGTGTGAATAAACCAACAATAATAGTAATAATAATAATAATAAAATATACATGTACTTGGCTTGTCCCCCTCATTGCATCTGATGCAGTAGTTGTTGCTAACAAAGCTCATGCATTTTTTTAATGTCATTAATTAGTCTTTAAGTGCTACCACTACCCTCCTTGTTTTATCTATCAGACTAACACGGCTATTTTTAAGTATTTTTAAGTATTTTTTAGTATTGTCAGTATATAGATTCAATATTGCACTGCTGTGCTTGTATCTAATTTGCTTCAGTTCTACACTTCAGTGCACTACTATGCTACAGGACAAGGCGTATACTAAGCTATAGGACAAGGCGTATACTATAATGTAGGACAAGGCGTATACTATGCTATAAGACAAGGCGTATACTATGCTATAGGACAAGGCGTATACTATGCTATAGGACAAGGCGTACATGTATACTATGCTATAGGACAAGGCGTATACTATGCTGTAAGACAAGGCGTATAGTAGGGCAAGGCGTATACTATGCTATAGGACAAGGCCTTTACTATGCTATAAGACAATGCGTATACTATGCTATAGGACAAGGTGTATACTATGCTATAAGACAATGCATATACTATGCTACAGGACAAGGCGTATACTATGCTATAGGACAAGGCGTATACTATGCTATAGGACAAGGCGTATACTATGCTATAGGACAAGGCGTATACTATGCTGTAAGACAAGGCGTATAGTAGGGCAAGGCGTATACTATGCTATAGGACAAGGTGTATACTATGCTATAGGACAAGGCGTATACTATGCTATAGGACGTAATGTAAGTTGTGATTGACTGGCAGAGAGGGAAAAATCAGAGAGAGAGAGTGAGTTAAAGATAATTTGTGTTGTGTTTAAAAACAATACTGTATTGCGTAATTCGGGAAAAGCCCCTAGTCCCAGGAGGACAGCCCCTGGGCCGGTCCTTTTTTTGCTCACCCAGGGACTAATGGCCCTGGTGTGTCGGATGACGATTTCTACCCCTGTATAGGCCAAGGCGTATACTATGCTATAGGACAAGGCGTATAAGGATAGAGAAGTCCCCTCCCAAATTCAGGCAAAACAGTAGGGGAAATTTAGGCAAAGCAAGAAGAAGAAAACAATGGACAGAAATAGTATTAGAAATTGGTACTTATGGTTTTATCCGTGTAAAACTTTGGGCAAATCAAAGAGTCCCCATACGCCCATGGAAATGGCACCCATGTTGTATTTCAGGTTCTTACAATAGAAAAAACTCGAATTGCAAATCTTGCACCGAGCTATACAGAGTTTGGTATGTGTCAACATTTCATTATGAGTGTCCCTCTGACATGAAGATAGAATATCTCAATGGACCAATCATCATAAACCAACAAAACAACAGACATGATGAGCCAGATATACAGCCTGCTGTTTCAAGTCTGTGATTGCAGTTGGTTTTGTCTGCATCATCAGTGCTCTGAGACCAAGTCCAAGTTCACACAAAAGTTGACTCACACAAAGAAGAGGGCGCTCTTTCAGGCAGACAAAAACCTAACATATCAGACTTGAACGAGACTATAACCTTGACATGTGCGGTTGAAACAAACAGGGTCCATGGTTGATATGCAAAGGCCACGGTTGATATACAGAGGCCATATATGCAAAGGACATGGTTGATATACATAGGCCATATGCAAAGGCCGTTGTTGATATACATAGGCCATATATGCAAAGGCCGTTGTTGATATACATAGGCCATATGCAAAGGCCGTTGTTGATATACATAGGCCATATGCAAAGGACGAGGTTGATAAATTAGGCCATAATTATATGCAAAGGCCGTGGTTGATATACATAGGCCATATGCAAAGGCTGTGGTTGATATACATAAGCCATATGCAAAGGCTGTGGTTGATATACATAAGCCATATGCAAAGGCTGTGGTTGATATACATAAGCCATATGCAAAGGCTGTGGTTGATATACATAAGCCATATGCAAAGGCTGTGGTTGATATACATAAGCCATATGCAAAGGCTGTGGTTGATATACATAAGCCATATGCAAAGGCTGTGGTTGATATACATAAGCCATATGCAAAGGCTGTGGTTGATATACATAAGCCATATGCAAGGGCAGTGGTTTATATACATAGGCCATACATGCAAAGGCTGTGGTTGATATACATAGGCCATACATGCAAAGGTTGGGTTGATATACATAGGCCATATATGCAAAGGCCGTTGTTGATATACATAGGCCATATGCAAAGGCCGTTGTTGATATACATAGGCCATATGCAAAGGACGAGGTTGTATAAATTAGGCCATAATTATATGCAAAGGCCGTGGTTGATATACATAGGCCATATGCAAAGGCTGTGGTTGATATACATAAGCCATATGCAAAGGCTGTGGTTGATATACATAAGCCATATGCAAAGGCTGTGGTTGATATACATAAGCCATATGCAAAGGCTGTGGTTGATATACATAAGCCATATGCAAAGGCTGTGGTTGATATACATAAGCCATATGCAAAGGCTGTGGTTGATATACATAAGCCATATGCAAAGGCTGTGGTTGATATACATAAGCCATATGCAAGGGCTTGGGTTGATATACATAAGCCATATGCAAGGGCTGTGGTTGATATACATAGGCCATATGCAAAGGCTGTGGTTGATATACATAAGCCATATGCAAAGACTGTGGTTGATATACATAAGCCATATGCAAAGGCTGTGGTTGATATACATAAGCCATATGCAAAGGCTGTGGTTGATATACATAAGCCATATGCAAGGGCAGTGGTTTATATACATAGGCCATACATGCAAAGGCTGTGGTTGATATACATAGGCCATACATGCAAAGGTTGGGTTGATATACATAGGCCATATATGCAAAGGTTGGGTTGATATACATAGGCCATTTATGCAAAGGCCATGGTTTATATACATAGGCCATATATGCAAAGGACGTTGTTGATATACATAGGCCAAAACACAGTGTCAGAGGAGGCTCTGAATGGCATCGCAAGCCTGCCTGTGATGGAGGAGCTTGATAATGACCCTATGCAAGAGGAGCTCGGCAAAGCCATTGACAGTCTCACTTGCGGCAAGGCCCCAGGGGCTGATGGGATAACACCTGACGTCATCAAATTTGGGAAACCCTCTCTCCTGCCATATCTTCACGACCTCCTGTGCCTTTGCTGGAATGAAGGAGCCGTCCCCCAGGACATGCGTGATGCCAAAATCGTCACGCTGTACAAGAACAAGGGCGACCGCAGCCACTGCAACAATTACTGCGGCATCTCTCTGCTCAGCACTGTGGGGAAGGTCTTTGCACGCGTTGCCCTTATCAGGCTCCAGCTTCTGGCGGAACGTGTCTACCCTGAGTCACAGTGTGGCTTCAGGGTAGCAAGATCCACGGTGGACATGATCTTCACCCTCCGACAACTGCAGGAGAAATGTCGTGAACAGAGGAGACCCTTGTATCTCGCCTTCGTCGACCTCACAAAGGCCTTCGACCTTGTTAGCAGAGATGGTCTCTTCAAGCTACTTGCAAAGATTGGTTGCCCCCAAAAACTTCTCAACATCGTAACATCTTTTCACAACAACATGAGGGGTTCAGTCTGCTGTGATGGAGAAACTTCAGAGGCCTTCCCAATCTGCAGCGGAGTGAAGCAGGGCTGTGTTCTTGCACCGACCCTCTTTGGAATTTTCTTCTCGCTTCTGCTGTCATTTGCATACGGCTCATCCCCTGAAGGCTTCTACCTACATGTACACTCAAGAGCTGACGGGAAACTCTTCAACCTTGCCCGCCTGAGATCTAAGACCAAAGTGACCAGTGTTCTTCTTAGGGAAATGCTATTTGCAGACGATGCTGCGCTAGCATCCCACACTGAGACAGGGCTCCAGCAGTTGGTGGACAGGCTTTCTTATGCATGCAAGGAGTTTGCCCTCTTAACCAGCATTAAGAAGACCCATGTCATGGCCCAAGATGTCGAAACCCCACCCTCCATCTCTATCGGCAACACGACTCTTGACTGTGTGGTCTCCAGCAACCTGTCACTTGACGCAGAACTGAGCATCCGTCTTGCCAGTGCAGCCGCAGTGATGGCCAGGCTGGCAAAGAGAGTGTGGCTAAACAAGAACCTAGCCGTGTGCACAAAACTCCAGGTCTACCAAGCATGCGTCACCAGCACTCTGCTATATGGCAGTGAGGCCTGGACCACCTACCTAAGACAAGAAAAACGGCTGAACAGCTTCCACCTGCGCTGCCTACGCAAAATTTTGGGCATTACATGGCAGGAGAAAGTCCCAAACACAGAAGTCCTGGAACGCGCCCACTCCACCAGCATGCGCCGCCTCAGATGGCTTGGTCACGTCCATAGGATGGACTCCAGTCGGCTGCCAAGAGCAATCCTGTATGGCGAGCTTTCATCAGGTTCCAGGCCAATTGGTCGCCCGTACCTACATTTCAAGGACGTCTGTAGATGCGACATGAGGCAGGCTGGCATAGACCCCAACAGCTGGGAGGAAGCTGCAAAGGATCGCAGCGCTTGGAGGCAGACAGTTGCCACAGGGGTCAATCGCGCTGAAGAGAGGCGCACTTCCTTGCTGCAGGAGAAGAGGAAGAGGAGGAAATTGCGAGTAGCAGCCCCCACCCCTGTCCTTCAAAAGAGACATTTTACCCATGGTTGTACCCGCAAGTTTACTATTCATATTTATATTTATAGTTTCTCTTATTCTCCACACCATGCAAAGCGTCAAACACCATTTACGTTCGCTCTACGGAGAGCTCAGTATACAGCACATCAAGACACTGGAAAGAGCATCAATCAAGCACGCCAAACTCATCAACAGCCTCACCTTCCTGAAATGATGCCGTAACGCAGACCTGATACCTCAAGGCCTCCAACTCCTCGACCCGATCCGCACCACCCGTTCTCAGAGCATCCTGCACCGTGCAGGTTTAGCACTTCTCCGAGAACGCATCTCTGCCACCAGAGCTCAACTAGCTGAATTAGACTGGACACTGCAACCCTCAGACAGTCACTCCAGTCTACCCTCAACCTACAAGACTACGCCAAGATTCAAGATCTCAACCGAGCATCCACCACCCACCATTTTCAAGTTACCCGCAAGAAACAAGTCAGCAAGTTCACCGAGCTTTGGTCCAGCAAAAGAGCAGATTCCACTAAAGAAAGAGATACAAACAAAAGAGATTCACGTGGTACTCAGCACTTTGCTACTAAGCCCCATCTATGCAGCGCCAGGGCCTTCACACAGCACACCGTCTTCAACCTCAGCCAACGCCAGCTCACCACAATGGAGACCAATGTTCTCTCCAAGGCATGAACTTCGCCCTCACACCGCGCACCATTCCAGTTAAAGACATCATCCAAGCCACAGAACCAGCACTCAAACATCTCGACAAGACAGCCGCCAATCAAGCCCGCATCCAGATCCTGCAAACCCTCAAGAACGCCAAGCTACCAAGACCGAACACCAGCAAACAAGAAAATGCTGCCATCCGAGCTCTACACTAAAATAAATCGATCCACTTCATGTCAGCAGACAAGGGCAACGCTACTGTGGTCATGTCCACTGCTGATTACAACCAGAAGGTGATCGATATTCTGTCGACTGACACGTACAGACGCCTGTCAAGAAACCCAGCCGCTGCCATCGAACGCAACATCAACAACCAGCTCCGCGCTCTCCATAAAGATCAAGTCATCGACACACCCACGTACCGTCACCTCAAGTCCTCTGCACCCACCTGCCCACGCTTCTTTGGTCAACCGAAGATACACAAGCCTGATGTTCCACCCCGTCCCATCGTGGCATCCAGAGGTTCACCTACATACAACACAGCCAGATACCTCACCAAGATCCTGCAACCACTAGTCGGCCTCACCCAACATCACATCACCAATTCAAGCCAGTTCGTCAACATCATCAAAGACATCCACCTCAGCCAATCTGACATTCTTGTCAGTTTTGACGTAGTCTCTCTTTTGAACATACCAACTATAGAAGCATGCCACATCGCCAAAGAACGACTAGCAGCAGATCCATCCATAACCGACCGCACAAGCCTGACTCCAGAACAAATACAAGAACTACTCGTCACCTGCGTCTCTTCATCCAGTTTCCGGTAGAGGGACCAGTTCTATGAACAAACCTCAGGGGCCGCCATGGGATCTCCTCTATCCCTGGTCCTTGCTGATTTGTTCATGGAAGAGTTTGAACTGGACTCCATTCAGAACGCTGATCTCCGCCCTAACCTCTGGCTCCGCTGTGTTGATGACACCTTCGTGGTTTGGCCCCACGGCAAGACAGCACTTCACCAGTTCCTGCAGCACCTCAACTCTCAGCATCCACTCATCAAATTCACCATGGAGCAAGAAGAAAACAACACCATCTCCTTCCTCGATGTCCAAGTCACCAGAAGAGAAGATGGGACCCTTGCTCACACTGTACACCGCAAGCCCACACACACCGACCGATATCTACACAGCTCTTCATTCCACCATCCTCGCTTCAAGTCTGCCGTCCATAACACTTTGGTCCGCCGTGCTTTCAACACCTGCGACCAAGACAGCTTGAAGCGGGAACTTCACCACATCAAGACATCACTACAACTCAACGGATACAAGTCTTTCAACTTCAGCCAGCCCAAACCAAGCCTCCCACCCGAAGACAGACCAGAATTCAAGGCAACCGTCACTATCCCTTACATCGGCCACGCATCACACCAACTTCAACGCATCTTCAGCCAAGTACAAGTTAAGACCTTCCACACAGCACCCAACAAGATACAAGCATCTCTTCACACACACAAGGACAAGCAAGACACTCAAGGCAAGCCCGGCGTATACCGCATTCCCTGTGAATGCGACTGGCCGCAACATATCTACCAGAATCAATGAACATCAAGCACACGGCAGACTAGGACACTTAGACAAATCAGCGATCATCAAACACTCACACGGACAAGATCATCTCATCAAATGGAAACAAGCCAAGCTCATCGCACCAGTCAAGTTCTGGCACCAATGCAGAGTAAGGGAGGCAATTGAGATCAAGGCTCACAACACAGTTCCACAAGACATCGGATTCTTCATCAACGACATCTGGTCACCACTTCTCAAGCCCACACTTCCAGCAGCAGCTCACCACAACACTGACACACTCCAACGCACACACATCCAGCCAGCAACCAACCCACACGCTTCACCGGACAAGAACAGCTTGGACCCTTCCCGCCCAAAAGTGCATCCCTCCAGCCATACATAAGCTCTAACACCACCAGTACTCCAGCGATCTCCTGAAGACGAGCAGAGTATACTGTTCGAAACGTCGAGACCAAACCGGCTCTTTTCAGAGCCACCACTCCTTCAAAAGAGACATTTTACCCATGGTTGTACCCGCAAGTTTACTATTCATATTTATATTTATAGTTTCTCTTATTCTCCACACCATGCAAAGCTTCAAACACCATTTAAGAGGTACACTGTTGCTGTCACAAAGGAAAACATTGTGGTCCACAGTTGCTATCACAAAAGAAAACATTGTGGTCCACAGTTGCTAGCACAAAGAGTCAAACAAAGGAGGGTCCCAGATTGCATGGGTGCAAAACACAATGGAACAATGGACCCCACAAGGTATTCTTTGTTCAACTTGGATCCCACAGGGGAATTCTTTAGAAAAGGGAATACTAGAACAACAAGAGCAGGACCCCACAAGCAACAATCAGTAAGGGGGTGTGTTTGTGTGTGAGCATGTCTTCCCGTTGAAACAAAGGACTTAAACAAAAGGGTTCTGGGTGTTTTTACAGAGCGAGGAGGTCCTTGCTTCGCATTCGTTTACAAAACCAATTAGGACGTCGCTAAAAAAAGAACTAAGTCCAAACAATGGGAGAACAAAAAAAAGTCCTTGATTTACGTGATTCACATGTGCGTGTGTGGGTGTGAGTTTGTAGTGACATTCAAACCGAGGACTTACAATAAAAGGGACAATACATGTAGGTCCATGTTTGCTATCACAAAGGAAAACAATGGGGTCCACGTTTGTCAGGACAAAGAGTTGAACAAAGGAGGGTCCACGATTGGAGGTCATTACACACTTTGGTGTGCGTGTGTGTGTGTGTGTGTGTGTGTGTGTGTGTGTGTCTCAGCAATAAGACAAGAAGGATTTGGCATATTAACTCCAAACTTGGCCTGTGGATTAGTCTTGAGATCCCCCAAAAGTCTATAGTTTTTTGGACCCCCTAGGTCAATTGTCCAGGTAATTCTGCCTAAAAAATTAGCGAGCAATTTGAAGGGCCTCATATATCAACTCCAAACTTGGTGTGTGGATTGGTCTTGGGATTCCCAGAAGCCTATTATTGTTGGACCCCTTGGTCAAATGTCAAGGTCATTGTGGCTAAAACAAAAGTAATGTTGTTCGAGTGATAACTTGAGAAAGACTTGGTGTATCAACTCCAAACTTAATTATATATTAAATAATGTTCTTTACTTGCACTGGTCCATACTTTTCGTATGTCAAACAACTATCAAAGAATGTTTTGTCATATTGTGTTTATTTCTATGTGTCAAATTGGTGGATGACAATTTTCTCACAAATATACAAAAAATTCAGACTGAAATATATCTCAGAAAAAAATTGTAAATGTAAGTAAGCTTTGAGATAAAAAAAATTGTTTGGTCATTCTATTGACCTTTAAAGATCATGCATTATACATTTAAACTATAATTTTATTTAAACATAACAATCAACTTGGTTGTTTTTTTGTTTGGTTGAAGTCTGATGGATGAAAGAGTTAAGTATTTTTCTGTCGATATACTGTTCAGTTTTTTTTTTAATGTGCTTTTACAGAAGTAAAGTTGATGCTGGATTATATGTTAGCCACTGTCGACGTCTTGACAACATTAAAGCAAGTATTTTTGCTGTTAGTGGTTCTAGGAAGGTTTCATGTGTGGTGAGTTTACATCAATTGCATCTAAATTTATGTCCTAATTCTCAATATATTTTCCCAATAGCTGCAGACCTCAATACATGCAGATACAAGAGTTAACCCTTGATGGCATTATTCAGACAAATTAAGCCAGAAAGACTATGTGCAAGTAGACTGCATCAACAAAAGTTTATGATTAAATCATCAACACCAGACAGTCAACTGTAAAGCTTTACATTAAGAATTGGAATTAGGCAAAAACAGTTGAGCTCTGAACATTTATGGTTCATTTCCTCCTGCGTTGAGTTAATAGGGGGGAAATATGTCCAAAATGTGGTTAAACTATATTGGAAGTGTTGTTTGTTTTTAATATCTGCAAATATTTTATGTTTTTTGTTATACAGACTAAACTGATCTTGTGTCTGGTTGGTTTTGTTTTTTCTCAGTTATTTTGCAACCGCCGTAGAGTGCGGCTGTTTGATATGGATGCAGAGGATGATGGAGAAGATGAAAGCATGTCAGAGAGAAGTCTGTTAGATGCAAGTAATGGAGGAATAGAAGAAACAAGGCAAGAAGAAAGTGATAGTAACAAAGAAAATATAGAGTTGCCACGGTAAGCCTTTGACAATAGCAGAATATACATGTAAGTTATCGTACAGACCTTGCCGTCATGTAAAAGAAACTTGAGATACCAAGTGGATCTGAGATTGAATTAGGATGGAGTGGTTGGAAATTATTGGGTAACTGTTGATCCTCTAGTCATGTTATTTTGCTGTAGCAAGCAAAGAATAGACCTTATGCACTGACATCATGCCGCCATCTTAAAAGTAAAACAATAATGAAACAATGGAAAATACACATTTATGTACACGCAGAGCAGAGGATGGGCCAATGAGCAACCATCTTTTGACTTTTAGCAGAGGGAGCCCTACTTCAATAACATCATCTGCATAAGGTTTATAGAGACTGTTAATGTAGCAAAAAATATTTGTTTGGGGAAAAAAGATCTGCCACATGTTTTTGCATCTATTATACATGTTGTTTAATTTATAATATTTTCTGCTGACCTAATCTATGAAGATATATGGTGTGAGACATCATAACTTACACAAAAAATTGTTTTATATGGAACAGATCAAAATGGAATTTTCCATTTGTATGGCAAACTGTGCCATATATCTGTAAAATTGATGTCAACTCTAGCTCAAAGAAGCGCACTGTTAATCATTAGTAATTTTATAATGTTCCCTTTTTTATTTTTGCACTGAAGCAAAGTTTGTAGGTTGCTGTGTGATCCTAACAGCAAGATAGTGTGTTTAACATGTAGCAGGACATCTTGTGACAAAAGATTTTTATAACTTAAGGGAGGACAGATAATCTTCACAACCTCACCCCCTGCCCCAACACATCAACTTTCTTAACCTTTGTTTTTGTAATAACATTTCCAAAATTGAAATCCTAAGGGAGCATTTGCCATTTGGGGAATTTGTTTTCAGTTGCTGTACCATCGCTTAAAAACTGAGGCAAACCCAAGAGTAGCAGTAAAACTACATTTTTAACTAACTGTTATGCACCTAACTTTTTCACTTTACAAACCGCTTGAAAAAGAGAGAATGTTGACTCTACATTATCCTCATGTGACCAGTGCTTTAACTCACAACCTGAAAGCATTGGCACCAAATAAAAGTACATTTGTATGAATTATGAACTATGTTAGTTTATTATTTCAATTCCTAGGACCCTTGATGACTATTTCCTGAAGATATTGTACTGTAATAAATCCTTACAATGTGACTTACAAAATGATATCTTCTTCAGATGAATATTAAAGGTAGGGTTGTAGATTGGTTTTTATCAATGTAATGATGATTTATAGGCAAAATTATCAAGAAAGATACAATAAAATTTGAAGCTGAATATAGTGTACTAGTTGAGAAAACATACAAAAACTGTCACAGTATTTTCCTTGAGAGCGTCAAATCTATTCACATTTAGCAAGACAACAGCATTCAAAAACAGACAAAAAATCATTTTGAGTCTCCAAAACTTGCCTTGAGGTGAGTTTTGGAGGTTCAAATTTGTTGACATACTTTTATCGATTTCTTATCACATTTCAGACGAAATATTTTTGGTGGATGCTTACCTCCATTTTTTTCTTTATAACAAGGAGGCTTTCATATAGAAATTAGATAAGTTTGTTGGTGTCGTAACCAAAGTATGACCCTACCTTTACAATGCCTTTATGCTGTTTTGATAAGCCTTGGTTTTGTCGAAGGTTCAAAGAAATAATGGAACTTGGTTTCTTGTTTACCTATGTGAATTTAAAAACCACACTTGGAAAATAAAATGACACATGGGCATCACAAAGGAGTCATTATGAATGCAAACACTTGTTATAGTTTGTTGTTTCTATTATGTTATCATTAATCTATAACTATATATTCTACTCCACATGGTAGAAGGCAGTATAAAAATTCACTGAAAGATAATACTTATATATTTTTTAAAAAGAAAACAAAAACACATGCAAAAAAAGAAAAGGAAAAGTGACAAAATAAGTTTAATTGTGAATTCAAGACAATCCCGTCTGCACCCAAGCCAAAGTCAAAAGCATCCCAGCATTAACATGGTTTGTAAACTCCCAAAGAGCGTTGTGTAGGTTGTTCAGTTTATCTTTTCTATGTTATTAAATCTCAATAAAGTTTGCATGCATTCATTACTGAATTACCATGCTTTATGTCAAATCTTCTGTGACTCGAACCTTAGTAAGCTAAAGTATTTGTCACTTTCCTTATAATGTTTGAATCATTTTAGGATGGGGAATTAGTGTGTAAAAAGGGCAAACAAAATCACATCGACAACAAATAAGGTAAATAGGAAAATATATCCAATAATGGGGGGTGTTGTACAATTCATAATTGTTTTCAATGGGAAGAATTGTACAGCATTCACTGTTGGGATTAGCCCTATATAGGACTCTTTCTCTGTGCTGTCGCTGTAGTATAATACGAAAGTGAAAGGCCGCCAGGGCTATGTTGGGATGTACATTGTTTATGTCAACCATGGGCTGTAAGGTCATGTTGCTATTACCTGTACAAACCAACAAAAATAAAAGGGAAGAATTGTTCTTCTCAAACATAATCTTTTGATCCAACTCAGTTTCATCCCCGATTGGTGAAAATAAGCAAAACTAGACATTGAGTTGTTTTGCCCTCTGGACGCACACAAAGCTGTTCCGGTTTTATTTATATATGATCCAGACCCTTGAACTGACCACGAATTTGAGGCAATTAGAATATCACCCTAAACCTAACACAGACCCTCAATTTGACAGTAAATGTGCTCATAAAGCTGAAGTGCGGTAATGTTTTTAAATAAAGTGTTACAAGTGCTGTATGCTACAAGATGGCAAAAAGATTATGACTTAAAGACATGTGGTTCAGGTCCTATGATTTTTTATTATTTTAACTTCCTGTTTAGACCAGAACGACAGGTCAAATTGGGGACGAGGTTTTGATACAATGTATGGGTGACATGAGTTACGAGATGGGACAAAGATTACGACTTTATGACATGTGGTTCAGGAAATGTAATTTTTTTGAACTTCCTGTGTAAACCGGAAGGAAAGGTCACACTGTGATTACGTTTTTGAATAAACTGTTTTAACAGTTTATTCAAAAACATTTTAAAATGTGTCATAAGCTACAAGACGGCACAAATATAACTTTATGACATGTGGTTCAGGAACTGTGATTTCTTTTGTATGAACTTTCTGTTTGGACTGGAAGGAAAGGTCAAAGTGAAACGTTTTTCTTTTTCAATAAACAAATACAGAACAAATATTTAAATCTAAGACAGTCAAGAACTAATGGGAATTGGGATTATTTAAATTGAAACTCGGATCAGTTTCAAACATCGCGCTCTTGCCTTGTCGTATTCAAATAATTCGATTTTCCCCCATAGTATGAAGCAATTGTTAATTCTGCTCGGCAGAGGCACTTGACTCTCTGTTTCTTCACACGTTACAGCAATGTTCAGAGAGGAACCAACTCGAATACGTGTCAGACTTGCACAGTCCAATAAAACAAACGCACACAAGCACGAGTGGAATTTGGAAAAATACAGCGCGTCTACGTCCAATATCAAACTAGGCCGTACGGAAAATGTAGCGCTTCTGCGTCCCATATCCAACGAGGCCGAAGGCAGGCCGAGCAGGTGCGGTTCTAGAGCCACACTTTACGGGGGGCTAGACCTTTTGCACACGACGTCATCCTTTAACTTTCGCTACTGCTATTTCATTTTGGGAGTCGAAAAGCAACATTACAGCGCATGTTTCATGTATTTGGCGCGTAATAAGTAGAAAGATACAATAATCATACAACACATGATGCAGTTGCGTGCAAATTATTTTGACTCCAAAACGGTGGACAGAACGAAACCTTCAGTGGTGTAACGACTTTGATTGAGAATATTATGGGATGTTTATTATGAGGGAAGAGTGAAATCATATATGCAGCCGTGTGCAATCAAGTCAAAGGATGAGATCGTGTGGCCACGAATTGTTTTTGGATAGTATTCGATATAAGCATCATACAGAGAGGTTTTATTAATGGACAAGCAAAGAAAAATGATAGGACCGGAACGCACTCATAATGTTCAAAAAGCTTACAAATTTGTCAGTTATGAAGATTCTCTCCGTGACGAGTGAGAATCATGATTGTATTGAAAGGCAAGCTTTAAAAACATATGAGGCGTCAAGTATAGTTCTTTTTAGAAAATGGGGGGGAGGAGGGAAGGGCAAAAACCGCCGGAAGCCCGGGGGCTGGACGGAATGAAGGGAGTGAGGGTGTGAGAGAAAGAGAGTGGAGACCGTTATGTATAACCAGTCTGCAGCATATTAGTGATGTGTTAATTGAAGTGCGGAAAAATGGAAACTATTATCTCCAGAGGTAGCCATCGAGGGATAAATAAAAACGTTGTGATATTTTTTGTCCCGTGGCTCTGGTGTGGTCTCGTAATCAACCATCCTATGACTGTCTGTTGTTTAAGTGGTAGACAAAGGTCTCTGTCTTTTGAAAAGTCAGTGGGCGATGTTTAAAACAGACCTTTTCTTTGATGTTTTCAAGCCTCCTTATACTAATAGAAAAAATGAAGGTTTTAGGAAGAGAGGGGAGGGGAGGAAAAGAGGTTAGAACTTACTTTTTTTTTTTTAATAATAATAATCCGGTGATAGTTTGTTGAGCCGCTTGTGTTTTATAACCGCATCGTCTTAATATCCAAACTGAGATTGTTTTTTATGTTAATGTATAAATACAAAACAAAACGAAGCGGAAGCGCCCTTGCGGAAACTGCAAATTCTAAGCACCGCGCGCTTGTCCGACGTGAAACATTTAACCGTACATGTAGTCTGGTCCAAGACCATAGGCCTATGTGAAAAGACCGTGCAAATCTATTAATTTCCTATTTTGAATGAAGATCCAGTGTTTTCAAGCATTTATCTTCTTCTTCTTGTTGTTTTCCCTTGCGTGTCTGAATGACAAAAGAAGCTTGAGTAGCAACACTAATTCCCTCAATTGTGTTTTTTTATTATCTATCAATTCCAAATTTTACAGAGAGGTTTAAAGAAACAAAGTAATGATCTTCCCAACAAAATCGTCACCCATCGGCACAAAACAGTACACGTCAAAGAAAACATCAACACGTAGTAAAAAAACATTCATCACCTTCCAACTTCCTATGATATTCAAAAATAAATGAAGACTATAGACGAAATCTTAGCCCGTGTACCGTCTGTTTATAGGGGGTAGAGGGAAGAGTGAAATCATACCCGTAGCCGCAGGAAAATAAGTCATGAGGGCAGACTCTCGTATCAAAGTTGAATAACCGCAAATCACTTCAACAAAAAACTCAAAAGACTATTAACCATCGCCAATGAATCTTCCTTGACTGAGATCTACTTGTCTTCTTCTTCTACACAAAACAATATTAGTCTAGTCATGCTCTATTATCTAGTCAAGGGGATGGTTGATTATACCACACTGGACTCACACAAAGCCATAAGTTAAACATACACAACAGACGCCCGAGGCCGGAGATTGGACAGACGGGCGTACAGACGCCAATTTTCTGTATTCCCAGCCCAACCACCATCTTTCCCCTTTCACTCTACAAGCCGTGCTTCCCTATTTAATATGCGCCAGCAAAATATTGCACATAACAACCTCACGGTACAAATAGAAAAGGGAATTTTAACATTTTAGTGCTTTGGTCCTCCAGAAGTTGTACACATTTTACCACAGGACATTGCTTTATATTTTTCCCAACCCGTTCTTTCTTATCCCCTTTTCCTTTTAGAATTTGTTTCTCACTGCGAGGAGAGAGACGAATAGGCTAAACACTGAAAATCCATGAAGTTTTGTTAACATGTTGTGCTTCCGAGACTTAAAGGGTGTGTACAACATTTGTAATTGCCAAAGACCTGTATCCACACTTGAAATAACAATTCTGAGAAAGTCTAAACTCAACCGGCCTTCGGAGTCATGAAAAAACACTGAAAAAACCCATAATGTATTTTTACTTTTTTTCCTGCAGGATAAAGACTATTGCTTTTACTCATTTCCTAAAAACTATGGCATCTCAAGCAAAACTTATTAAAGGGAAGTTTTACCATGACCTACTTTGTACCATGTAAGTTATGTGCAGATCTGTGAACATTTATATTTTCAATCTTACCAATGGTGTACAAACCCTTTAAAGACAGTCATATACTGTATTTCGTGGACAACCGCTCGTCCTCTATACAATGACTTTCCTGACATGTATGATTTCACTCCATAAACACAGAACACGTGTTCCAAACCAACAAGTAGAGCTAATTGTCTAAGGGAAACCATTTTAGAAAGAATGTATCCCCTTCCCCAACCACTGCTGCGATTGATGGATAGTAATGTTATTGTCATCCCCATAAAATGTTTCTACAGATCGTAACTATAAATGGACACCTTGCTACGCGTCCGATTCTATACCTTCCCTACCAGAGCTGCATCACATTAAATCAGATTTCTCACTTGTGTGCGGATGGAACCAGAAACCACCTTTTCATAATGTGCCCGACAATACTGTCTACTTCCGAATGAAACGTTGGACTTCACCCTGTATTAGATACTCAGGTCGCCGACGTGCGGGCGAGTTGAAGGGCCCCACGAGCTTAACAAAATAATTTCAAGCTACTATCTCGCACGGCGAGTTGCTAGATTGCCGTAGCGAGAAGAAACTTAAACTTGTCAGCTTGTGGCCGTTTAACGCTTCCGTGCAGACGGGAGGTCGTTTGTTTCTCAGTTATTTATTGGTTGTACGAACAAAAACTTTTCGCACCCTCACGTTATCTGGCCCAGTTGCATTCAATACAACATTATGTCTAAATTCCCAAATAATGAGCCTGCCTTGAGAGAAAAGAAGATCATAGCCTAAATAACGCCCTCTTCACATTATAGTTGTTGAAAACAAAATCACCTGCATGTTTAATTTTTTTTTTTTTTATAAATGTCATCCCCATAAGTTTGACATATCCGATAAACCAATTGAAGCTTGTGTCTTTTTTATTAAATAAATCAAGTAATTTGTCTTTAACTCGTCCAACGTTTCTTTTAAAGGTCATTGCAGCCCCGAAACTTTTTCCCAACGCTCGAAGGTTCCACACACCATCCAATATACGAAATGTTACAAACTAATGTTTTCTGTGCATTTTCCAATTTATTTTTTTTTTTACATCTAAATGTCTTCTTTACATACCCAGCTTTTGTTTAACATTATTTGAAACTTGTTTTTCTTTGTTTAATAGGATATTGCACTAAATCATATGATTGCAAAACATTTTTCCGCAAAAAAATAGATACACAACTCTGGGACCCCCCCCCCCCCCCCAGTGAGCGGGTTCACATTACATGAATTTTGCGATTTGCGCCCCAAACTGCAGTATTTACGTTAATATTTGCAATTTGGGGCACAGATCGTAAACGTAAATATTTGCGTGCTGGGGCACAAATCGTTAATATTTTTACAAATATTTAGCCTACGTAAATATTCGCAACGTGGACAATTATCGCAATTAATTTGGGGCAAAAATTTTGAACACTTAAGTAATTATTCACGTAAATATACATGTTTATGTTTGATGTCCCTCAAGGCCACCATACTTTTGAGAAACTGGCAAACTTAAGCAAAATGTGTCATGGTTAACGCACATGCATTAAGCGCAGTGGTGTTGGCAAAACTCTCCTATACGTTGAAAACAGTTCGTCCGCTGATTGCCCTAACTGGCTGTTTATTCATACCTTGCTTTCATCGAGTGTGGCTGGTTGTGTTGTATAGAAATATTCCAAGTCCCGATGAAGTGTTATTTTTGCTGTGAACAGACATAGGTTTCTGTCATCACTCTACTGATTTATCCTGCATTAAGCCTACTACTGGCCTTGATTAATTTCCCAACATCGTACTCCACTTGCCGATATTTCTCAATGAACCTGTGTCAACTTCTGTTAGTGTATCTCTTATAAAAAATCAATGATCGTAAAAACAACGTAAACATGGAATACTAAAAGTTGTTACTTTTTATTATTTCTATTTTATGGGGGTGGTCACACGCGCCGCTGGGATTGACCACTGAGAAGTTAGATGCTGTAAAAAAAATTATTCATTGCTTTGACAAATATTCATTTTGATGTGACAGATATTTCATACTTCATATTCACGTTAGTTGTTTCTCTCGGCAATCAGTGCCTTTTTCTCAATCGGATTCAGATACTTGTTACGTCATTCTTTGCTTTTGTGCGTGACCAGAGGAGGAACGCAAACCGTTGGATGATGTTACACTGATCATAAAATAAGCCCACTATTTATTGTTTATACTGACACGCGTGAACTCACAATCTTGACTAGCGATTTTGTTACTCACAAACCTCAAATTACGTAAACTACGTTATAATCAACGCTGCATGATGCAACTGTTATTTAAATATTAAAATACTTTTAAAAAGGTAGGCCCTAGTTGTACAGGTCGACGTATCTTTTCGTGTAATGTGTGGGTGAACTCCTAACGCTCACGTCAGAGGTTTCGATGTTGTTTTAGTGTCTCCTGTATCGTGTGTACTCTGATCTATGCCAATGGCGGGAAGGCAGTTACTTTCAAAATTTCAGGTAGGAGTCTAATTTCATTTTAACTTAAGGATAATTTTACAAGCGTTGTTGACTTTGCAGAGAGAAAACGTATTCTGCTAGAGCTCTGCTCGGCACTTTGCTGTTTCAAACGTTGCTTACATTAACAGCAAGTCGTAAGTCTACCCGGAGGTGAACTTTATTTATAAAAGAATGGGCAACTTTGAGAGGCATCGGTAAACAAAAACTTTGCAGTACTCCAGAGAGACAGTGAGGGCTGAAGCAAGCAAGAAATCACCCATCATCCGTGAAAGTCTGGACCCAGCTGGGACAGCAAAATTGAAGATAAGCTGCAGAAAAACAAGATCCTCATCAACAGCGAGAAACTGACCTAAACCTGTTGCTGCTACCCCTGCTTCCTGCTTCTATTTTCTAAGAAGCTGTCATTTTTGCAGAAAATATTGTTATACACTAACCCCTTGTAACTTTTAGGTAATACTGACTGACGTTCTGTTTTTTCTCTCTCTCCAAAATCTCGTAAAGGGTAACAGCCTTTGTCAATTTGCCAAGAAAATGACATTCTTGAGATTTTAAATAAGCATGCCTCATGTTTGTCTCTTAAATAATCTTCTTGTTAGATTTTTGGCCGGCTCTTATCATGAGACGGGTCAGATGGATGTGAACATTTTGTTTAAAATTCACCTGCGGATCGCGGTCTACTTCTGATCCCGTCTAAAATTATTGTTCCCCTTAACAACAGCCTTCTTTTGCATACCTCCCCCTAAGCAGTCATTATTATGTCCATTGTCTTTGAATGACTGTTTGTTGTTGTTGTTGTTGTTTTTTGGGGGGTTGTTGTGATGTTGTTGTTGTTGTTGTTGTTGTTGTTGTTGTTGTTGTTGTTACGGTTGTTGTTGTTGTTGTTGTTGTTGTTGTTGTTGTTGTTGTTGTTGTTGTTGTTGTTGTTGTGTTGTTGTTGTTGTTGTTGTTGTTGTTGTTGTGTTTTTTAAGTTTTTTTATTTTATTTTTGTTATCATTGGTGAAAGTATTGACCTGGGTTCTGTTCTTCCTTTCAATCACTTGGAGAACGACGATGATTTTGCCTTTAGCCCTTAGAATTCCATTTTTTATTTCAAAATTGACCCTATTCAATTAAAATCGCTTTTCCTTAACCCTCTCTTTTATTTTACAATTGTGACAAAGAGATTAAGAGGATAACGTAGACATTTCCACTGCCAAATATTTCCTGAAAGTGTGCAGAAAATACTTATGTATTCCATCATAATGTCAAACTAAAACAAATGACAGCGTCATCACTCAATTCTAAGTCAACTCAAACATATATAGTTTTTCAGTTTATGTATTACAGAAACAATTGGCTCACATAAAATACTATCCCAACAATCAGTGGTTATTCTTTTCTGGGCAAAAACAAAAACGGTGGCTAAAGGTGGTGGAGTTTATGTTTATGTCAAGAAAGTTCTCCTTCGTTCAGGTTTTCCTGACCATACGGAAACATCTGTGAGTCGCTTTTATTGAAATTAATATCTCAGGTACTAAAAATGTTATCATTGAAGTTCTTTAGGCCACCAACTTAAATGATTACATGCGAGCATAAACCTTGTTATCTTACTGGTGACTGCTTCGTAATCACAATCATTCCCCTGAATTTGTTTTTCATTTGATCCCATTATTTTGATCCAGTCATCGATAAACCCACGAGGGTCACTAAAAACTCAGCTTCTCTTATACTGACAATATTTTTTTACGAACGCAAATACTCAGAATGCTATATCTGGTATTTTTTGCCAGATGTGAGTGATCATTTTTCCATTTTACTTCACTGATCTCAAAGCTAAAAGTCATCAGTTGAATCCCATAGAGTCTTTAACGATCATAGGCCCCCTAGTATCCTTAATTTGGCATTATATACAGCTCGACCATATATAAATTTGCGTTCAGTTCTTCTATCAAATTGCCCCCAATGAGTCATTATTATTAGGCTTTCTATAAGACATTTACAATCGTCTTTATGAAATCAGAATCACTCACAGGTTAACAAACAAACATGAATAACTCCCACTATTGTAAAGAAAAATAAATTGTTCAAACATTGTATCAAACAAGGTGTTACAAAATATCTATTACAAAATTACCAATCTTAAATAAAAGGGCAGACATTAATCTCATACTTCCCCACCTGCTAAGGTTTCATGACAGTGAGAAAGATTTCACATCACTTTCTGCTAATGCGAACAGATTTAACAGTTATTTTATTAATTCTATCTTCTCAACTTAGAGTTTTTGTGCTAAAATACTCAATCAAAACAATAACATTTATATTAATGACACACTTTTGAAGCAAGTCGATTCAACTAAATTTCTAGGAGTAGTGGTGGATGAAAGACTTACTTGGAATGAACAGATTGTATCCTTCATTAATATCTTGTGTACACAGGTGTCCTAAACAGAGTCTTGACGTTACATATGAAGAAACTCACAAAGAACACTTAATTGGAGACTAGCACATCATCATTACACCGACCGTACACTTGTTTGGGCATTAACACTTCCATCCGGACTTTCACTATATTCCTTCGAAAACGACTTGTTCATGTTCTCACAAATTCATCTTAAAGAGAACATACACAACCATTACGTAATTCTCTTTCAACTCTCGTATGATATCTATACATATCCAAGTTTCCCTTTTCATGTTCAAACATACAAAAAATCCCCCCTCCGTCCATTTCCGAGAACTTTAAAAGCACAGTACACGTTTGGTAATGACTCAGTAAATTAATGGCAATGAAAACTTACTTGGTGGTAAGAAGTACACAGCAGCTTTGGGTAGTAAAATGAATTTTGAGAAACTTTTAACTTCGATGTACTACGGTTATGGAAAATATATCACTTTTTATTCCCCAAAATTTGAATCGTCAGAAACGCTTCTCAGACTGTGTATTCCTATGGAGACTATTCTTCCTGCGTGGAAATATTCGCTCCGGTTTTTCGGTGATATCTCAAAAACTCGACCACCTTTTGAAGTGAAATTTTCACAGGTTAGTTTTATTGTATGTACCTACGTTTATATAGGATTAACACAATCAGTGGGCTCCAATTACCAAACGTGTACTGTGCCTTTACGTAAAGTAGGCAAATCCATTCTTATAATACGGTACTCGCTCAGCTAGCCCAACTCCACACTTCCTTTGCTCAACTACTGTTCAGTTCTTGGGTCCAACAATTTGGCACAACCTCCCTCCAAACATTACTTTAAGCATTCTATTCAAACAAATCCTCCTTAGCCTATGATCTTTATCTCAACATTTTGTAAGAATTTGAACCATTGTTTGAATGTCTCCGGCACCCGCAATACCAATTCAATGAAAGTTGACTCATTATTCCCCATGTCAGCCTAGATAGCTACCTTGTTCCGTGTCGCGTCCTGGTTGTCTGTGTTGTCTGTTTATCGAAATTAGCTTCCAACACTACAGCCCTGTATTTTGCCTACGGTAGAGTGTGGGCCCAATCGGCTCAGTGTTTGTTCCCCATACATGTTCATCCAATTTACCACTTCTCACTTTTCCTCCCGCTTTCTTCGACAAGCATTAAATTATTTACAATTCTAGTTCTACCCAATACATAATTACATCCACTCTGCTATTGTGGATCGTGTGCAGTCGGAGTCAGCTACAATGTAGTTGAGCATCACGTATCCAGGTGTAAGCCAACATACTGAAAGGAAATACTCTTTAATCCGGTTGAGATGGTTTCTTCATTTTAATTCTACCATTGGTACCTAAAGGCCATCGATACAAGCCCTGTGGGATTCTAGACGGCTCTCCTCTCATCATTTATTAGTACACGTATGTATGCTATTTACATATGAGTGCCAAGTAAACCAACCAACCAACATTGGGAAGTGAAATCACAGTCCATAAACACAAATACTTCGGTACTAGAGCTCTTTATATACTATTATGTTTAATCCATTTTCGCTATTTTAAATATTGGAGATGCTCCTACTAGGTTATAACTTTATTTTTGTTTAAATTTTTTACAATTTGATAATACATAGCACTTTTGAATGCATAATCTGCCCTCAAGTTGGTTTAATACTTGTTGTCCTGAGGTTTGGGTAATGGTCCATTTAAACCCATTTTTTAAATACAATCCCCCGAAAATTATCGGTTATAAAGGCAATAATAAATAAGTTTATATATAAATGTATAAATTTATACATATATATAAATAAACAATGAATTGCATGTCACACTCTTTTCATTTTCATTCGCACAATTATGATTCCATAGAAAGCATGCGTCCTGAAAACCCCATGCCCATGTGTGTAAGCTTCAAAGGTGATGAACTGTAAAAGCACGTTATCAGGCTTACAGATATAGAAGTTGCTCTTATACTCCATCTAATTGGGTTCTTTTCCCCTCCACAGCGTTGTTTCGTTGACAAGATAATTTGGTATTCACAACTCTGTGAAAATTGTGTGTAGGCCGTGTGTATGAGAAGCGTTGGTAATGCAGTGGCTTGAACACGTCAATGCTCTTTAATGATGGATACCGTTCGTTCAGTCTTTTGCGCAGCAGTTTGTGAACAATTTCAATTTATAGACGCGTATGTTCTTGAGGGCAGTAGGGAAGTCGGTGTCGTCCTTGACGTCTTCTGAAGGGAGTATAGATTCCATGGGTGAACTCTCGTGCTGGTTTTCACTATGACCAGATTCAAACAAGAAAAGTCTTCAAGACAAACGCGTACAAGATGAGGTATCTGTGCTATTGTGGATCGTGTGCAGTCGGAGTCAGCTACAATGTAGTTGAGCATCACGTTTCCAGGTGTAAGCCAACATACTGAAAGGAAATACCTTTAATCTGGTTGAGATGGTTTCTTCATTTTAATTTGTCACTTCACGTATATCGTTGCATTTTCGGACCACAGCAGACCGCTTTCCATGAACAGTTCCGATGTGTGATTATTGCAGAGAACTGATTTGAATAAGTACACAGTCATTGAGTTTGTCATTTGAGCAGGTTTCGATGGGTATATGGACAATCCAATAGGTAAGTTAACATTTTGTATGTATATAATTTCCAATTTCCCTTGTGATGACCAATTCAATGGTCATTTAATTATTTGTTTAGCACATAGCTATTTTATAATCAAAGGATCTAGATCATGCACAAAGCCGTTGAAAATCTGAACCCTAATGAAGGCCAATTGTTCAATCATCTAAAAGTCTTGTAAATAATTATTGCAATAAAGACCCTTAAAGATGGTATCCAAGGTAAATTGTGTAATTAGTAATCACCTAGAAAGTAGATTAGTTTCAAAGCTCACTGAATATAACTCAAATGAAGTAAACTCAACAAAATAAAATAAATATATAAAGTAAAATAAAATGTAGTATATAATAATATCTATAATAATATATATATAATTATTATTACAAAATAAGTAAACAAATAATTAAAGAAATATGATAAAATCACTGTTGCTCGTTCTGATTGCAGTAATTTAAAATGTGATCACTAATTCTTTGATTAAATTTTTACATGTTGGGTGTATTTATTGAAAACTAAAGCAAGGGGGAAAACAGTCATGTATAATTATCTATGAAGGTAATGCAAGCCGGTGAGCCATAACACACGTTTGTATCGACGAGTAACCTCACATGGTTGTATGTGATACAGAATATATCAAAGAAAACCGACGGAATTTATCAATATCCTGATTGGAATACTCTGGTAATAAAAAGTGAGATGACGGCCAAGCATGTGATTCATCGTTTTATCGGTGAAAACTGCCCGTGTACAAAATAATAAATATGCAAGACACGTAATCTGTGCGGCTTTTTTTTTTCTTTTCTTTTTTTTGTTAAGCTAAATCAAGCAAAATGATACAATGTTTACGTTTCCTAACAACAAGTAGTATATATTACAGAAGTATACATTGAGAATAGTATTTTTAGGCCTACAAAAAGATACATGCAAGATTGGCCAAACACACTTCACATTGTTTGTATTAAATTATGAGTTACAAGACGTAGGGAGACATTTGCTCGCAATAAAGTATCTACTTTTAATTATTGCAGATTCACGATTATAGGGTTCTAGACATTTGAAGTCCATTTCAATATATTACAAGATCTCTTTAAAGACACCTGACACCTTTGGTAATTGTCAAAGACCAGTCTTCTCAACATATCTCAACATATGCACAAAATAACAAACCTGTGAAAATTTGAGAGATAATAATGGAAGAAAAAAACACCCTTGTCACACGAAGTTGTGTGCTTTCAGATGCTTGATTTCGAGACCTCACGCGTGATGTCTCGAAATCAATTTAAATATTTTACTGAGAAATTACTTCTTTCTCAAAAACTACGTTACTTCAGAGGGAGCCGTTTCTCACAATGTTTTATACTGTCAACAGCTCGTTACCAAGTAAGTTTTTATGCTAACAATTATTTTGAGTAGTTACCAATAGTGTCCAGTGCTTTTAAACATTTTAATCAATTCATGAACGGTTTTGAGATGTCCTGAAATACGCTCATTGGGGCCTAGTTTAGTAGTAGTAGGACCATTGTCCTGTATTAGCCCCGTTTATTTCAATATGCCAATCCCAAGTAAGAACACATGCCTCTTATGAACGTGAACAGACGAAATCGTTAAAGCAACATCGAAGGGGGGGGGGAGGTCATAATTATAACTTGGATCTCATCATTATGAATTGGCAAGTCATATACCAATTCACTTTTGAGATCTAATAATTATGATGAAGTTTAAGTATAGGTGCAAGTCAAAGTTATAAGATGCAAGTCTAACTAAGAGAGGTTTGCGGTAACACCATGTTAAAATCTCTTTTGAGTAATTGTTGGTTCTGAAAAGAACCGGTAATTAAAGACTCAACGTTTCGATCAGTATGCTCTGGTCGTCTTCAGGAGAATGCATTCATGCTTTGATACCGAGGATAAAAACAGCATTATATATTTCTATTGTGTATTTTATTAATGAACTGACTAAGAGATGCTAGTCATAATTCTTTCTATCTCATCGTCGCTTTAACGCTTCCGTATGAACACAATACCCGATTGAAGGTAAACAGTTATTAAGTGTCCTCCCGAATACGTGACAATCGCATTTTAGTTAAAGAAATGTTCACATGTTGAGTTGCAAGGTGTACTTTCTTTTTGAATTATAAACTAGAGGATTGGAATGAAATTGCTCTTCTATAGTGATGTATCATATACCACTCAACAATTAATGTGAGCAACCTTGGACACCTGGACGCATTATTTAAAGTTGTTTTACCGGTACACTTCTAATGAATGTATTCTTATTCCACTACCTTGGCTTACTACTTACTTTGCATTCATGCTTTGATACCGAGGATAAAAACAGCATTATAAATTTCTATTTTGTATTTTATTAATGAACTGACTAATAGGAAACACTTGTAAGGGAACTCTATTCAATTATTGGCACAGCTTTAACAAATTATTCGTTACACCATCTTTAATGTAGTGAAATGAAATTACAGCACGGTGTTTTTCATTGTACTCGACATGCTTGCAAGATGATTGATGAATTGTAAAATGTAATTAACGATCTTACGCCAATTAGATACTGGAGATATAATAGTGGACGTGTTTCTGGTTTAAATTCCTACCATGAGTTGCATTTACTGCCATACCAGGACCATACTTGGACAGATTGAGTCGAGTTGTAATTGTTATTCTGATTGAGTCAAGGAATGATGGAGACACGCACGTCTTCGCCTCCTTTATCTAAAGTTCCCTTGAGTTGTATTCACGTGACAGTGTGCAGTGTGCCATGTGCCATGTGCCATGTGCCATGTGCCATATTACTGACTTCTCCCGCTCGCTCATCATTGCATTTGCAAAGCACTCTAAGAAAAAAATATTGACCTATTCGTGATCAAAATACAGGACACGTCAATTACTACCAGAAATGACCAGTAGACCCAATCATGTCATTGAATATGCATGCCGGCATGTCGCTGCCTTTGAAGTAGGAAGACTACCACATGTCCATCTTACCATTGCAAATGATTTTTGCCCTCCTTGTTGAAATGAACACCTTATAAAATGCAGCACTTCCAAACTTAAACATTCGTTATCAGTAATGAGATCTTATGTTGGCAGGGTAAAATTTAAGCAGGTTATTTTTATAGCGTGGAGCCTATAACGGACTAGTGATTGGGCCCGTATAGGGCCACGGAAAGTTTTAAATGTGGATGATTTCTAGTGAGATTGCAGATTACAACAAATAACTAGTATTTACTGCATCTAACTTTCAGAAAATCTATACCTTTCTATTCACTCTATAGTCTAAAGGTAAGGACAACATTTGGTTTTTGTCAACGTAAATGCTGATTTATTAAGCAAAATCAGCAAGAAAGATACAATAAAATTCATTGAAAGTTTCAATTGTATACAGTCTATTTGTTGATAACAGGAAAAAGTGTCGTGGTATTTTCACAAGAACGTCGAATCCATCAACGTTTAGCAAAAAAGGTGACAGTAGCTGCAAGCGCATCTGTGGCCGCTGCATTCTCGAACGGAAACCAACCACAAATTATTTTTATGCAGACGAAATAATTTCACAGGATGCTTAATTACCATCTTATAACAAACATACTTTCGGATAGCTTGCAAGACTATAAATGTTTAGGCCTAATAATATAAGACTAAATTTAATTTATAAGTCTGGTCAAACTATTTATTGTTCTAATACCCGTGGTCAAATTACCACTTTCCCATTTTTGCGTTGTTTTTGGAAATTTGTCATATCTTTTTTAATCGCCTGTTTTTAGGCCCTTTTAAAAGTTCCGAGTAACAAATCGTCCAAGAAATTGTCATAGTGTATTTATTAGCTTTTAAATTTATCAAAACTGCTTAATTTCACATTAACGGGCACGAATGAAGCTATCTTTGTTGCAATTTTGATTCCAACTCTACCTGCATTACGTATTATACGAACATTTACATTTCAAGATCAGCTTCACCCGTTTTTTCTGTCAAGATGAACCGGTCAAAACATGTTCATGACCTAGATTACTGATCAGTACGATCCACAAACGGGTTTGGCTGAATGGGACCCTTCAAAGTCATTTCAGACCCACAAATTGCAAGATACTCAAATAAAAAAAAACATCTTTTGGGATTCTCAAAGACCAACAAACATAATTACAGTCTAAAATGTAACGAGATAAAACCCGGAGGTGGCTCATGCTGCATTTAGTCAAATTAGTTCGAAATCTCGCTCGCTATTTTAGGCTTGAAGCATAGCCAAACTATGTAACATGGGCATCAACATGGCAACTAAGTCTCTGATGTTTATTGATCACTGTGTGTCCTGGTCTATGAAATGTGTAGACTAGACAAGTATGGCTTTGACTATCATATCAATATTCAGTGAATCAAAGAATAAATTATATTAATTATAAATTGTATTATATGTTAACAGTCATCTAGGTCAATTAGGTGCCAAAACTGCCCTGCATTTACAAAGTTCTTTTTAATGTAAATCGTGTTGAAAGGCATATTACTTAACAAGATGCCGATTTATTGAAATCAAAGAAAACTAACAAACATATCTAAATAAACAAAAATGACATTTTGCCTAAATTTAAAAGAAATATAAATATTTATCATATATACAAGTTTAATTGTTTTGATTCCTTGCACCATGTCACACATGGATACTTCCTGTCCATGGTCTACCATTTTGGGAGTCAATGTAAATACATTGTGAGGGTGTAAACCTGCGTGCGTAAAATGCTCATTACACAGTAACACACAGGGAAACTGATTCCCAAAATGGCCCAACTATACATTTATTGTGGCGGTGAGGTATAACGTCACAAGCTCAAACAGCTCCCTCACTCTGAGATTAAAGGAAGATCTAGCCTGGACATCTGACGTCACACTTCGAGGCTCGTGAATAATGCCAGATACGTGCCTGACTGGGGATTGTGCCAGATGTAACTTTGACCTCGCATTCATTTCACGCGGAGATTTTCGCACTTCGCAGTCAGTTTACACGAATAAAACAACATTACATGATGTACATACATTATGCACACACTGCATGCAGACGATCGAAAGTGCAAGCTGACAAATTACATCACCTCGGACCAATCAAACACAGATATGGAAAGCTGACGTCACTGCACGTTTGTCCAATGAAATCGTTGGGCCTGTAAGACCAGTGCCTGTCGTTATCCTTAGGGATAAAGACAGCGGACCAGTCTAAGGAAGATCTATGAGGGTGCACCCCACCAAATAATCTCCCATAGCACACAGTGCAAAATGCTAAATATTCAAAAATACACGAAAAATACTTAAAAGTTTCACAGCTTTTAACTTGAAAGGGAAAATTCATAATCAAAGATTATTTCACATGATACGAACAATTATAGACATGGAATGTTTAAAATTGTAATTAATATAAAACCATGTGCTAAGTAGATCTAATGTACCTGTGTAATCCCTCACAATAGTCAGGTTTAAGTTGAATATTGAACATTAGTCAATCTTGATATTAAAATGCTTTAACTACACAATGGATTTAAAAAAAAAAAAAAAAATGGACAATGAACACTGCAAGTCTCTCATAATTGTGTGTTAACAATTTTGCCTCTTCATGGTTAAAACAGCAGTTCATGGCTACAAAAGGCAAAAACAAATGTTTGAAACTGACCACTAAAATCAAGTTACTCTGGTCATAAAAGATCAGTCTTGGATGAGCTTAATTTGATTACTTAGTTATAACCATAAAATACAAACAAAACACTACCTCAGTGATATTGGGACTTAGCTTTAGCTTTTTTGTTTTTAAATCTGAGGAACGAAAGGTCTGAGATATTCAAGAAATTAAAAACCAAACGTTTGTATTTTAGTTGCAACTATTTTTTACAGTTGTATCTCTCTCCAACTACCAACAGAATATCCATCAAACAGATATCTGCTGCCCCCCCCCCCCAACAAAAATAAATAAATACAAAATTGCTTTCATACCAACTATCTTGCACTACCAACTAACTTAGATAATAACCCTCTATACCTGCAAAATAATCCTCATTACAGACTAAGTTAGTTGATGAAAGATTTCTTTCAGTGTCACTCAAGAAGCACTGATTAAAAGAGAGGCCAACTTCAGGTCTTGAAGCTCAAGTGTAGTTTGGTTTTGCATTTAGTAAATACAGGATCACTACAAATTTGATCAACCAAGGGACAAAAAATTTAAATGAGAGTTACAAATGTACACTTTCCAAGAGCTTATGTGTGGAAAATGTGTCATCATTTCTAAAAACCTTCAGCCATTGAAACATAATTCACTTTTTTTGGGTATGCATTTTATGCTTTCTTTTTGGTTTGTTAAACTTGTGGTCATAGCTCATTGGGGTTCTATAACTGTTATAATCATGGAAACTAAACTGTGCTGGGTGGTCAGTTTGCCTTGAGCTCCAATCGGATTGAAAAGCATATTGCCCTCTATCAACCGGTACATACTGGCTATCATGACCACCAATACTGTAATGTGTGAGACTGACATTTCTTGATGTATACTTATTTTGATGGTATGCATTATGAAATGAATCATTCTTTGCATCACTAATCACAGGTAAAACTTGATGTTTTGTGTCCTGTGATAGACAGTCATCTGATGAATCTAAAGGGAAGCGGATATGTCTACCTATTTTGGGTTTGCATATGTCAACTTCTCTTCTTGTAGTTGCAGTCTGACTACTGTCTTTCCTTTTCCTTCTTTTGGATCCAATGTGACTACTGCTGCCATTAGGATTAGCATTCACTTGAATGGGGTTACTTGCACATTGAGTTGTAGTGTGATTTGACCTTTCAATGTCTTGGGATGCAATGGAGGATGATTCATCAAAGTGCATTACACGGCTTCTGGCTCTGTAAGATGTTTGCTTTGCCTCACTGCAACATACAAACAAAATGAATCAATTGAGTTATAATGCGTGAAATTAAATCAATGATGATGACAAATGACCATAGCCTTTTCCCATTAGTAATAGAGACAGCCTGCCATTGTATATTACTTGCTTTGCTATTTTCCTTTCTTAGCTTCAAGCAACTGAATATGGCTAGAGAATAGTGTTTCGCAGGTATGAAACATAAACCCAGTATTATGACTGATATAAGTTCATATTTAAGTCAATGTTTTGTTGAGTAATGTATTCCTTTAAAATTACAATAAAGATGTACAACAACAAATTAGAGTTAAACAAAATACATGCATGGAAAGCAATGTAATTTGTATTCAATGTTTTGTTATTTATAAGTAAATTGGTCACACAGAGTCAGCGTTCTCTGAAATTTGAGCTTTTTACTTCTAGATAAAAACATAATGACTGTGTTTCTCAGTCTCAACATGTTCATAAAATTAACAGGCATATTTGTTCCTAGTGAAAATAAACAAACACAAAAGGCCAATTTCTACACTTATTAAAAATCAATTAAACGGTTCATCTGTTTAATACAAGATTATTTAAAAAATCTATGGCAATGATCAGGAAAAAGCAACTAAAATTGTAAAATGTCTCTTTTTTATACCAGCCTACAACCCTGCATGTACAATGTACATGAACACTGTCAGACAAATGTAGTCACCATGCACACAAACTTCATTATTAAGGACTTATGTTTTTCTTCAAGTTTCAAATTTGTCATTTTTACTAGCAGAAATTGAACTTAAAACTTGTATAGGATTCCCACAGAAGACAGCTTGTCTCTCCTTTATACCATAGCAGAAAATAAAGCATAAGCTAAGCCTGGTAAATTCACAATACTGAGAATCACCAAGAATGCTGTCCATGTAACTCATCTAATACTCTTAATTAAAAGATATCTTGCTGTTTGGAAAATCAATACATGAAAATGTTTACACATACAAGATAACATAAACTAAGGAAATGGGTCCAGGTATAGGTTGTGCATAATACAGGACACTACTTCTTTCTTTTTGACTGATTTTAGGGGGAGGCGATCGCTCTCAATAACAACCCTCTTTTAACTTGATCGAGAAAAAAAAGGCAGCAAAGTGTTATCATGTACTGTATGCCTGGATGCAACAGCAATAGGATGACGGAAACAGGATACCCTTATGACATCTTCTCCAGTCGGCAAGGAATACAAAATAAAAACTCAATAATGGGGCCAGATACCTTAATCTAATGTATGCTTAGAATGTCAGAATCACAGACCGTGGGACTAATGGGCGATCAAATAAAAGGGCTGTCAGACAAATTGAGAAAAACAAACTTGTGGGAGTAATGAACCTACAGACTAAAGGGTCATCAGACTATAAGCTGCAGGAATTATGGGCATTGGACTAGTGAAGCTACATGTATTAAAGTAATAAAACCTCAAATTGTTGGACAAATAAGCCGTCGAAATATCAATAGGACCCCCCACCTAATCATGCAATTTCTGACATGACTTTGCAGGGCATCGAGGCATTTCAGAACCACATCTTCTTTCTGTTCATTGCTTATTGCTTATTGCTTTTTGCTTTTCATTCCATAGCAACTTTTGTAACAACTGCTTCTGTGACACTATTGTACTCCTACGTATGTTGTATGTGTCTGTTGCATGTTATTTAGCCTTGTCCAAATGTTAGGCAGTTACCACAATAAACGAGCAACTGAAATGAAAAGTACTCAATCAACACTCACTCTTTTGGAAAAGATGAAAGCACTGTGATGTGGTTAGTTAAAAGGAGCAGTATCAACATCAAGTGACTTTCAATGTATGCATGTGTGATTGTACATGTACATGTATGTGTGATTGTACATGTATGCATGTACATTTATGATTATACATGTATGCATGTGTGATTGTACATGTATGCATGTACGATTGTACATGTATGCATGTAGGATTGTACATGTATGCATGTGTAATTGTACATTAAGCATGTACGACTGTACATGTATGCATGTATGACTGTACATGTATGATTGTGTGACTGTACATGTATGCATGTATGATTGAACATGTATGTTATCCCTATGATTGCAACAATTACTTCAAGTTTTTATTGATTTGTATTTTTATTGATTTGTTGGTGTCAGTTAATAGTTAAGGCTCATAACAAGCAACCCCAACCTAGGCTGTACAGACGTTTTTGCAAATTATTAGATTTATCCTCACTAAATCAATTTTTTAAGTAGAAATTAACAAAAACAACTTATGTCAAGCGCAACAGATCACTACAAATATATTGGTGAAACTGGTGTAGATTTACATACAATGTACAAATGAAAATACATTTTGTAAAGCATAACCAGGTACAACAAAAATAGTTACTTAATTTAAATGGTAGGCAAGACACTTTTGTAAGTAGCAGTCTTCCTTTCAAATAAAGGCAACATATCAAAGATGCTAATATCAGAATCAGGTCCTTAACACTTCAACCCTTTTTTGTAAATACATGTACATATAATTCAATCCTTCTCATATCCCTATGTAACTTCAACACTAATTCACCCAATATTACACCTCTGGCATATAACACCTTACATGTACTCTATCCATCTACATGTATCATCACATCATGCATACTACCTTATTGCATTTACAGCTGACAAGTTTATCAAGCATAGTATGCAAAGCATTCATACCTTACCTTATTTTATGAAGGTCGTCTATGTAATTCTGTCGTTCTACTTTGTGCCCCCTTGCATCTGCAAATGCTGAAATAAACAGTTACAAACTGTTATCAATAAACTTGATGATAAAACAATAACAACTACAACTGGTATGCACCCTAATTCATATAATCACTGTATTACTGGTAATATTGAATGTCCATTTAGAATGACAAACAGAATAATGGGAAAACTTTTGACATAGGCATTTATGATGAAGTCATAAATGGCTGAAGCAATGAAAAAGTGCAAAAGTACCCTATTTCCACAGCAAATAGTTAGAAACACTTTTATCTCTGCACACAAGTTTCAACAGAAATAAAGGGAAGTGTCATTGATGATATACATAACGTTCCTGAGCAATTAAAGAGGTTTTTTTTTATTACTCCAATCATCACTGGGTTGGTAAGGTGATGAGGTTTATCACAGCACATATTATGACACATAAATCTTTATCAGAAATAGCTTATGTGTATTATTTTGATGGTTGTATTATGGGCCATCATGTGTACAGCTCCAATCATGAGTAGTGTCCAGCTCTATGTCAACCATGGTCTATGGATGAAAAACTTAGTTCAAGTTTCAAAAAGAAATATTTAATATTTATCTTTTGTTTTCCACATATCTTAACCAAGTTGGTGTAACTTGCCAATACATGTATATTGAATTCCATGATATCATGATGACATCATTAGTTTCTATGGAAACCACTAAAATAAAGCTTTGTACAGTACTCGTGCATATTTTATGTAACTACTACACATGCATTATTTTATTTGACGAGTAAACCCTGGAGATTACAACTTAAAAAGCTCAACTTGTATCAATAATCTCATTAATGAAGTCCAAATCACCTAAGGCCCACTTCATACTTCACGCAAAAGTGAATGCAAACTGAATTACCTGATGCAAACAATCAGGAACATGCTAATTTCCAATTGTGATGCAAGGAAAATTTGCTTTGCTTTCATGATGCATGTAAAGTATGAACCGGGCTAAGGAGCGATACATCATGTGCAGTTTGTGGTTTCTTCACAATGGTTTAGAATATCATACAAGGCTAACAAGGACATAAACCTTAGAAAGGACATTACAGGTTGTTAACTCAGAAATATATGCTAGGTAAAAGCTAGTAGAGGTTGGGAGATCAGTACCATTACCACCCAGGGCAACTAGTAAACAACAACACAATCAGGTTTACATGTACAAGAAAATTACATATTTATTATTTATTTATTTATATATTTATTATTTATTTATTTCAGACAAAACCTCCACAAAAGGAGAGGATAAAATACAGCAGAAGGTACAAGCAAATAAGCACGGAAAATACAAATCATAATATCCCTGACACAGACACACACAGAGACGGCCGCACAGTCTTTTCCGTGCCTCTGCACAATATTATTTTTCAGATATTTATGGAGCTGCCAAAGTAATAATTTTCCTTTGAAAACACTGATATAACAATAAACGAAAGAAAGACAACAAAGATTCTTATAATAAGCATCAGGATTTGTTGTTCTCTTTCGATAAAATATGAGTATGTGTTCATGTATGTATATGCCACATTTGCAAAACAAAAGGACAAAGGTCTGGAAATAGGGATCACACAATTACCCCAAGAAAAAGGGAGATTTCAAGCATGGATTCCAGCACCTGTCCCTCTTTGTACAGGGGAAACGAAGCATAAGCACTGTAGGTGGATGTCAGTGCACGCTACACAATGGAATGTCCAGGTGAATATAAACATCAGCCATTCATCTGACCAGCGAAAGAAAAAGGATGCATCCCATGTGAAGTGGTTAAAATGTACATAAAAGAAGTGCGAGTATGATGGTCATCTCCATAAAGACTAGTATGTCACCATAATGTAATGGGCCAAATTTAAAGGATGTCAAGTTAACATTGGTCAAAGAATTTAAGTCTGATTTCCCACCCTAATGCTCAGACTATCAATTTTATGCAAGTTGTTACGGTTGGGGGTGGGGGCATAATGGTGGGACTAGCCCCAAAATACTGTTCAATATGCTGTCATTTCAACAAAATGTGTAACAATGATTGGATGTATACATACTGATAAGAGTATAGGAATTGTGCCATTAATTTTTCCAAACATAATGCTCCAATCCAATGTACCCCTACTTATGTAGAGCGGCATCAAACTATACCAAATAACTGAGCTTACATGTAGCTTTACCTAACACACACAAAAACATTATCTTTGGAATGGAACATTTTGGATACTCACTCTCAACCCAGGTTAAGAAAAAATTAAACCAAATTGTTTGTTTACAAGTTATACAGAATTGAAATCCTTTTAAAGAAAAAAAAACCCTCAATTATACATTGTGTCAAAAGGTGAATGAATCTTAGGTTTACTATGCGTCACAACCTTGCATGGATAAAGCAGTTTGTTGTAAACAATAATTGATGTACACTTAGTGAAGTGCCAGCAAGCAATTTACAACTCTAAGCTGGAATCAAGTACGTACAAATCAGCCCAATATTGCTGACCTTTAAGCCCACTCGGCTTGCAGGGCACATTAACAAATCACAGAATACACACTCAATATTACAGTCTTACTCTACAGGAAAAAGCAGGTCATTAGTCATACTCAAACATGACAAATGTACTGTATTTGTAGGTTACATCAAAGGATACTATCACAGCCACTTCATGAAATGTTAACAATGTAGCCCTGCTGATTATCCTTAATTCATTATTCAGGCATGCAATTGTAACTTCACCAAAAAAGAGGAAATTACTAAATTTTAATGATTCTGTACAGTATTTTTTCATTTTTGAATGGTAAAACTGAGAATAAAAAAGAGGAAATCAGCTGATCCGAGGAAAAGTTGCATGCCTGATTATTAGTGCAAGTCAAAATTCAGCACATACACTGTACATGTAACGACAAGCTCAAAATGTCTTGATACAGCATTTTGAGGGGGTTGTTATGGTGTGTTAATTGAAAACATATGAATAGGTATTTGTACCCTTTGAAAAAAAAAAAACATACCTGTACTTGTACGTGTACATTGTACCTAATCATTCTCATATGTAAACGAGCCTTTAACAAGGATTATCTAAAGAACATACAATGTATGTCACCTTCTAACTGATGTGTTTTTCATTTTCAATCTTGCTCTTAAGAAAGTATTTTCCATTCATTAAAATTTTTCCAATTACTTTGAACATTGATTTTTAGTTTAGAGTACACAACAAACATCACATGTGTTTTTATCTTTCTTTACAACTATTTACAATCGCCAAAGACAGTTTGGCTTAAAGCATATTAACACGTTTCGAAAGTTGTGTATTAGTTTCAATTTTTAAACACAAAAAATCTTGATCTTGATGATGGTGCAGGAGAAAATCCATCAGTCTCTTACCTCAGATTGATGGAAGGGATATGGACCAAAATATAGGTGATTAATTTTAGTCAACTGATACAATTTGTCAACCCAGGTAATAATTGTATCACCTTTTTAAAGTTCCCTTTTGGTTTTCATCATCTTTTTTGTTTTTACATTGCTTGTGTACATGTACATGTATCTAAGTTTGTTAGTATTAGATAGGATGTTGTCCAGTTTCCTTACCGATAAGAGCGTCCGAGGATGTAAACCCCAAGTGTTCAATCATATACCTGCCAAGGAATTAACATTTGTTAAGTATCTGTTAACTTCTTTAAGGTACATGTCCACCTTTTTAAAGTTTAATTTCTAATTTTGAAGATAGGGCAGAGGAAAGTAGAAATTTGTGTATTACTTTTACACTGTCATTGCAAGACAGAGTTGTCATTCGAAAGCCTCAAAATTACATGAATAAAAAAATTTCAATTTCATTTTCATTTCATTTTAAGACACTTATTTCCACTCCAACAAAGAAAAAATCATCTTCACAATCATTAAGAACAGTAAGAGGATGATTGGAAACTTCCAGTTTGGACCGAAAAGTCCGCCCCCCCCCTCAAAAACAGTCTTCCCCCCCCCCTCAAAAAAATAATAATAATAAAGTCTGCATTGTAACAATGCAACTTGGCCTATACATGGATAATATTGATACAAAGCTGTAATTGAGTTGTTTATCAGATATAATAACCAATGTCATAGTGCAAAATGGTGCACCAACTTCTGAGGGGGGCATATCATCCCTCAGACATTTCACGGAAATAAGTTCACTGTGCACTGTTTACTGTATGTACTGCCTACTACTTTGCCCACTGGCTGAATTCCTACATAAGTTACTGTGCACTGTTTACTGTATGTACTGCCTACTACTTTGCCCACTGGCTGAATTCCTACATAAGTTACTGTGCACTGTTTACTGTATGTACTGCCTACTACTTTGCCCACTGGCTGAATTCCTACTTCAGCCAATTGTAAAATTTGTTAGGCAACCAAGTAGGAATTCAGCCAGCACTTTCTTTCATCAACACTGCAATCTGTAAGTCGAACTACTACTTTCAGAAACTTTCCTCAATGACAAAATGTGCACCTTTCTTTCAGCTTTTAGATTCTTGATTTCGCCCCAAGAAAACATACAAAACAAATTCAATGACTGTACAAACACAAACTATGACTTTAGATGCAGTTAATGTTTACTGGCTTTAGGGTTGAAATAATTAACACTAAGTACTGTGAATCTGGTGCTACATTGCGATGTAATACATTTTGATATCAGCATAAGCTTTGTGACATATTTTGAATATTGCCAATTGCTGTTTGCCTGCAAATTCAACAAAATTCACAGTATTGCTGAGATGCCCAGCAAATTTAACAGCAAGGCAGTTATTGCCACACCCTTTTGCATGCAAGGCATTTTTGAGACAAATGCAGGGTGATGGGCTCAAAACTATTTTATTAGACATATTTTAGTTCAGAAGTAAATACATTTCATGCAAAATCAGGATTGAAGTTTAAACTTGTTTAGGTTTAACCATTTACAAATTTCTTTACAATAACTTTCAGTCATTCTGTTATTTGATATTATCTTTAGAGTATTGATCATTGGCAAATTGTTTTATCGGAGTTTTTAAATTTTGAAAAAGTAACTTTCTAAATGTCGTCGTTAGAGAAAGCTTTCCAATGATGGCGTCATCATGATTTTGTTTTATTTCGGCATCATTCTCTAAATTATAATTGTAGTAAAACAATAAAGTGAAGGTTTCTTGCTATATTTATTTAAAACCTGAAAACCTGGAAGTACTGTAAGGTCTAGCTATTTGTTTGTGAGCAGGAATACCAAATGTTGCCCAAAGCAATACAGACCTCAACTTACAAACCTTAAATCATTATAACTTGATCATTGTGACCTCATGGTGCTACAGTGTATGTCATAATTAAACTAAATTTTTCAATAAGCTAAAGAACATGGTTAATCTTTTCATAAAATCCTAATATATTTTAGTTCTTACATAACATGTGTAATAACAAACCTGCAGATAAGATAGCCTGTTCTGTTGACTCCATGAGTGCAGTGAACTCCTATAGAAAGATCTGTTCATCAAACAAACAAAATTAAGACAGTAGTTTTTAATTCAATTGTTGTGGTTAATATTGTTTTTGGAAAGTCACTTTATTTCCAGGAATATTTTATCACTTTAACTTCTGGTTTGGACCAGAAAGCGAGGCCAATTTGGGGTCATGTCAATTTAAGTTTTTTCCCCCCCAAGACCTTTCATCTGACACACAGATTGTAAAAACGATTCATGTGGTTTTAAGGAGATATTAATTTCTAAAATAATAAATTTGCAACAAATGTAATCTGAGAATATTTGTTCACTTAAACTTCCAGTTTGGACCGGAAGACATGGTCAAATTTATGTAACATTAGTTAGGATTCTCATGACCAATCATTATAACATACATTGTGAAAATACATAGTGCTGGCTATTTCAGGAGCCATGATTTTTAAAATAACAAACTTTTATTTAATGTAATTCAATACTCAACTGCTTCCAGTGCGATGGTTACAATTATGACTCCCAAGGTAATCTCCGGAGCATTTTATTTTCCCGTTGCAAAATCAAGGGAAAATAGAACAACACAGGGATCATCGAGGGAGTCTTAATTTTAACCATAGCATGAGCTAAATGCAGGAAATAGTTGTTTTATAACACCCAGTACGATACACTAACATAAACGTCTAGCATGTCTAGGTACCAAGAAACTGCTAATGCTATGGTCACAGTACACTGGTTGAGATGAGTACACATGTAGTACTTAGGTTGCTATGGGTATAGTACACAGGTTGCTATGGGTACAGTACAACAGGCTCTCGTGGCTTTCAGTGAGCAGTTGACAGAGTTGCCCGTCTGAAGAAGCGATTAAATGTACCATCTAACTCACATCAGTGAATAAGTAACAATACCATTTAAGTTGGTTTTCAAGGAACTCATTAGCCTTAATCAAGGCGTTGGAGTTTTGTCTTCATTTATTTAAATTTTTTTCTTTGCGCCACGCTACCCACCCCAGCTAGCTACATACACTGTAGGCCTAAAAACTATGATTATTCTTTGCACCGCGCAACCCACGGGTGTGTACGTGTGTAGATACAGCACTGCAGTAAAGGTGTGCGCCTGCTCTGTGTGCTCTGTATGCATGGTGTATGCGTTGTACTAACTGAATAAACACCTTGTGCGCGGAAGACAAGACCCCATTGGTCAGTGGAAGTCGTGTTTAATAAATAGACACTGTTTTGTTTGTGTACACTCTCATTGTGTCTTGTGCACAGAAAGCATGACACGGCACAAAGTTCATGCGGGACGCTCGTAATTGGATGACAAAAAATGTATCATTCATTAATTTTTCATCCTGCGTTGTCAGCAATAGGTCTGACGAAATATTTGAATATTCATGATCTGCATACCAGCATATCCGAGAGCCCCCCAATTTTTGTCCAATAGTGGATTTCTTGGACGAAATACAAAGAAAAAAATAGATACAGACCGAACAAGGCTGTCGGCCTGAAGGCCTCCGCATGCGGACAGTAATACGATTGCGGATGACCTGCGCACAGTAGTAGTACGGGCGTCGTGCTACACACATTATGCACAGTACAAGCTGGTGTACAGTACATGTATAGGTTACGGTGGGTTTTACGGCGTCTTTTTCAGAGTGAAAACTGCGACTGCCTTGAGCAAGGCTAGGAACTCATAAAATCTTGTTGGTAGGACATGATTTATATATGTAGCTTCATCACTAGAAACTCCATAATATATTGTATCTATTTGTGACTACAATGAGTGTACATGTAGCTTTACTAAGCCTCTCCCAAAAGAAAATGACCCCCGCTTGTCTTTCGCTGGTTGTTTCAGCTGATTGTGCTGCACTTGATGTTTTCTTTCTTTTAAAGGAACATTACAGAATTGGTAAGATACAAACTTTTTGATCACAGATTTACACAAAACTTACAGGGTCTAATGATGATGATAGTAGAAAAAATCCCTTGAAATATTTCTGTCTGAAATGCCATATTTGATGAGAAATGAATACACTTATTTTCCGATTGGAGTTTATCGCTCAGTGAGCGTTTTATTCATTTGTTGAATCTATATGATTTCATGCAAATGTGTAATCGGTTTTTGACTATTTTCTCAGATGGCCGATAGATCTCAAACTTCTACAGGTTTGTCAGTTTATTTATATAATGGTGGATTACATAAAGTGCCTACACTGCCAGCAACTGTTTTGTTAGCAACAACCAATTCTGTAATGTTCCTTTAACATAATACACAGTAAATGTCCCCTAGGCAAATATTACAGTCTCACTTTGGATCTCCTCACCCTAATCCTAAACCTGTTCATGTACACGTATGTGATGTTTGTACGTGTTTAATCTGTCCTACATGTACTTCAACCATTCTACATGTACCTCCATGCTTCAACACATAATATATAGCTACATGTACAGTGTACATGTACTTTTCTTGTACTTGAAATCCAAGGTCCAGTTATTTGTTTCTGGGTTCAAATACCATGAATACTCCTTGGATTCAGTTTGCTCACTCTCCGCAGTGAATGATTTCCCTTGTTTAGCATATCAATTAAATGCTACACAACAGGCATCAGTTTCTTCTAAAAAAGGACATCCTTTGCTTCTGAATATTAGCATTGAGTGTGCCAGCTGTTAGCATTGAGTGTGCAGTGTTAGCATTGAGTGTGCCAGCTGTTAGCATTGAGTGTGCCAGCTGTTAGCATTGAGTGTGCCAGCTGTTAGCATTGAGTGTGCCAGCTGTTAGCATTGAGTGTGCCAGCTGTTAGCATTGAGTGTGCCAGCTGTTAGCATTGAGTGTGCCAGCTGTTGCATTGAGTGTGCCAGCTGTTAGCATTGAGTGTGCCAGCGTAGCATTGAGTGTGCCAGCTGTTAGCATTGAGTGTGCGCAGCATGAGTGTGAGCATTGAGTGTGCCACTGTTAGCATGAGTGTGCAGCTGTTGCATTGAGTGTGCCAGCTGTTAGCATTGAGTGTGCAGTGTTAGCATTGAGTGTGCCAGCTGTTAGCATTGAGTGTGCCAGCTGTTACATTGAGTTGTGCCAGCTGTTAGCATTGAGTGTGCCAGCTGTTAGCATGAGTGTGCACAGCTGTTAGCATTGAGTGTGCAGCTGTTATGCATTGAGTGTCCCACTGTTAGCATGAGTGTGCAGCTGTAGCATGAGTGTGCAGCTGTTAGCATTGAGTGTGCCAGCTGTTAGCATGATGTGCCATGAGCATGATGTGCAGCTGTTGCATTGGTGTGCAGTGTTACATTGTGGCCACTGTTAGCATTGAGTGTGCCAGCTGTAGCATGAGTGTGCAGCTGTTAGCATTGAGGTGCCAGCTGTACATTGAGTGTGCCAGCTGTTAGCATTGAGTGTGCCAGCTGTTAGCATTGAGTGGCAGCTGTTACATTGAGTGTGCACTGTGCATTGAGTGTGCAGCTGTTAGCATTGAGTTGCCAGCTGTTGCATGAGTGTGCCAGCTGTTAGCATGATGTGCAGCTGTTAGCATTGATGTGCCAGCTGTTAGCATGAGTGTGCAGCTGTGGGGGCAGATCAGACACGTGCAACAACAGCTGAAGTTAAAGCTAAGAAACTGTAGCATTGCAGCTGAAGTGTGTGTGTGCACTATTACTGCAGGGTGTGTTCTATACTACGCGAACAAAAAAAATTTGCTAACTTTGTCCCACTTTCAAGCAAAAACCGACAAAAGGAGTTTGCAATGTTTGCAAAAATTGGCAAGCAGGCACAAAATAAATTTACAAAATAAGTAAAATGAGATTTACCTGACAACAACACCTTACCTGTCCATCAAACAAGTCAAATTGTTTACAAATGTGTTAAACAAAAGAAGTGATGAAAAGAGATCTCATGTAATAATAATTATGGATACTGCAAAATGATTGGTTCGACAAATTGAAGCAAACATGCGCACATTTTTAAAATAAAGCATGTTTTAGTCCATACAGTTTACGTGAAGCAAATTTTGCAAACAATTGTGCAGTTTGATGATGTATTTTTACACAAATATTAAGATAATGAATATAAATTATCTATAAAAAAAAATTAAAAATAAACTTTTATAAATAATATAGTAAAAATAAATAATCAACAGAAATATCAAGATTGTTACCCTTACACCGACGTGTGATAGGCACTGTTTACTCAGAGTTCCACAATAAAATTCCACAGGTTAATTGTTTAGGATTTTAACCCACAACCCCCGCATTCTATTAATGTTCTAGAGTAGATGTGTCTTAATCACTTCAATCTGGCTTTTCCTCAATTTTTATGGTAGGCCTACCACCCACTGTGACCAATCCCAAAAATGTTTTTGGAATATTGTTCCAGTAATGTTTGCAGTAACACCATATTGTACATTAATCTTTCTTACTACATGTAGTTGTAATGGAAGGCAAGTATTGGCAACAAAAGGAGAAAATTGTCCAATACTGCATTGGTAATAAAAATTATTGGACTTGATTATACATTGTACATGTTTATATAACGCCGAGCAGATCCTTGCCATTTGATTGGAGGACTGTCCGTCACGTGATAGCAAATAAACGTACTATTGCACGCTACGTCATTCACCGTGCATTTTTCGTTCCATTCACCGTGCATTTTTCGTTCGATCCGATTTGTTTTATTGCACGTTGTGTACCACATCATTCCGTGCGCGTGTCTGCACTTGGTCACTGTTGAATTCAAACAAGCCGAACCAAAAGAAATGGGTGCAGTGTCACAATTAAAATGTTGTACGCTTTGTTGTTTTGAAAGTTGTATCCTCCAATCAAAATGACAAAGATCTACTTGGATGTTATATAAAACAAATAATGAATGTTGTTCATTCGTGCAATAGTGGGAATATTTTCATTCGTTGAAAGATGGAATGTTCCATTCACCCGGCTCCGCCTCGTTGAAAAGAAAATTCCATCTTTCAACTCAAGAAAATATTCGCACCATTGCACTGATACATTCATTATTTGTATAATAACTTCCTGTGGACAGAGTTTACTAGTCTCTTGGACTACGTACACAATTAAGGCAAGGTTAAGAGTAAGGCCAGATTAACATTATTCTTGTCCATAATTGCTTGGAAAAGTCAAAGTCAATCAAACTTTTGAAAATTGTTGATTACTTTGCCAATGTAAAAAAATAAGTTACTTACCATTGTTTGAATGTTTCCATGTAAATTCTTTTACAATTCTTGTAAACCTTGAGGATAATAAATGAGATTGTCAATATCACAGACAACTTAAATGCACACACAATGTTTAAAGGTGCATGAACATATGTAACAAACATGCAATGGAAGAAATACCCAGGGAAACAATATGTTGGACCCTATAGACCATGGAAGTCTTGCATGTAGCCCTTTTTAAGGGGTTGCACTGCTCTATTGGCAAGGCAAACCGTAACTGAACATAACTTCAAAAACCCAATTAATGTCTTAACAGGCATGTACAATGTAGCAACTTGTTAAGCTTACCAAGGTTGGTAGTGAGTACATGCACATGTTTTTTCTCCTTGTGAATGATTGTAATGCATGCAGACAATGTAAACAATATCAGTCAATTCATGTTATTACATGAATATACCAACAAAAATGTGTTTTTACTAGGCGGAAGACAGTGAAAATGTGAAAATAATCGTCTTTCAGCCATTTTTCGGAACGAGTCAAAGTCATGTCACGTTGGACAAGGTTGGTGTCTACATGGAGTCATCCCCATTGTTTAGAATGTTCAGAGAGTGGGGTTGACAAGTTTCTGTGATTCTACCACACAGACATGACAGACAGGAAATGGCTACCCCATATCAGCCTACATACAGGATTTCCAAGAGAAATCTTAACATATCTACCCGCGGAACAACCCATACATTGTACATGCCATAGATAGTTATGAACAACAGACAAGTGTTTTTCTCTTGTACTCTTGTATCTAGTGATATGAGACAGGAAAGATGGCAAAATATCACATTAAAGACAATGATTTTCTCTTCCAGCAGTATACAGTTTGCAGATGGGCTTAGGCAGGAACCATGTTTATGTACTGTGACCACTTACCAGTCAAGTGGATAGGGGTTTATGATTTGAAAAATTTAAAACTTAAAAAACAATCATAAATAAAGGATAAGTTTCAAAATCAAAGAAATCCTTTGTCCTCTTTTTTTACATTCAAACTGTCAATATAAATAGATGATGACCTTGTTTCCAAAGCCTGAGATTTTGTGGTTTCTTGATCCAAGCCCTCTTTTGTTTTAATGATCTACTTCAAAAAATTGCAAAATGGATGCCCATTTGCCAATAACGCCTGAATTTGTGCGACCAATACATTGGTTTAATAATGTCGCTTGGGCAAAATTCTTACCTTAAAATCCACAAGAGTTCAATTCTTATTCTCAAGTTGGTTTTAATTTTTTGTTTGGGGGTGGGGTCATTTGTTAAACTTAATTCATGGCTACTTTATACTTTCCCAACAATGTGATCTCATTTTTATAGCCGTAAACTATGTTAAAGTAAAGTATTTGAAGAAAAAGAATTGCACACACGTAAAACTCAGTATGGTTGGGACCAACTTGGTCCTGGAAGTTCAAATTTGTGCAAGACTTCCACAGTCTATTAACCCAGTTAGTCCTTAGGCCCATTTGCCCACGGGTGACCTCAATCCTCTTGTATCTTCCTCTCCTATGTCACAACACATCAAATTGTTTGGACTAAGACAAGATTGGAATACCTGACCCTGTGATGGGCAATTGTTAATGTTATTTGGGCCCAAGGCCTTTAGTCCTTCCAAGTCCTTCATTTTAGCAAAGACAATATAAATGTAGGATTGTCTTCCTGTTATATTAGCCTGTTGAGCAAAACAGCCCGTCGACTGGAAGTCTAACAGCAGGGTTTGGGGGGTTTTTTGTGCAAAAAAAAGGAAAAATTTTCAAAAGGTTTGTTTTACAAGTGTATAAAAAAATGTGTTATTTCAGTATTTGTTAATTTGGCATGCAACTGTACATTTATTCAATCATCATTTAAATTTTGAAGTATTCATTCATCATTTAATTTTTAAGTGTAAATATATTTATGTTCATGTACATGAAGAAGACATTAAGCCCAGGTGTACAGTTTGTCCTCAAGTATTATGAATTGTCTGAAAGTGTGTAGATCCGAAGAAGTCAAGCCCAACACAAAATAAAATAAATATGTGTCAGGTGTATGTAAAGGTGATGAGCTCCATTTCACAAAGTGCTAAAAAAAAGATTGATCAACCTTTGGTGAATCTGATGTCACAACATAAATCACTATGGCAACATTGAGAACTCATCTTTATGAATCCAAGTGTTTGTGAAATTGACACCAGGACAGCCAAATGGCCACAGGGAAAGTGGCAACAGCACCACTTCAGTGCAAAGACACACCAGACAGTTACCAGAGCATCAAAAACAATGGCAATCACGACCATAGTGTAATTCTAGAAATGCAATTATATGGAGTAAAACACCTCTCAGAACCAAACAATCAAAATATATGTACCAAGCAAGCAAAAATATAATAGAAATGATGCTTAAGCTCCACTCCCCTTTACTATTGACATAAGCATTCCTTTGAGTCACATTCCTGACACTTACCTTCGCACAATGCTTTCCGCTGGAATTATGTGTCCTTCTGTATTAAGTTTATAATACTCAATGCCAGCCCGTTTGATCTCCTGTAGATTGAATGACATATCCGTTTAGAATGTTTAAGACTCTTCACGGTTATACATATATTTAGATCAACACCTAAAACCAGCTGGATGATCATGAAATATGTACATGTACACTGTACATACATGTATGACTTGTCACATCATTTTTCTTTTAGCCTTAACAACTTTAAAAATCCACTTACATGTTTGTTTAAATTTGTTGGACTGAGGACTGATTATGTGTTAGTGGATTAATCAGTCAAATTGCTGTTGGTTTAAGTTATGCAGGACCCAAGTAAATCACTCACAGGAATTAGAGTTGAATGTTCAACAGTGGTCAAAACATAGTTTCCAGTAATGTACAACATACATGTGCACGAATATGAACACCGTACATGTACACATAACTTTAAAGTATAAACCATTGAAGCAAAACTAACAATAACTTAATTGTAGCCTACAACATGTACAATGTAGGAGATAAGTTCATTCTGGAATCAAATGTTTGAAGTAGGCTAACACAAAGTATTCAGCCAAGTCCCCAGTCCACTTCACCAACCAGCCTACCACATGTGCATTTACATTTGTACCTTCCTGACCTACAGTTAGTGGACCTGAGCCACCAAACTACATGATACCATACATGATTACACTTAAACTTACCTGAGGGTTGTAGTATCGACTAGTGTTAGTGAGATCAATGATAAGACCAAGGGGACATCCAGACACAGAAATTCCCTGTAATAAGTTTTCTGGAGTAAATCTAAAATAAAATGTACATAAGTACATGTATATAAACATTTTAAAACAATTACAAGGAACAAAGTGCACCCTCTGATATGTTTTAAGAAGGTGTAATTCATTACCAAGAAGTGAACAAATAAAGGTAGGGTTATAGATTAGTGTTCGCCAACAAAATGCTGATTTATAGGCAAAGTTGTCAAGAAAGATTGAGTACTTTCATTAAGAACAGCGAATCCATCCATGTTTGGCAAGGTGACAGCGGGTACAAACAACATCTCTGGCCACAGCATTCATTACCAAAGTACATATACATGTAGTATGACTCTATCTTGGGTCATTCCGTGTCAATTCAACACGCTTTTAGACCTGACCGTCACAGATTAAAATGAAATTTGGTGTGCTGATTGGACTCAATGAGAAACCCCCAGAACTGAATTTTTTTGTTGTTCGGTTGATTATTTTTTGAGATATGGGTTAACAAACTTTTGACTTATTAGCATGACCTGCTACATGTATGTTCAGACATTCATATCTCCAAAAGTAAAGCACCTACAGAGATAAAACTTACATCATTTTAAAGCTCTTGAAATGGCCCGCATTTGATAACACAAAATCAAAATTATCCTGCATACCACAACAAAGTTACGCAAGAATATGACCTTTGACCTAGATTTGCGAAAACGCATATTTTTCAAAATACATATTTTTTTCCATTTTTAGCTTAAGATGTAAGTAACATTTTCAAAAAAAATTTGGATGAGCACTCTTACAGTTTTTGAGTTATGATTATTTGAACATTAAAATGTACGCATTGTACATGTACAAATACAAGTGAATTGCTCATTTGTATACAAGTGAAATGTAGGTATTAAATCATTAATGTCATTCGTGGGGGTGGGGATGTACAAAAGGAGCAATATTAAAATTGCCAGATTTTCGGCAGAAATTCTTTTTTTAAAGAATGAATTTAGAAAGATGATGAACAGTTTCTAAATGAAAAATATACAAAAACTTTTACATATAATGTCATTGTATGCCAACGACAATGCACAAAATACCTGTTACAAAAAAATGTTTGAACACAAGTAGCTGAATGTCAAGATCCCTTCATTAGTTAACTATATAGTTTTTAATTAACTTCCACTTATTATTGGCGGATTTTTTGTACAGTTCCTTGAATTAATGCATTGTATCAATTGAACTCCTGGCCCAGGGGAACTCTAGTGGGGACATGGCCGGAATGTAAAATTGGCCCTGAATGATAGTCCCAGCCATGTCCCGCTACTGCCCCACCAGGCCAGAGTCTTGCTTTTTGTACATTCTTGGCTATAAACCTGGCATGTGGGGCATTGTTTTACAACTCCTGCACGATCCCGGCTGCGGCATGTTGGGCACAATTGTCAGTGTCACTACCCCCCACACAATCCCAGCCGGCCCGAGCATGCAGGATATTTGTCACAACACTTCCAGAATTCCGGCCCAGAATGTGGGGCATTGAAAAAAATGTGTACATCTATGGCAAAGTCTCTGCTATTTTCCTGGTACAGTGGGGGAACGAAATAGTACAACCTCTGGTGATGTCCCCTCTATTGTCCCAGCTAGCGAGGCATGTTTTTTTTGCACTCCGTCTACAAGTATGTCCCGGCTACTTCTACCAAAGTTCCGGGTCCCCCTGGGCTGGGACTACAATTGATATTTGCATAAAGCTGATAATTTTCTCAAAATGTTTAAAATAGCTATTTCAAATTTAAATCTAAATATTGGGGTCAAATCGGCCAAAAATAAGACCTAATATCTTTAAACTAACATACATGTAGTGGGGGCCAACTGCTCATAGAGCATGAGCACACTTAAATTTCAATTCAGTACACTTTAATATGACTTGAACTACACAACAGCCGTTGGCATTGTCCTGGTTGTTCGCTCTTTATTATTGCTGTTGTTGTTTTTGCCAGGACTCATCAAAATTTGCAATTCACTGACCAGCAACGACATGATGACACATAAAAGCCATTTTCAGAAAGCCGAGACTTTAAGGACAACTTTGTTCCTGGAAATACAATTGTACTGTACAATTTTTTGTTAGGTGTTCGTGCAATACAAGCACGAACACCTCTTGATATTGTTCTGTTTTTTAGGTGTTCGTGCAATACAAGCACGAACACCTCTTGTTTTTGTTCTGTTTTTTTTTTCTTCTTTTTTTTCTTCTTCTTCATCTTCTTCTTCCGGAGAACTCTTCTCGGCAACATAACTCAAGATTGAAACTGAATCGAACCTTGAAACTCATCAGACAATTGAACCACAATATGAAGACGGCACAGTTTTCATTACGTCACGATGACGTCATCAGGTGTCAAATTACAAGGTTTTTAAAGTTTTATATTGAATAAATATAACTCCTGAACCAGAAATTGGATTGATAAGGTAAAATTTTGTCACCAATTCAATCAATCACAACTTGATGACATCACTCACGAACACCTGGTTTTTGTAGTAAACAAAAACTGAATCTCTAGTTTATAATTTGGTTTTAGACAATTAAATCTAAATACTTTTACCTTTAACTGAAACTTCCGGTTTGGACCAGATGGAAGGATCAAATTTTGGTTACATGTGAATGTACTTTCATTATGAAAATAGTCCAGGGATGTGTTTTACATTTAATGTGTTTATAATGTCATTATAAACACTGTACATTTCATATACAAAACATTTCAAAATTGAAGTCCAAAAGCCCAATAGATATTTTTCACATCTGTACATTAGCTTATGTGATGTGACATGTTATCTTTTTAGTTCTCCTTTATTTTCAGTTTTATACATAAATTACACAGACGTGTATGCAGCAACTTACCTCTTATATGGCTCTAGACATCTGCATAGTTCCTGCATTACAACAAACAAGAGAGTAGAAATAATGCATTCATGAATCAAGCATTGGACATGTTGGAAGAACACAGGCTTCGCTCGGCTCATCACAAAATTAGGCAGGGTTGTACATGTAGTTAGTTACTTAAAAATCCAATCTGAACCCTTACTACCATGTACTATAAACCAACATGTTCATGTGTCAGTGTAAAAAACAACTTATTTTTTTTAAATCTAAATTTAAAAGTTACATGTGTGTGACAGTCAAAAGAAATACAAAGTTACTCACTCAATTTCTTTTACAAAGCGCCCACTCTCCACACATATTTATGTACTTCTTGTATTGGTTGCGATGTTTACACATTTAAGTGAAACTGTTTACACATGTAAATGAAACAAAAATTTGATACCTTAAGAGTAGACAGTTGTTGGTGGAAAAGGTATCTTTTTTTTATTTCTTGAAGTTACAAGGTAATGTACATTATGATTTCCTGGAACAACCTTCTGGGATTAATAGAGATTTACAATGTAACCAATGTAAAACAATAATGGTTTCACAGTTTTACTTTTAGAATGATTTCCAGATGTCACTGGACCAGATGCCAACTTGCCAACTTACAATGTACAGTTGTAGCACTGCAGGCAAGACAACCAGGCTTCCTCCAATAGACCGTGCAAGTCTCCCACATATTCAAACTTCTGGTAGTCCCAGTTTTTATGCGCAATTCTGTTTCTTCAAACAATTTAGTTTAATATAGTTTATGGCTAAAACAATTATATCAATATGTTGATGGGAAAGTAAAGTTGAGCCATGATTGACGAAAGTAAAATAAATTCAACAAATCAACAAAGACAACCAAATATAACTTGACCTCCAGTTTCCAGTTACTTGTAAACAATTAAGAATTTTGCCCAACTGACGTTCATGTTATCATAAAATTAATGAAATGGTCACACAAATTCGAACATAACTGGCAAATGAGGTTTATAAAATACATATTGTGTGTATAAGTATCTTCATCCCAAGTTTTAATTTGTTGTTTTCAATCTTAATTTTAACAAATTAATTATAATACATACTAATTTTGCACTCGGGATAACGATTAGGGCCTATTACTTGTTTTTTGGCCCTTAACACCAATGTGCAGTAAGCACTGTATACTCAGTACTTTCCCGAGTTCTGTGAACTGGTGAAAAACAAAAATCCACAGGCATAAAAATTGCTCAGGTGGGACTCGAACCCCTGACCTATGCCATACTAGAGCAGATGGCTTAACTACTTACATGTACCACTAGACCACCGAGCTCGCCAAGTGACTAGAGGCAGTTCGAAACCTATAAAAAGCAGCGGGTAGACAGTGCTTTATGCACAGTGGTGTACATGTAAGGGCAAAACTACATGTAAATAACATTATTGATTTAATAGATGTTAAATTTGCACCAGGGATAAAGAATATTATTTTGGATTTACCCTTACACTGATGTGTGTAATTGTAAAGCACTGCAGTCAGTCCGCAGTACACACAGAATCCGTTCCTTTCCTTTTCTTTGCGCTGTACGCATGGCTTTGAGGTGCAAGCCCTCTCTTTGAATATTTAATGAGCTGGAACCGTTCGTCGAATGAGTGTAGTTTCCCAGTTTTTAGACTTAAATTTACCAAAATATTCCCACAATTGCTAAGATTAGGAGTATATCGTCCATTTTGCTTCGAAAATAATTGACTTTACTGATATTCTAGTTGGTGCATTTTAATCGAAAAATTTTGTTTCAAAACGAAATGAAACCAAGACAATTACCCTGCAAGCCAATATTTACAGCAATGGATAGAAAATTTCATATTCTTTCACAAAATAGTTGATAGTTGGTTTAGTCCAGTCAGGGTGCAAAAAATGCTGACGGTTGTCCAAAACGTTGTAACGTAAAAAAAACGCCATGATTGCACATGTGATTCCTGCATTCTGATTGGTGGAGATGCGCGGTGAGACCTGGCCTGGATGTACAATCACAACAAGTCCATACACGTGTGAGTAAGCTAAACAATATCAAAAATGGCAAAAAATTACATCATTCGAAAGATAATTTCACATTTCAAACACTTACTACACCATCTTGGACACCAACTACTCGTCCAAAGCGTCCCGATGCAATAAACAGAGGCCCCTCGAACTCTCTGTGTTTCTCCAAACACTCTCGCGGGCTCGCTGCGGTTTTCTCTGTGCAAGGAAAATTTGGGATTTGACCTCACTACGGGGGTGCTGCGGACTGACTGTGTATACTCGGTACTTCCCCAAAGTTTTGTGAAAGAAATCCTTGGGTTGGCTTCGAACCCACAATCTCTGCCATTCTTTGCCACAGAACTTGGGGGAATACTGAGTATACAGTGCTTTACACACATCGGTGAAAGGGTAAAACCAAAATAATATTCTTTATCCCCGTTGCAAATTTAACATCTATGACATTGTTGCGATACCCGCTGCTAAAATATAGGATCGAACTGCCTCTAGCTACCGGGCAATCTCAGTGGTCTACATCTAGTTGGTAAGACATCTGCTCTAGAATGGCAAAGGTCGTGGTCCAAATCCTACCCGAGTAATAATATGCCTGTGGATTTTTTTCACTCGGGGAAGTACTGAGTATACAGTGCTTTACACACACCGGTGAAAGGGTAAAACCAAAATAACATTATTGATCCCCCGATGCAAAATTAACGGAGCATACATGTACCTGTTTACCATTTGCTTAGTTTAGTGATGTAGAATCATAGACAATTTTTTTAATAAAAATGGTTTCTGTCATGTAATTAATGAGAAATGGTCAAAAAACCTAAAGCGGTCAAAGGTCAGTGTATACGCTTCACCAGCTGCTGCGAGTGTAAAATTTACATTACACTGTTGTGTAATGTTGCAAGTAGACTGGGGTTCTTTTTATGAAAATAGTATTTCTACATACATATGTACATGTACATGGCAAGGCATGAGGATCCAGTCTGTGTGTAAACAACCAACTACATAGTATACACACATCACTTCAATCCACACAAAACTGTATTACCTTCGTCCAACGAAGGTGGGCTAGATATAGAGAGAAAGAATGTCTTGACATGCTTGAGAACGTTTCTTCCACATCCAAAAACATCACAGCCCAAAAGGTGGTAAAAAAAAGTAACAGAGTCCAAAGAGCAGGATAAATCCAAAGACGATAAACGTCCTACTACCACTCCCAGTACGAGCACTATTAGCAAAGCCAAAAGTAGTTGCGATAATCGTAACCCTCCATCCCTGATAGTCCTAGAACCTACAATGTAGACTGGATAGTTAAGACCAACCACGGGTATACTTTGGGCAATTTTGTTCAACACTGTACACAATTCAAGTTCACAATTGGATCGTCATTTTCAAACAGGAAGTATTTATATGTAGTGACAATATACATGTAGGCCTACATCTTATTTTAGTATCCAAATAAAATTAAGTCATTTGAAAAAGAAGGGAAAAGTACGAACACTGATTTCTGAAGACTGAAGCATTGCAATGCAGTTCACAGCAGAATTGTAGAGCTACAAAACATGTAGTGTGATCAGACTAAATGTATGGCTGTCTGGCTCCCTACCCCTCCCACATGTTTATGAGCCCCCAGCTAGCTACATAGCTAGTTCTTGCTTTGTGGTTTATGTATTGCTAGCCCCAAGAGCTACTGCATCAGCTGTACAGATTATTGCCTCAGGGTTTATGTCTCTCTAACCCCCCTTCCTGTGTACCATGGAACCTGCTTCCGTTGCACAGACTCTCTGAACTACAAAATATGTTAAATTTTTCATAATTAATTATAACTTTTATCCATAACCTGAATACATAGTCTCTTTTGTCAAAAACTCATGAATAATAGTTTTAAAAACAGAATCGAATTTGCTACAGTAATCTGGTAATTAATTTTTAAATTATTTTTTTTTTTAAATGATTTTAACCAGTTAGCGTTATTGTTTATATTTGGCTCAATGGGAGGTAAGCCTAAGTGGTCTGTGATTCACGGTGAGCGCATCTTATATTTTCTCGAAAGAGAACCCTCATTGTCTTTACTTTGTTTAGTCTGGGATTGTTATTGTGACAATTATACTCGCGAAAACAAATTTGCCAGTTTAAAAAATGTTTGTGATTTTTTTTATTTTATTATTTTTTTTAATGCAAGTTTGCCCCAAACACATGAAACAAGGCTAAAACTAAGCCACTCTTGGTAAGGGGCTACAAGAAGAAAAATTATTAAATGTGAAAAGAACTCAGGGGAGCTGAAGGTAGGAATTGATATTCCTCTTAAAACAGTCTAGATTATAAGATGGAGGGAAACATGCACCAGGCAAGGAGTTCCAAAGAGATGCAGTAAGTGGAATAAAGCTGTTGGAATGGCTTTTAGTTCTACATCTCAGCAAATCAAGAGTGTATGGGTGAGAAGAGGCAGAGAGTCTGGTTTCACGCTCAAACACTCTGATAGCAGGAACTAGGTCGGACAACCTGGTGAAACATTTACCATGAAAACATCTGTAGAAAAGACAGGGGCTGGCTACAGACCTACATGTATGGTGGGAAAGAGGTTGTAACGTTGATCCCAACACTTCACCAACAAGAGTTACAATACACTTCTGCACTCTATCTAATAAAGATAAATGGCAGGCAGAAGCTCCATCCCAAATGTGACTACAGTACTCCATTTAGGGGACGTACATGTATAGTTGTCTTATACAGATAGAGAGTAGCATCAGGAGGTAAGAACAATTCTGAGCTCGATATAGACAACCAACTCGCATGGAAGCACTCTTTGCAAGGCCTGTGATATACATGTACCTCTCCCAACTGGCATTGGTGGAGATGTCAAGTCCAAGAAGGCGAAAATCTGCTATCTCAAGCAAAGTCAATGGACCCATATGTATACATGTAGTTGGAAATGTATCATATCTAGAGCGAGACAGAGACAGAAGTTTAGTTTTCTTTGCATTGAAGGTTACTAGCCAATCATTCCCCCCCTTTAGAACATTCTCTAAGTCATAATTTAGTGAGACACCCACTTCACAGCGAGAAGTGTACGAACAATTAGGGGAAACACAGTCAGACAGTAGAGAAGTGAATCATCAGCATACATGGCGAGCTGAGACAAAACTTCATCGGGCTTCATTAGTGTAAACGAGAAAGAGTGGGACCAAGTACTGAGCCTTGTGGAACACCAGAATTGATAGAACAGGTAGGAGAAGATTGACCCTCAAGGGCAACCTTCAACTTGCGGTTGGAAAGGAAAGCAGAGATTATAGACAGCATTTTGCCTGACGCACCATATGACTGAAGCTTGTGGAGCATGTCAGTATGCCATACTTTGTCGAAGGCCTTGGAGATGTCCAATGCTTCAACACGAGCCTCACCCCTGCAATCTAAGGCCCTACTAAAATGATCAGTAATTAGGGAAAGCAGATCACCGGTTGAGAGGGAATGGCGAAACCCGAACTGGCAGTCAGTCAGAAGGTCGTTGTCCTCCAGGTATCCAATTAGCTGTTGATTAACAAATCATTCAAAGATCTTACTTATTATGGGAAGCAGACTGATAGGGCGATAATTATTAGCTTCAGAACGTTCACCAGCACCGTTAAAGATGGGGACAACAGATGCCACTTTCCAAGATGAAGGAAACACAGAGACTGCCAAGCACATTTTAAATAGCTTGGCAAGAATGGGTGAAAGTTCTGGAGAACACATTTTCAAAACAATTGCAGTGGCTGTTGGAGATGGAAAGACAGGAAGTAATGCCCCTCATCAATGAGTGTGGAGTTAGATGCAAAGTTGTCAGCAAAAAGGTTTGCCTTATCATGAGGAGAAGTAAGAACTTCGGGAGCATGAAAGAGAGGAGGAATTGAGGACTTGTTGCGGTTCAGTACACTATTGGCAATCCGCCAAAAGTCCCTGGAACCAAGCCACTGTGTTGAAATAGAACTAGCAACAGAGTTGGCATATTGCTTCTTAGCATCCTAAGAACATCCTAAGCATCCTCTTACATCGATTTCGAGCTTCATAGAAAAGACGCTTACTATCCAAAGTTCCTGAATGATGATACTTCTTTAAAAAATGGTTACGATGAGCAATTACTGCAGCACAGGCTGAGTGTACAAAGGTTGAGAATGGGCCTTGATCTGGTAGGTACGTGAAGGGATGTAAATCTCCATACCAAGGTTAATCCATTGGGATAACTCGTCAGCCGCCAAATCAGGACCAAGACTTAGAATCGAAGACCATGGCACATCAGCAAGAAAACACCGAAAACCATCCCAGTCAGCCTTTCCAAACTGAAAAACAGTACGGTGAAAAGGCTGGAATGTAGTTGTGGGAGAAGAATATGATACAGAAACAGAGACAATTGAGTGATCAGAGTTACCAATTGGAGGCAATACTTTGGCAACACAGTCATCTGGGTTGGAACACAAAAGGGGTCCAGCAAGTACCTACCATCAGAAGCACGATCCGGAATGTGAGTAGGTGATGAAACGATCCGAGTAAAATCCTGGGAGATGGAAAAATTATGTGTTGCAATACCAGGAATGTCAATATTACGAGAATGGGTCAGCCACTCCTTGTGATGAACATTGAAGTCACCAAATACCATGACTTGAGCTGAAGGGTGCTGAGAAATAGCAGTCAATGCCATCAGAGATAGCATCAAGCACAGTGCAGGATGATGATGAAGGTGAACGATACAGGAAAAACAGGGAGGTTGTGGAATGGAGAAGTGAAAGGCGAAAGCACATGTATTCATGGTTGTCACATTCCAAAGTCCTTTCACGGGCTAAGGGGAGAGTTTCTTTGACATAGACACCCAGACCATGTGATGGAGGGTGGTCAAGGCGATGAAAGATATATCCCGGTAACTTGAAAGAATCTGAAGAAATGTCACAATTCAGTCTGCTCTCAGATAGAGCTAGCAAATCAGGAGAGTTGTTGAGAACAAAAGACTGAACAGAAGTGAAGTTGGAACGAAAGCCCCTGATATTGGAAAAGACAATACTAAGAGGCTTTGAACGTTGCGCAGGGGCAGGTGGATTTGCGTGAGCAGGTAGGCCCGAAGGTTTCTTTATTCTTTGTTTGTTTATTCATGTTTGGATTTATAGGAGAAAAAGAGTCTCAGCTAGTCTTAAGTTTGAAATCCGCCCAAAACAGAACCAAATGAACTTGTGCGATCACATTGTCGTAACAATGTCACCCCGATGGCCTCAGGAATGCAACCGAAAGTGGCTGCGCGGACCACCAATCCATGCATGTCCATGGCAGTACAACCACCTCGACATTTTACACCTGTTGATAGATCAGCCTCTCAGAGCATTACCACTGAGTTCGGGATCCTGTACTACCAGGCGGCCATGACCTGCAACATGTTTATTTCTGGTACTCTTCGGAGAGGTGGAGTTCAATGATCCAGGGAGGGTTCAGGGCAAATATCAAGGGTTGGTAGTAATAACAATAGTGGCTTCTTATATAGCGCTCATATCCGTCACTCAGTGACACTCAAGGCGCTTCAACATTCAGTATTTACCCGACGCTACGTTTTGAAGTATTAGACCTATTCCTTTACATAGCACTATGTAATGGGTTACAAGGTGCTGTGGCGCAATATGCTACCAATCAAACCAGGAACACCGGGGCAAACCCCTTCTCTTTGCGATTAGTGCACTGGGTTCTTTTACGTGCATTACACAACACACAGGACCAATGGCTTTACGTCCCATCCAAAGGACGAAGCAATAATGGTCAAGTGTCTTGCTTAAGGACACAAGTGTCATGACTGGGACTCGAACCCACACTCTGCTGAACAGAAACATCAGAGCTTGAGTCTGGTGCTCTTATCCGCTCGGCCATGACACGCCGGTAGGGTCTAGACTAACTTGGAAGAGATAGAAGGAAAGATAGGAATGAGAGGGAAAGGAGAAAAACTGGCAGAACTTCGCCTAGTCCAGAAACAAGGTCAAAACTCTTCACTGGGCCACTGCAAAAGATGGGGTAACGACGCCAGGTGGAAAAAGAAGAAGTTTTCCTACTCCCTTTGCACAGAAAAGTTTTGGAAACCCCAGTGCCAAATGGTTTAAAAGAAGTTATGTAGGAGAACTCTAGGTTTAGTTCCTCCTTGAGGCTGCACTGCAGTTTTTTCCATTACACTTCTTCCATTCATAAAATTGCACCTACAAATCATGACCAAAAGAAACTAGTGCTTGCAACAAAAACTCCAAAGAAAGATATAGAAAATTTCTGTAAATTCTGTGCACATTCACACAGTAGAATCAAAAGTGTATGCATACTGATTGCATTTTAGGGGATTTGCGCAATCTCACATTCTCACATTATGAAAATTTTAGCCTTGCTTTCATCATACCCAGATTAATCACTCATTCTAAAATTGTCCCTCCACAAAAACTCATGAAACTTGCCATTCGCTGACCATTAACCATTAGATCGCCAGCAATGAGCTATCCAGTGGACCATGGCTCCGCCCCCCCACACTCACCAGCCAATTCTTGTGTTTCTTACTTACATCCATGACAGCGATTGCACAGCCAATGATATCATCATGGGCTAGTTATGTCATGGTTCGCTCAAACTAACCAGCTTTGCATAATGTTCATCTAGGCTTTGTTACATTCTAATGATGGTGACAGGTGTGACGATGTAACAAACCCCTCGTAAATGGTGGGTGTACAAAAGGATCAGTCAGGTTTCAAGATGGTCACCTTCGCTTTGTTTTGTTTGGGATTTGCGATTCTAGAGAGCCAAAATTGGCCATGGCACCGTATCTTTAGAGAACTAATATATTCAAAACCCTCAGGAGAAAAGTACTTCTAGAATGCAACATGGTACTGGAATAACATGTAAAATGTCTTACCTGTTTTAAGGGAACTTTGAAAGCAAGTAGTCTAGTACCTGAAATACACTTTCCAAGGGAGGCATAGCATTCCACCTAGAATAGAGGAGGAAGAGAGAGACAAGAGTTCAATCAGTTTGTGTACACTGTACATGTATACATGTAGCAATAAGAAACTGAAACACAATAATGTTAAATGGTACCTTTTAAATCTAATGGAGGTACAATAATCCAACTTTCAGAACATTTCAAGATTTTTTCCAGGGGGGGGGGTAAAAAAGCTCAGACTATACAAAAAAAATTATGAGACAAAACAGTGTTGCAGTTTTATAATTATCTTTCAGACTTGATAAGATTGATGAAGGCCACCATAAATGGCCACTGAGAATCAGCACAACTTATTCCCACCAAATCTTTTACAAAAAGTTATATAAAAATCACACATTGCATAAAAGGAGATTGAACTTGTTGGGGTTCTACAATGAATTAAGTCAGTTTGACTTTGCAGGAACATGTCACATCAGTCACCTTCAAGCCACATAACCAACACATGACCAAGCAGACATATAGATGTCAAAGTCCAAGTACATGTATTGGACTGTATCCTCGGCCACAACGTTTTTGTGACAATTTGTTTCAACCAAGCCACTCTTTTGGGACATCTTACAAATTGACAAAAGAAACCAACATCAAATATGCTATTTTCAAAAATTATTTCACCTTAACAAAAATTTGAGTGAACACACAGGGATAAAGATTCAACCAAATCATTCACCAGTTCACTTCAATTGCTCACTATGACTCAGAGACTGGACATGACTGTAAAATGATGTTGATCAATGTACATTGTAGCTAGACCAATTATTTAAACAGAAAAGTGGTTGAAAACATATTTTTGGGATATCATCTCGCCCCCCAGCAAAGTTGCCACCTGCAAAGTCCCCCCCCCCCCCAACACAGTGGCCTTCACTGAGGCCTACGATTATAATCCAGTTAGCATAATATATACCAACAATTAAATCATCAACCCAAATTAATTATATGCCAATTATAACTAAAATAAAAGTCTCTTTGAAGCCAACACATGTAGACAAAATTCTATATCATGTAAAATACAACTAATATTCAGATGTGCAGAGTGGCATGATTAGTTGTGCTGACAACTTTAAGTGCCAAGGCTCGGTTTGAACTGCATGGGGACAACTCTTCTTCCATAAAAAAAAAATTAGTACGAAAAACATGTTTTTGTTATCCTGACGTCATCAAATTGGTGTCAAATTACATTTATGCAAAGTTTATTATTTGAAAATTCATGTCTTCTGAGCCGCATGTCATAGAGCTAAAATTTTTGTGCCGCCTTGTAGCTTACAACAAATGGTAAAATTTTATTTAGAAAAATTTTCCCATTCTGACCTTTACTTCCGATACAAACAGGAAGCTAAAAAAAAAATCATATCTCCTGAACCACACATGTCATAAAGTCATATTTTTGTGCTGTCTTGTAACATTTGACAACTTTGAATTTTTATTCCAATACATACATGACATAATGCCACTTTGACCTTTCATTCTGGTACAAACAGGAAGTTCATACAAAAATCCTATTTCCTGAAACACATGTCAAAGTCATAATCTTTGTGCCATCTTGTACCTTATGACACCTTTGACATGTTATTGAAAAAAAATGACCCCACTTTGACCTTTCCTTCCGGTCCGAACAGGACGTTCAATATTTAAAAATCACATTTCTTGAACAACATGTCATGTAGTCATATTTCTGCCATGTAGAGTATGACACATTAACAGTTTATTTTAAAATGTGACCCCAGTTTGACCTTTCCTTTCGGTCCACACAGGAAATTCAATTTTAAAAATCACATTTCCTGAACCACCTGTCATAAAGTCATAATCTTTGTGCCTTCTTGTAATCCATGACACAATTGCATTTTATTCAAAACCTGTCCCCATTAAAAAATTTCCTTTTGGTCCAAACAGAAAGTTCAAATAACAGTCATAGTTCCTGAACTACATAAAGTCAAAATCTTTTTGCCGTCTTGAAGTACAAAGCACATGTAATATTTTATTTTACTTCAGCTTTTTTGGTAAGAGTTTGGGCACATTTGCAGTCAAATTGAGGGTATGTGTTAAGGTTAGGGTGTTGTTCTAATTGCCTCAAATTTGGGGTCAGTTTTATTGTCTGGATCTCATAATCATAAATAAAACCAGAACAGCTTTGTGAGTGTCCAAAGGACTAACACCTTATTTCAGTTTTGTGTCTTGTTAGGCTGCTGTTAATAAAACATCAAAACAAATGATAGGGCCCCTAATAAAATACATTTTGATTGCTATAGGTTTAACAGATGTTATTATTTTTTTTGACATCTAAATATTGTAGAGCGGTATTGGTTAAACCATGTTGAAATGCAGCACTTGTCAATGCATCAGTTTCAAGATATTGCCATCATCTGTTGTGCACGTTCTGATAAGAAAATGATAAATTAAAAATATTTTCTCAGTGATGTTTTGAGTGTTATGATAGGATTCATTACACATTGAAGATCAAATCTGTGTTCTTAGAATGTGTGTCACGATTTTTGAAAGTGGTAACAATTTGGCAAATCTGGTGACTAGTCTAGTCAAAATTGCAATTTCGTTGATTTTTTACATTAGTTGTCTCGTAACCCATCCGGTCTGCGACTGTCGGGAGGATGGAGGGAATACGATTATCCCAACTAGAATACCGGACACTTTGTCACTTAGCAGACTTGGCACCCACAAATTCGGCAACTTGCAAACTCGAAACCTTGCCACTCAGCACCTACAGTACTCGGCACCAAGCAAGTTGGCACCATAATAACTTGACACAGGCCTATTTTTTTACTAACAAACTCAGCACCTTGAAGAAATCTCGGCACCTTTTCTAATACGCCTTGGTTGGATCAATATGCTTTAAAAAATATGCTTTAAAAGTACATTGATGTGATTTTCCGATATTACAAAACGGGGAGATGTTCCAGCTTCGAGATTTGGCTTGAATTTGAAACGTGCGAAATCTAAAGAATGCACACTGCAAGGCACATCAACGGGCCATTCTGGGGCGATTTGTACCTAGACAAAATATCAACTATCAAGATAAGAAAAACTATAATAAATCTGCCATTTTGGACTGGATGCTTTATTTGCATTTCTGCATGTGCCGAGTTTGTGGGTGCCCAGCTTGACAGGTGCCGAGTTTGCTGGTGCTGAGTTTGCTAGGTGCCGAAGTGACCGGCCACCCATTAGTTGTTGGTATCCATCATCATAGCATACATGGTGTTGTGTATTTTTACTCTTGTACATGTTCACCGACCAAACGAACTATTCAACGATAGCTTAGCGACCGATGCACACTGGATACCCTGGTACCCTGACTACATTGACTTCAAACATTGATTTAAACTACTCCTAGAATTATGAGGTTCCATGAACCTTATAGAGGTCCATGTACAAACTACAATACAAAACTTTTTTTCATTTACGTTTCTGCACCTGGAGTTCTCATTTGAAATCGGATCTCGCCAAAATTAGGCTCTACGTGTTCCTTGGAATCTCATTGAGCATTGCATGGGTCAAGAAAATCCACTCCGCAAATTTAAAATTGTTAAAAAGCAATAAATTCTTACCGTCATTCCCAGTCCTCTTCAAACAGTGTGAGTGTTGTAACAAATATGGCGCTTGCTGCGCTCGCAAAGGTCTACCGAACAAACTGGTACTCCGCGCGCAGCAACGCTGGTCCCGGTAACTGTAGGTTGGTTTTGTACACACATCATGTGACTCCAGCGCCATATTTGTTATAACACTCACACTGTTTGAAGAGGACTGGGAATGACCGGAAGAATTTATTGCTTTTTAACAATTTTAAATTTGCGGAGTGGATTTTCTTGACCCATGCAACGCTCAATGAGATTCCAAGGAACACGTAGAGCCTAATTTTGGCGAGATCCGATTTCAAATGAGAACTCCAGGTGCAGAAACGTAAATGAAAAAAAGTTTTGTATTGTAGTTTGTACATGGACCTCTATGAGGTTCATGGAACCTCATAATTCTAGGAGTAGATTTAAACGAGCTGCTTGACAACCTCAAACCCAGTGTAATAAACAAAATGTGTGCATTTGAAACACGGTTTAGAGAACGAACGTAACAGCAGTAGTCTGGTACCCTTTTATTTTGTCAAAACTTGGTATTTCAACGTAAGATTTTACAGTTCTTGTTCGACGATTGATTGCCACGTAAAGTTTGTGTGAATTTTATTAAAGTAAACAGATAGAATCAAAGGAAGAGGTGTTATAAAACAAATATTGACTGATTTGTCTCGTGGCGTAGTAGAACTAGTCACTCTCGGTGATCGAGAGTCGAGTGACTAGTTAACTACGCCACTCGAAGCAGTCAATACATGTACATGTATGTAATACTACAGACTAGCTACTACAAGAGTACGCTAGCTGGCTATGGAGGCCAAGTAAAAAACATTACAAAAACTAAAAGCTGAAAAGTGCAAGAAATCTCAAATAAAAGCCGTTACCTTTTAGGTATTTTATTACTAGTCATGTTAATGAAGATTGATAATCTTTCAAATGATACCCAGTATGTAGCACACCTGCCGTGAAGTAACGTTAGAGACGAGTATCCTTGGGCCTTCTTCGAGCATCAGCAGCATGTGTGTGCGTGCAGCATTAAACGGTACTCGTTTCCCTTTTATCTTTTTTGTCAGCCTACTCTCCGCTGCTTTGACCCCCGGCCCCGTGCGCAATTTTTGTTTCCGTACCACACTAGAGCCAATGCATACACGCATAAGGTATGGGCGCTTTCCCGGATCCCTTCACTGTTGACTCCCTGTCTCAAGTGTGGTACGAAAGAAAAAATTGCGCCACAGCACTGCCTGAAATAGCGCCCTCTTGTGGATTAACCTTCCCTAACACTTAATTCTCAGGACCGGGCTTTTTTATTTACTTAATTAATAGTACCTCCAGCCCCCCCCCCCCCCCACCCCCCCCCCCTCCCCCCGTATTTTCCAAAGTATTCGAGATTTGTTTTTTTTTTGCACTTGCCACAAATGTTAATTTCACCAGTTTCTAGATGATGACGTTGACAAGTTCAAAAAAATTGAATTATTTAGGGGAATTTGGGGTAAACAAAATCGTATTTTCCCCATAATTTCCGTATTTGTCCAAATGCTATAAAACTAGGCCGGCAGACTTCCTTGTTTTGACATAATCAAATAATATGTTTTAGTTTTCCCACTTAAAAAAGGATATTGCTGTCAACTTTAAGGATCCAGGGTACCAGTTGGAGTGTCAGGCAGGGTAATCCATAGTCTCTGCTTTTCCTTCCAACTGAAAGTTGAAGGCTGTCCTGTCTTGGAGGGTCAATCTTCTCCTACCTGTTCCAGTAATTCTTTTGTTCCACAGGGCTCAGTACTTTCTGTCTTGTTTACATCAACGACTTGCCCAATGTGTTTCCTCTGAAAAGTCTCCCAACACATCTCGCTGAGAGGTGGTTGTCTCACATGAATAATGATTTCGAGACAATACAATTCCATCCATTCATCCATCGACTTTGCTGAGGTGTCAGATTTTCGCCTTCTTGGACTTTTACATCTCCACAATGCCAGTTGGGAGATGTATATCTCAGGCATTGCAAAAAGTGTTGGGATCAACGTAACAACGCCTTTCCCAACATAGGTCTGTAGCCAGCATCTGAGTCCTTTCTACATACTATTATTTTCATAATAAAATTGTGCCATCAGTGAGTCAAACCTAATTCCTCTTTGGGTGTGAAACAAAGCTCTGCTTTTTCTCACCCGTATACACTTGCTTTGCTGAGATGTAGAACAAAGAGACATTTGCATTATTCAACGTCCTACATCTCATTACCTGGTGCATGATTCCCTCCATCCTACAATCAATACTGCTTTAAGAGGAATATCAATTTCTACCTTCAGCTCTTCTGAATTATCTTCATCTTATTAAACGTTTTCTTCTGGTAGCCCCTAAGAGAGCCTTTGAGCCTTGGATAAAAACAAATTAAGAAGCCTGATCGAATGCAGCAAATCCAAAAGCATATATCATCTAAGGTTTATTACCTTACATGAGTATCTATTCAGAATTCAAAATTTTACTTTGGATTGTATTACCCTTGCTGTGAACGCCTCGTTTGGATTGTGTAACCCTTGCTTGGAACGCCTCGATCGTTTTGATTGTATTGTCCTCGCTCGGTTGCCTCGTTTTGGATTGTATTACCCTTGCTGGGAACGCCTCGTCTGGATTGTGTAACCCTTGCTTGGAACGCCTCGTTTGGATTGTATTGCCCTCGCTCGGTTGCCTCGTTTTGGATTGTATTACCCTTGCTGGGAACGCCTCGTTTGGATTGTGTAACCCTTGCTTGGAACGCCTCGTTTGGATTGTATTGCCCTCGCTCGGTTGCCTCGTTTTGGATTGTATTACCCTTGCTGGGAACGCCTCGTTTGAATTGTATTACCCTTGCTGGGAACGCCTCGTTTTGGATTGCTTGCTGGGAACGCCTCGTTTGGATTGTATAACCCTTGCTGGGAACGCCTCAATTTGGATTGTATTACCTTTGCTAGGTCGCCTCGTTTTGGATTGTATTACCCTTGCTGGGAACGCCTCGATTTGGATTGTATTACCCTTGCTGGGAACGCCTCGATTTGGATTGTATTACCCTTGCTGGGAACGCCTCGATTTGGATTGTATTACCCTTGCTGGGAACGCCTCGCTTTTGGATTGTATTACCCTTGCTGGGAACGCCTCGATTTGGATTGTATTACCCTTGCTGGGAACGCCTCGCTTTTGGATTGTATTACCCTTGCTGGGAACGCCTAGTTTTGGATTGTATTACCCTTGCTGGGAACGCCTAGTTTTGGATTGTATTACCCTTGCTGGGAACGCCTAGTTTTGGATTGTATTACCCTTGCTGGGAACGCCTAGTTTTGGATTAAGTTTAAACAAAGAGAAGAACTAACAACATGTTCTTAACCGAATGTACCGGATCCTGTGTTCACACAGTACCCCTCTATTTAAAATGATATTTGGCAAATGTAATGTATAAACGCTACTGTGAAACAGGTACAGCAGAGGCTTATAAAGCTGGCAAAAAGTTGACTTCAGGTGAGGCTAAAAATCAGCCGTATCGCCGTTATGTATCATCAAACAACATAGGAGTACAACCGCGAACCGACAGAGGCCGGCAGACGATCTTGGCGTGCCTCTGGATCTAAAGGATCATCTCACTCTAACCAGTATCAAGGACAAACTTACCGTCTACAACGGGCATCAAGCGAGCCATCAACTGCAACCAAGCCATCCAATGAAAACTATGGTATTTACAAGCAAAAGTTTTTTTCAAATTGCTGCTGACTAACTTTGAAAAGTTGATGTAAAAATGTTGATTTAAGTAGTCCTAATCATCAATAATGATGAAATTCAGTGGTGGTTATCTGTTCCCCAGGATGATTTCAAAGGTCATAAAATTAACACTTGCGAGTAACTTTGGTTGGGGAGCGTTCTGTGGAACAAATACGAAGCTGTATAAGGGACATACAAAATTAAATTTTCAATTTCCTAGCTCGTACGTACGCCTTACATAACCCGTACGTACGCCTAAATATATCACATACGTATACGCCCTACTAACGCGAACGTACGCCTTATGTAATCCGAATGCGCTATATGTAACGCGTACGTACGCATTGTAACACGTAAATGGCGGCTCGAATCAAACATACAGCTCAGCGTGGCTTTTAGAGCTGCCGGGTCAAACCGCACGTGAAGGTTAGTGTCAGTAGGCCTACATCTAACCAAATTAGTAAGGCGTACGTATCGGTTACAGATGGCGAACGTATACGGGGTGGGAAATTTGAAGAAGAAAAAATATTACATTGTCCCTTAATATACAGCTTCTCAAACAGACAACTCCTATGCACGAGAAGTGTTCAGAGAATAGATGGATTGCAATACGCGTCACGTCATTGACCACCATCTTTGATGAGTTGTGGACGCGTGAAGAGTTATCATTGGCCGAGAGTCTTGCGTAGCGCATACACGCGTGCACTTTTACATCAAAGACGGCGGTCAATGACGCGTATTGCAATCCATCTATGGGACTCACACTGAAAAGTTTGTGTGCAAACTTAAAAAATGGACACGTCCTTATCAAATCAGATAAAAATCTTCTAAAGTGTCTTACATTTAAAGATTGTACTTTTTTTTTCAGTGAAAGTCGCCTGTACTTTTGGTGTACTTACTGGTCATTGCTGTATATTATACAGCAATGACACTTCCTTAAAACCCTTTCAACTCAGCCCTGCACTCCTTGGATCGTGGGCGATCCACAAATATAATCGAAAGTTGCTTCGCGCCTGCTGCCCTCTTTTGGGTAAGTCGGGCACCATGGCCCTTTTCGAGTCCACGGCTTCGGCTCCGGATTGGGCTTCAGGCCCAGTTTTCTTGTCTGAAACCCCGACCGCAAAGCATACGTAAGTTAAAATAATTGAGGGAGCCTAACTAGCCTGAGCCGATTTTGGAGCCGAAGCCGTGAATTCGAAAATGGCCATAGAGCTGAATAACAACCATAGTATGGTACCCCTCCTAGAAGCTACATGAAAATAAAGCGAAACAGAAACCATACATACCACTCATTTGTTCTCATTCATGAAAAACCAAACGTGCTCACAGTACGCGTCACCAGTTTTGATTCACATGCAAGTTTCTCTGCGCTGTTTCACACACTTTATCAAGTTTATTACGCTACATTTCTCTTCATTATGCCAAATCCTGACCAATGTCAAAGAAAGAGATGTGAAGGCAGAGAAGTTTTCGATTTGGGATTGTTGAGTGGTGTCGACGAGAGCGATGAAAACGGTGATCTCGGCAGTGGCGAGGAAGACATAAAGCAATGTGTTGTGTGACTTTTGGAGGACTAAATTTATGTATTTTCCTGATTTTGTTCATGTAGAAAGCTCTGGTATGGTAGATTCTAAAAAGGGCATCAGAAAAGTCCCATCATGCTGAGAAAATTATGATAATTGCATAAAATATGAAAAATATGAAATTTGATAATTAAAAAATCATATTAAAAATGGCCGCCAAATTTGTTCAAAATGAGATTTCGACAGACAAAATGGCAACATATACAAAATCCTCAAAAACAGACCCGAGTTTAAGGGATTTATAAGGGAGGCCGTTTCTCTGTCGACGCCGTCTACTACGCTTCCCTCCTATAGTTCAACAAAGAACCGTCTATTCTGGAGCATCATCATCTTTCGTCATCATTAGGACTTTGGCTAAGACGACGATGATTGACGGTATCGTACGCTGCAAAAAGGTCGACGAATACAGCGCCTGTGATCTAGCCTCTTTCAAATCCATCTTCTACGGTGTTGGGCTAGGTTGAGCAGTTGGCTTGTTGTTAATTTTCTAGGGCGAAAACCAGCTTGTTCTGGGATCAGCTGCTGGTCTTTGATGGAAGCAAGACTGTTGAGTATGATTCTCTCAACGAGTTTGTACGTGTGGCAAAGCTGAGTTATGGGTCTAAAGTTCTTCGCCTCAGAAGGATCTTTCCCTGGCTTCAGGAGTGCCATCACACGGACTTGCCGCTATGTCGGGGATGTGCAGGTTGCTAATGCATGTGTTGTAATAGAGTTGGTGGAGCCATTCTCTTGTGCAAGGTCCGAACTGTTTGATCTGCTCAACGGATACCTCATTCAGCCCACATGCTTTCCCTTTCCTGAGGGTGGAGATTCCCTTTTCCAACTCATCCATTGAAGAGGGGATAGTGAAGCATTGATCTTCTTACATCTTCCTCGGTTGTTTTCACACTAAGTAGCAGTCGGTGTCACCTGGTTAGCAGTGGTGTTATTATGTTGCGGTGCTTCTTTTCGGATCGTTGCTGAGCTTTCGTAAGTGAGACTTCTTCTGTTGTTTGTCACGTCGGTCGACTCTATAAGATTTTGCCAAAATTGACGCTGTCGTTCTGCGATGGCTGACATTAACTTCTCACCAGCACATGTGGTGACATCATCCAAAGGATCTGACTGGCACATTGTCTGAGTGATACTCCTCAACACTGCTGTATCCGAGGTAAGACCACCAATGTAGTTTGCGCGGCAGCCTCTTGGTGATTTTCCTAGCTGTTTGTTTGATGGCTTTCACGTAGTACTCATTCATGTGAAGTTGTGATGTTTGCAGCTTTGGTATCTAGGTCTGAAGAGAAGCCTTCCAAACTTGCCTTCTTGTAGTTGAAACATCTGCGGAATTGTACTGTGACTGGTTTAGTCGGTGTTGAGTGCGTGGTACTGGGTTCATCGTCAGCTTGCAGCTATTTGTTGTTACTCGCAAAGGCGAGGTTTCAGTTGCCACTGAATGATTTAGGTAGCTTGGGGTCTTGGACTCAGCTCAGCTGTTGGTTATCCATCCATTCCTCGACCGCTTCATCACCGTCTGCGTTTGTGTCGTTGTAGCCCCATTACATACTGTGACTATTGAAGTCACCGATGATTACCCGGTTTTTTTAAGGGTTAACCCTGCGTGACACCATCAACAAAAATCCACACGCTTACGCCATCGAACTATGATCTACTGTCCGTTTGTATTAGCGTGTAATTAAAAAAAATTTGAGAACCCAATCACTTTCAAATGGCCAAAAACCTTTAAATTTTTGACTAAATAAAACAAATTCAAGCACGAATGATTTTTTAGATGAGCTCCCATTTGTCTCGGTGTAGATTTTACCACATGGTTCAATTTACCTAGCAGTGGCCATTAGCCCCAATGATGAAAAAATGCTGTAATTCCTCAAGGATTTCCGGGAGAGCTGGTCATTGATGGATTTTTTGTGTGTGAAAAAGATCCCGGACAGTAACAAGACATTTACCATGCTATTTGGCTAGGTGTATAGATGTGATGTAGGTGTAGAACCTGGAATGTTTTTAGATTAAAAAAATAAAACAAATGGTGGAGTACTGATTATTTAATTAAACACGGATTGTTGATCAAAGTACGATGGTACTGTGCAGGGTATAGGAGCAATGTGCGATAATTACAATCAATTTGGTACGAATTGCCCGTACTTTTGAAAACTTAGCGTTTTAGACATGTATAAATGTGGGCTGTAATGGCTACCATGATAATACGGATGTTAAAAGAAAGCCATAACAGCCAAACAAGGTGGGCTACAACACCAGACTATTGACCCCGATGCAAATCAGGCCGTGTCAGAGTTAGCGCCTACAGCTACGGCTACGGCTACGGCTAGATTTCCGCGTCATCATGCGTTGAAGGATAGTACGTCCTTAGCAACACCCTTAGCAACAGTCGTAGCCGTAATTGTAGCTGGCCATTCGGATACCACCTCATGACATCATCATCACAATGGTCTTCATTGCGCCATTTTGGAATTCCATGCCCCCTGTGTTTTTTTTACAGTGTCCGTGCAATGTTTGTTACCATTACCACCTTTATGACAAGTAGGCCTTCAGATACAAATTAATTAATTCTGTTCGTGGTCATTACCAAAGTATGATCTTACCCTTTAGCACTGTTTTAAATGATAAGGGGGCGTGACCCCCCTTAAATGCAAGACAAATATAAATGTACAGCTTGGATCATTTCGCGAATCGTTTATGTTATTGATAATGTAATTTTATTGTTAGATAGTCGATTTAACCATCTTTAAGCAACGGGAAATTGAGCTCTTACTGAATGATGATGACCACATGCAAAACAAAATGACATCTCTCCCGAGCAGGATACACGATAGCCACAACTATAGAGGATCTTAATTTTAACACAATTTTAGAGGGAGTGGGAGGGTTAAGGGGATCATTATTTAAAACAATCCGCTGGTGAATTGGTCTAAGCCCCTGTTGTTCCCGAACCGAATGCTTCTCTTCACTTAACAAATGTTGTATAATTTTTTAAAATATTTTTTTGATGTTGTTTCTTGGTCTACTTGACATGTTTTTTTATTTTTGTAAATAACCTGGGCATTGATAGGTCTTTGTATAGTTTGTGTTCCGTCTTTGAAACATTGATCTACAATATCTATTCTACAATGTAATGAAATTACATCGTGGAATCTCGGACCGTGTAAGAGTCGTCAGTCTATTTAATCCTACAAATATGACGTATGCTTATCAATATGCAGGAGGTTTGGTACATCAGGTGGGCGAACTGGTATAGGCCTGTAGGCGTACTGCGATCAGTCTGGATGATGCATTACCTGCCGTACTAATGGCTATATACAAATCTTATGGAATCCAGGAGTTGTATTTGGTTCGAATATGTGGACATTATGCGGGTCTAGTTGGTGCAGTTGCACATTTTTCTGGTGTCCAGCTCAGTATATGGATAATGTATAACCTATGGTGATTATACGTCGATATGGAAAGGGCTGTTTTGCAGGTAAGTGCCTACAGAACTCAATTGAAGATGTTGGTGCTTGTGGAACAGTTTGACGATTTGAAATATACAGCTTTTTTAATTTCCAAAGGTATGGTGCGGTATAAAGCCATTTGAAATGAAGTCATTTGAAACAAATAGTAATTTTCTTTGGAAAAGTAATTATTATCTACATGTACTTTACTAAACATGAAATAATATGTCAAAGGAGAATGTGATCGCGTTTGATTGAATGGGTAATCCCACCACGGAGGGAAACTCCTAAGTACCATCTCAGTGCAGCTTTCTTAATTGTTGTAAAAAGTACTACATGCTTTCAATCTGATGCCTAGATTTGGTCCTGTACAGCGAGAACGCATGGAACAGGTGCGTTTTTGTTTTGTTTATCTAATTGTATTTATTTATTTGTTTGTTTATTTATTTATTTAGTTTTATTTGTATTTTTTCTCTCTCTTTTGGGGGATGGGTGGGAGGGGCAAAGGTCACCACCACCCCCACCAATTGTCATCCATGTTCTGAAATATTTTCATTTGAAAGGCATCTTTTGGGACAGTGGCGCTGAACATCAGCTTTCAAAAATGCTTCATGAATTTTATATATGAAAGCACCATTTATGTACAAAAAAGGATGCCGTAATCTTGAATGAATTCATGTTATGCCTTTTAATAATCATAAATAAGTATGAGGAAATCTTTTACCAAAAACATTTACTTACAGTACTGCCCCTGAAGAGTATGTTCACCACGGTTTTCATACCTAAAATCAAAAGGCAAAAGGTGGCCCTAAAAAAACAAATGTTATGGGTTCAAGTGACGCCAAAGAGGACACTTTGAAATGAAACAAATAGTTTTGTAACATAAATTTGAATTTTGATAAAGTTACCTTTCAGAAAATACCTTTAACCACTGTTTGAGACCCCAAAAGGCCCCATACACATAATGGGTTGTAACCATGGCAACGGGCTACAATTGAATCTAAAGTGTGGATTTTGTTTGCTCCCAAAGTGCTTTCATCTCACCGGTAATTTTGTTCTTCTTTTGACAGTGCACAGATATATAAATTATGTCAAGTATCAAAAAGTCTTAATATTATTTTCCTGTTTGACTACAATATGTTTGCCAAAGTGCCAAAGCACTATAATTCAGTTCCAACAAATGAGCGTGTGTCGCCTTTGGATGTGTCACAACATTTTGGTAATCTATTTTACTTACTAAGATTCTCAGTTCTCAAATGTTATCTTGTTGGAATTTTTACTCGAGAGTGAATTTACAGTAATTTATGTACTCGCCTCGGTGACTCTGATACAAAAATTGGCTCTATTCCCCCAAAGTAACATAACAATTGCCCCATTGTAAATCTTCTCAATTTAACCGCTAGTTTTATAGGGACCAAAATGTTGCAACGCACAGTAGGGTCTCCAATCGGTATAGGTCTATATACCTACACAGAGCTGACTGTAGAGCAGGGATCTGTCGTCTTCTACAGAGGTTGATCCTTTTTAGCACACTGTCGCACAGACAGTGATTAAATGTCACTTATAGACAAACTACGACATGCCACGTACAAAATCCATCACAATGATTAAAATCACCCATCAACTCACTGAAAAGAAAAGGAATACCTTAATATCAGTCTGTCCATGGTCTGTCAAACATTTTTTTAAAGTTTTAAAACCTTTGTCATGTATACCATAGACAAGGGTTCGTTGGTCTGTTCGGCTACCGTGGATATCGATTGAGATCTAAGATTTCTGCAGGGTGTATCAGTTCACCAGACTTAGTGTTTATTTACATGATTGAAACTAGAGATTCCCATTGGCAGTACGGTCGCACTGCGCAGCAAATTTCATGGTCTCATTGGATATACGAAGCTATAACGTTACTTAGATGGATTTGGAGCCACGTAATATGTAGGGTCACCGACAGAGATAAACATCATTGGCCTATTTCGTATCCCAGTTGTTTGCTTACAATTTCAAGATAAAACAACTTAAATTTAGGATAAAGAGACTTGAAACGCGATTGGTTTAATGTGCCGAAAAATTACTCGAGAAAAAAGCAATGATTAATTGAGGTGGTCTTTATGTTTTTTTATTGACTTTTAAAATACTTCGGTTCAGACTAATCTTAGGTGTGTGTTTTAAATTGAAATAAGAAATTTGTGTATTTATGAATATGATGGTTCAAAAATATTAAATGACCACCTTTTATTTTGCCTTGGTACGAAAGCCCATTAGGGCAAACGTTATTCTTTTTTGGAGAGCAGTTATTTTTATTTTCAAGAGTAGCCATTTATATTTTCCAGCTGAAAATAAAAAATAACTGCTCCCCAAAATAAAATTAACTGCTTTCGAAAATAAAATAAATTGCTCTCCAAAAAAGTAATAACTGCTCTAAAAAAACAACAACTTCCACCCAAAATAAAAACAACTGCTCTATAAAACAAAAACTTAAAACTAATCTCCAAAATAAAACTAGGCTTAACTACACGGGCCACTAACGGGTTTTCGTAACTTAGACATTGCTGGTACAGATACTTCTCGACATAATAATACTAATCAATTTATGGCAAAAATAATTGCCCACATAAGGGGTCATTGTTATATCTATAAGCTCAAACTTCACTGCACAGAGTAGTAAACAAACCAAGAGCTGCCCGTGTCATGGTTTAATACAAAATATATATGCAAATCACAGTCTTGCAAACGGTTCCTGAAAGTCAGGGCGAACTTGGCCCCCTAAGCGTCGTTGTGAAATAAATTATAGGTCGAGTTGACATCAACCTCATTCCCAGTGGTCATCGGTCCGGTGGACTCTAAAAAGTATCGAAAAATTGACTTCTTTTTTAAAGGCCCTGTACACTCTTGGTAATATCGAAAAACACAAATGTTCACAGATTCACACATACTTACATGATTTAAAGTAAGTAATGGTAGAAAGGGTTCCTTAAAATATTTCTGCCTAAAATGCTATCGTTTCTGAGAAATGAATAAAACAATAGTTTTTATCGCGCGCGATAATAAACTCGATATTTGAAAAACAGAAAACACATAAGGTCTCTTTTCACTATTTTCTCGTGACCTCGATGACCAATTGAGCTCAAACTTTCACAGGTTTGTTATTTCATGTATTATAGTTAATCACACAAAACATGAACTTTGTTTGCGACTGTTTTGTCAGCTCTACCAATCCTGTATAATACCTTTAAACGAAATACACTGAAGCATTTATCAACATTATTTAATTGTTATAACAATTAAATAATGTTGATAAAATTACAAAGGCTAATATTCATTATTTGAAAATAAAATTAAGGTTGTATATTTTCAGAGCATGAATTTTCTATAGATGTACCTACATGAACTATTTCTGTTTATCGACCCGTTTTCGCGTAGCTTTCGGAAATTATTTCGGTCATTGATTTTTACGTCAGAAACTTGTTTCCGGTCATGGTCGCCAAAACACGCCCCTGGAATGGACCTTTACCATGAAATATGCCAATTACATTCACTCATTGTGTACAGACATTATTGGTTGCCAACACCATAAAGTTGTGCACCTAGACAGACGAAACGCGTGAGAGCGTCACGCCACCATCAGTCCCATACAAAAAGGCGCTATGTTTACTCATTTTGTTGCCAACTCGGAGTGTGCGCACGCGCGATGTTCAATTACATTTTTGTTGGGAAGGGTCTTAGTTCATTAAAATCTGCCAGCATCTGGCACATTTTAATTAGGCCTGTGGTCGATCCACTCTACGCGCCCGCTCAAGTATGGTAACCTGTAATAGAGGAATCGAGTCAATTAAGAGTAACGGGTCCCCTCTCATTCTTTGTTGATCTTGTGATTTCATCTAGGCCTACTCTATTCAGTTTTTAGGGTGACCGTGTAAAAACATGATTCGTTTGAAATGGAATCGCGCCAAAATACTTGCATTTTTGATAAAGCTCTATGATTTTTACACACGCGTACTGAGCGTCATACTATCGCCATACAAGCGCTCGTAAGTTTTAACAAGCACTTTTGGGAGCCAATCAGCGTTGTTTTTCAGTACATCCCAGCCTCGTTCCCAGTTGTGTACAATCTCGCCGCACCATTGTTACCCCATGAGTGAAGTGGCGCAGCTGTTCCGACCAAACTGAAACCGACCGCAATGTTTTGTTTCTGCAGCACACGTAGTCTATGGTCAACAGTTAAGGAATAGGCTGTTCTTCCCTATCCCTTAACTGTCGACTCCGTAGCCAGCGTGTACTGCAGAACATAAATCTCAATGGAATTCTTTTTAAAACAAAATTACCTGAAGCATAACAATTTAACATGTTCCCAGGGGCGATCAATCTCGTCGCACCATTTTTCCACAGTATGTACTGCTCGTTCAAAGACTGTGTAAGTTGACCTCGAGAGCGTGCGAGCTTTCGCGAGAATCTGGACTTCCTGGCACCTCGAGCAGCAGCTACAGCGTGTATTGTGGCAGTTGTTTTTGAAAAGAACTTGTAGGCCTATGGTTTAAATTAAGGAAACTGTAAATTGTAAAATTTCGCAAATCTTGGCAAAATATTAGTTTTCTAAAAGCTGACCTTAATTTCCGCTTCACTCTTGACCATAAAAAGGCTGTCATCGTGATTCTTGACGTACACGCATGCAAACTGGAGCAAGCTGCTACATTGAGTAGTAACTGCTCGCAAATAGGACATCGTTGTCCCGGTGACTCCATGCAGCGTCACGTAAAATCCATGCGACACAAGGTTTGTTTTTGCGCTAGGTAACAAAGCACTTATATCCCGATTTAAAATGTTACCTATTTTTGGTTCGTTAGTGCATTCGCTACGGTTTGCGTTACAAAATCGTAATTTGACACTTAGAGAGCCGGATGTTGGAGGTCGAGCACTATTTTTTCGTTTTCTTATAAGTTTCCAGGTATTATTTCAATTTTATTTGTTACACTGTAAGTTTTAAATGTAATGATCTGCCGATAAGTTTTTGTGGATTGAGAGGTGCCTGGAAGCTGTATGGTGACCTTATCGTCGTGAGATTTACACAGTCTATCGTGACGAAGGGGCGTATTGGTACGGTGCGCTGCCCAATGGCCTTTCTGAGATATGGTGGACACTATATAAGTGCATTGTTTGTTTTGGGTTATACCCAACACGTGTCATAGATTAAAACCCTTAAGTGTGTTACATCCCCTGAGTATACGCAAATGTTGGTCACGTGGTACTGACTCTTCCACACAATCCAACATACATTAAAAATGTTTTCTGTGCATTTACAATTATTTTTTTAAATATATAAATGATTTCTTTTTCTGCCAAGCTAGTGTCTATGATTGTTTTAGCCTTTTTATTTAATTTTAAATTAATTTTGTTAATTACTTATGTTTAAATAGTGTCTTCATTGAAGTGTTTCTGTTTTATTTTCTCATTTTCTAAAAGTAAAAAGCAAAATGTAAAAGTAACAGTAGGTTATATAGTTCAAAGAATGTAAGGAATGAAGGGATACATACTAAAATAAGAAAAAGAGAGAGATATTAATTACGACATCCATGAAATAAACAAAAATAAAGAAAACAAGTAAAAAACGCCTCGGAAAAAAAAAAAAAAAAAAAACACATAAATGACAGGTCATTACCCAAGTGAGCGACAAAGCTTAACTTGGGTGGGGGGGGGGGCTGGTTGCAAACCAGACACATAGCCACAGCTGTCGGCAAGACGTCAGACACTTGCTACACACAAAGAACAGATGGCTCCACTTATGAAAGGGTTAGATCTTGGGAGGTCTGTATTTGACATGGGCTTTTTATGTGCTGTATTTGACATGGGCTTTTTATGTGCTAAGTACATGAGTGCAAATAGTTTTCTGTCCCTCAAAAAAATATGGGACCTGACCCCCCCCCCCCTCTTAGATATGTGGAATGGTCTTGTCTGGGATGTCAGGGAATTTGAGTCCCACAGGTCATTACACTTTGGAGATTATGTTAATTTAATCAATGTGTGGAGCAAATCTGTCCACCTGACCCTCAGTTAAGGGTTTTAATGTGTCTACCGTAGATCAAAGTGGCTTATGGTTACGAGGCTGGTTAATAGACGCGCATTTTGCGGAGCTGCGTTCTGCGTCTGCAAGGAGTCAATACTTGGATTACATTTTTATTTTTGACTAAATAAGTGTACATTGCAGTGACCGATTGCCCCAAACTACCCCGGCCAGACAAACTTTAGAAAATGTAAGTTTACTAGTACACATTTCAAAGGGGGGGGGGGGTCCCGGGGGCACGGACGTTATTTGGGTTTGTTTAAAGTTGTTTTTTGTATAGGCCTATTATTAGCGATTTGTCTTTAAATTAAGATATGGAAAAGGTTTGCGGTGACAACCATGTAATACTTGTCTCTTATTGAGTTTGGGGTGGTTTTGAAAAGAACCGTTGGTTATAACTCGACGTTTCGATCAGTATGCTCTGATCGTCGAGTTATAACCAACGGTTCTTTTCAGAACCACCCCAAACTCAATAAGAGATAAGTATTACATGGTTGTCACCGCAAACCTTTTCCATATCGTATTTCCACCATGCAAAGTTTCAAATCCTATTTAAATTAAGGTTAGTATGTATTGAAGGAACTAGGCTATGCCTGATGAGAAATGTTAGTGTAAGCGAAGAAATCCCACCTACGACAAAAAACATTGATTATACTTACTTATATCCCTGTATGCATTTACACTCGTGTAAACGCTAAGTTGCATATACATGCACATAATACATTCTCCATCTCGATGTACGGGACGTTGTTGGTCGTTGAGTATTTACGAATTTCCTACGACTGCAATTTCAGCCTGGCAACAAACCAAGCACATTTTTTTACTGCAACAAATAATTTCAATTCTTAAAGCTTTGGTACGCTTTTCCTAGCTCCGACACTCGTTTTTCGTTTATTGCAAACTTGACGAAAAAACACACCAACACGTCAGATAGTTGAAGATAAAAAGAAGTTTTACCGAAAGTTGGTAAATGTATTATTATTATTAGGTGTTCGTGCAATACAAGCACGAACACCTCATTGATTTTGTTCTGTTTTTAGGTGTTCGTGCAATACAAGCACAAACACCTCATTGATTTTGTTCTATTATTTTTAGGTGTTCGTGCAAAACAAGCACGAACACCTCTTGTTATTGTTCTGTTATTTTTTTCTTCTCCATCTTCTTCTTCTTCAGGTTGTTAGGACGTTGAGTCTGCTCAATCTTTTGCACAGAGATAACAACAATTTGACCTTTAAATCTGGACGAAAAAGGACGACAAAGCGCACGTTTAAAATGACCCACATTGACGACGCACGATAGTGAAAGAAAACATGTACACATACATGTACGCTGTACCTGTGCACATGTAGTTTTAGTTTAAGTGGGCATTGCACTGAACAGCTACATGTTGGAATACATCGTCGCTTGATGTTTCATTGTATTGCAAACCCAAAGATAATCCGTCTAATATTTGAAAAGTTCATAACTCCTGAACCACACATTGGATTTTTACAATCCATACATCATCTGAAAGGTCTCATTTAAATTGACACGCGCTATTCAAAATGTGACCCGTTTGACCTTGACTTCCGGTAAAAACCGGAAAAAAAATCAGGTTGTAAAAATTTATAACTTCTGAACCACGTATTGGATTTTTACAATCTAAACATCATTGGGATCAACTTAAGAAACGATACACAGAATATGACCTAATTTGACCTTGACTTAAAACCGGAAATTTACATTTAATGTTGCAAAAAATATCTATATCTGAACTAAACATTGGATTTTTACAATTTATATATCATCGTAAATGTCCTCACAAAAGTTGACAAACGCTACACAGAGTAAGACTACATTTGACATTGACCTCTTCAAACCGGCAGTTAAAGTTGCATAGTGAGTATATCTAACTCCTGAACCAGACATTGGGTTGATAAGGTAAAATTTCGTCACCAATTCATTAAATCACAACTTGATGACATCACTCACGGACACCTTGTTTTTGTAATTGACAAAAATCATATTTCTAGTTTTTTTTTCTTCTTCATCTTCTTCTTCTTTTTCTTCTTCCTCCACGGAGCTCTTCTCTAGAGCATAACTCAAGATTGAAATTGAATTGAACATCGAAACTCATCAGACAATTGAACCTTAATATGAAGACGGCAAACATTTGAAAAGTTAACGTCAAAATTGTATGACCTTTACTTCCGGGCGTACCGGAAGATCAAAGTTTGCCTTTATCTGTTTTTAAAAAAAAATCAATTTTGGGGCATAACTCAAGATTAAAATTGAATTGAACATTGAATCTCATCGAACAATTGGACCTTGGTATCAAGACGACACAAATTTGATTTTTACAATCTAAACATCATCGGGATGATATGTAACAACTTAAGAAACGGTGCACAGAATATGATCTCATTATTTTGACATTGACTTCTGGTTCAAACCGGCAGTTGAAGTTTTATATTGAATAAATCTAACTCCTGAACCAGAAATTGGATTGATAAGGTAAAACTCATTCAATCACAACTTGATGACATCACTCACGAACACCTTGTTTTTGTAATTGACAAAAACTGAATGTCTAGTTATTATTATTATTACTATTAGTAGTATTATTTCATCTTATCACAGCATGCAAAAGAAAGATTACATTATTATTATTGGTTTATTCACACCATATTGCATCCCGGAGGCTGAATTGCACAGTGGTTACAGCAGGTAAAAAACAACAATACACAGAAGATAATTTAAAAAGTTACTTACTTTAGACGATAACAACTTTAAAACGCAAAAGAACACAGGCGATGTAAATCTTTTAAAAACAGGACACAGAAAAAAGCACAAGCACCAATACAAACATTATTTTATAAAAGAAAAATAAATTAATCTTTAAGCATGTCATTTAGCAATGTAATTTAAAATTAATTTGAAATACTGCAGATCCTTATTGTACTGAAATCAGTGAGGTTGTGCAAGGCATCATCCAGAAGCTCTGCCCGAATTCCAGTTTGCCCCACCCCCCAATCTTTAAGCATGTCATTTAGCAATGTAATTTAAAATTAATTTGAAATACTGCAGATCCTTATTGTACTGAAATCAGTGAGGTTGTGCAAGGCATCATCCAGAAGCTCTGCCCGAATTCCAGTTTGCCCCACCCCACCGAAACCGCACTGGCCCGTTGTTCAGTAGCATTATCACCATTCTAAATTTAGTAGCTCGTTTATACAGATTGCGAAAATACATGCATAACACTGACACCAAGTATTTATTTATTTTGCGTTTTTTTAAGTCAAAGTTGTGAGAATTTGTTCTGCAATGTAACTTTTACGGATGTTAACTATTCGGTGTGTCAAAAAAATAATAATAAACAGCACGAAATGTCACAATATCGTCCTCACAATAAGCGGCTTGTCACACTTTGGCCTTTCTGAAAGTACGGTTTGGATGGGTTTCCTGTATGTACTTTTCAATTATCGTACGTTAGCAGATGGTGAGATTACTACACATGCTTCTAAGTGTATTAAAATGCCTTGGGCATGTAGAATCAGGGGAGACATGCAGAATTCAAGTATGGGCCTTTAAGTAAGCTGTGTTGTGTGCATTTCATTGCAGTTGGATACTCTTACACTACCATAACAGTACACTTCCATGAAATTAAAGTGTCAGAACTGATCATGTGTGAGCGTGTTAGATTTAAATATATTAACATTACATCGTTTAAAATTTCCTTTTTCAAAATTGCATATGTAATGATAAATTTATATATATATATAAATTAACAACTTTGATTGGCTATATATAATCTTCTTTGCTTCTCTTTTTGCTTTAAATGGATATGTTTTCGTTTGTGCTTGTTTATGCCCCTGACGAAGGTTCTGTTTGGATCGAAAACTAAGGCCATTTCCCCTAGTTTTATATATATATATATATATATATACAAATATATACAAATATATATAAAATTTGTAGGGTAGATGGCCTTAGCTTTCGATCCAAACCGGACCTTCGTCAGAGGCATAAACAAGAACAAACGAAAAACATATCCATTTATAGCAAAAAAGAGAGGCAAAGAACAATGGGATGGTATCCAGAAAAAGGAGGGAAAATTATAGCCAATCAAAGTTATTAGTTTACAAACAATGGGGCGGCCAAGAACCAATCAGATTTATGTGGTGGGGACAAAAGGATGGTCAGTGAAAGGGAGGATTACTGGACCAAGCGGGAAACATGAAAGGACGGGATTAAGGGGCACGAGGCATCGGGTATGGTGCAATTAACAATAGGGAACAGGACCAAAGTATATACAGCAATGTGAAAGGGAGGTAATTATAGAACAAGTCTGTGGAGAGAAGGGGTTATTAGGAAAAGAACAGGTCGATCTCCAAAAAAACTTGTTGAGAAAAAGAACGGTAACAGTTAGCCAGTGGAGAAAAAAAATTATTTTTAATACAACTTAAGAATGGAAAACAAATCAATCATTGAAAGAACAGGTTATTAGCAGTAATTGAAAGGAGTGGGAAAAGATAAAATGGATACGGTGTAGACGAAAGGGAAAAAAAACCAAGCAACTCAAAAGGAATAACCACGAAGGGATACCACAACAGAGAAATAAGTTTCTTACTACGACTGGTAAGGGGTCTGTTGAAACCACTGAGTTGCAGACAGGAGAATCCTGATGACCGAGGATATATAAAACAAGTAGGGGAGATGGCCTTTCGATCCAAACCAGACCTTCGTCAAAGGCATATATATATATATATTTGCAGAATTTGTTATAAGATTTTATCGATATTTCTAGGTCAAATTCCTATTCCTATTGTTGAATTTGCTCCCTGTAAGGAGTCCTGTATTTGCTGTGCAACTTTAATCATAAACCAAAGGGCCTTTACTCGAAATTATTTCAGCCAGAAACAGTGGTTCACCTGATTATCTAAACTATTCGCAGCGTTTAACATCTTTACATTTCACTTCGCTTCATTAAGGAGAAGAATGCTGGGCCTTTGTCTCCGTTGTATGGTTAAGAGTTTCATTCTCCAGTTAAACTCACTAACATTTGTCTTCCCACATTGATCCGGTATTGTGAAATTCGCTTCCTACTAAAATTTGTCTTGCCCCCCTTTTCCGATTTTTTGTTTTTTATTTTTTAACAAAATTTCTTTCTATTGGTATTCCTCATTTGGACTGTATCTCTATAGGTCTGGCACATATCATTTGGTCTGTATCTCATTGGGAACGGCACATCTCAGTTAGTTTGTATCTCGATGGAACTATCATTTGGTCTTTATCTAGGTTGGACTGTTACACCTCATTTGCTCTGTATCTAGATTGACTGGCTCTCCTGATTTGGTCTGTATCTAGGCTTGACTAGCACTCCTCATTTGGTCTGTTTCTAGGCTTGACTAGCACTTCTCATTTGGTATGTAACTAGGCTTGACTAGCACTCCTCATTTGGTCTGTATCTAGGCTTGACTAGCACTCCACATTTGGTCTGTATCTAGGCTTGACTAGCACTCCTCATTTGGTCTGTATCTAGGCTTGACTAGCACTCGCATTTGGTATGTATCTAGGCTTGACTAGCACTCCTCATTTGGTCTGTATCTAGGCTTGACTAGCACTCCTCATTTGGTCTGTATCTACTGCAAAAACTGCAGTGTTAAAATCATAGAGCTATATAGATAGGTTGCAGTGTGACGTAAATCGGCCATCTTTACGGGCAGTTTAGAACAAACAGTCGTGCGTTTTGTGTGAGAACGGCGTGCAACACGCGCGCATTTCACGAAACTCATTGCAGGATTGGTCAGTGAACAACGCGGCTGCGTTAATAAGTTGAGCGTTTGACGCACCTGCAAGCCAAAATGCAATTTGCCCGTAAAGATGGCGTCTACTGGGAACATAGAGTTATATATAAGAACTAGAGGGCGCACTAGCCAAGTTACGTGACTCGTCGCGCGGGTGGTGCGGCCATGTTTTAAGTACCACTACCATTACTTTACTGTACGCAAAACAACAACATGAACACCGAGCGCGTGATGCGTGCATTTACCATACGCACATCGTATACTTCGTACTCAATTTTGCCCTCTATTAAATGGCGGTCGTGTCTCCTTGCGGTCCCGGCGCGTTTGTGCACGCAGTATTGCCAGTGCGCCCTCTAGTTCTTATATACAACTCTATGACTGGGAACTATCTATTATATTGACTAGAGCGCTAACTTGCTCTGCGTTTAGAAGCCACCCTGGGCGCAGACATTTTTGATGTGTTGCGTGACTACGGAACGATTTTAATTTTAAGAGAACACACATGGCCGCGAAAATTTTGCATTCGGCGTGCGCGCTTACGTACGCGACTGCCCATTCGCGTACGTCTACGTTATGGGCGCGCCACTTCGCTAGCACTGCCATGTTTGTGCTAATACCATAGAGCTATATATAGCTCTATGGCTAATACGCCAAAAAAAAATTAATCAAATACGTAAATTCATAGGCTTATTCTTTTCTAAACATGACGCACATGACGCTCGCAGTTTGTACGCTCATTAGCAGATTGTGCGTTCACATTTGCTGCATATCTGGTTCGATGACGCATAGAACAAACGCACTATCATGCAAATAGCCGTACAATTGCCGTACAATTTCAAGCTTTTGTATTGGTTTGTACATAAACATGGATGCGCCCACACGGCTTCAAAACCTTAGTGCGTGTATAACGGGGTGTTAGCGCTCTAGTCAATATATATGGTTAAAATTGTCACATATAGATACCCAAAAGAAAATCAAAATTAACATCATATGGTGTTAAATAAACTACAATGTAACTTTTTTGGCAGAAATAAGTGTTATTTTAACACCCTATAGTGTTAATTTTGGTTCTTGTTTTGGTATCTATGTGACAACACCCTTGGTGTCAATTTTAACACTCCAGTTTTTGCAGTGCTAGGCTTGACTAGGCTTGATACGGGCTGTATCTCGTTTGTACTGGCTCATCTTTTGTCTTTCTCTCGGTGAGACTAGCACACCTCATTTGGTTTGTATTTAGGTGGGACTAGCACACCTCATTTGGTTTGTATCTCGATGGGACAGGCACTCCTCATTCGGTCTTAAACTTGGTAAGACTGGCACCTCCTATGTGGTTTTTAGCTTGGTTGGCTGGCACACCTTATTTATCTGTATCTAGTTTAGATTGGCAAACCTCATTTCGTCTGTATCTCGGTGGGACAGGCACTCCTCATTCGGTCTGTATCTTGGTTGGACTGGCAAACCTCATTTGGTTTGTATCTCGATGGGACAGGCACTCCTCATTCGGTCTTAAACTTGGTAAGACTGGCAGCTCCTATGTGGTATTTAGCTTGGTTGGACTGGCACACCTTATTTATCTGTATCTAGTTTAGATTGGCAAACCTCATTTCGTCTGTATCTCGGTGGGACCGGCACATCTCATTTGTTCTGTATCAAGGTTAGATTGGCATACCTCCTTTTTTGGTCTGTATCTAGACAAAAGACTGGCACACCTCAATTAATATGTACTAGGTTGGACTGGCACTCCTCATTTGGTATGTATCAAGGTTAGATTGGCATACCTCATTTGGTATGTATCTATATTATAGTCTGGCACACTCCAATTACTCTGTTAGGTTGGACTGGCACATTTCATTTGTTTTGTATCTCAATGGGACATGACAGGCACTCCTCATTCGGTCTGTATCTTGGTTGGACTGGCACTCCTCATTTGGTCTGTATCTCGGTTGGACTGACACACCTCATTTGCTCTGTATCTAGATAAGGCCGGCACACCTCATTTAATCTGTCTTTAAATTGAACTGACTCTCCTCATTTTTATGTATTAAGGTGGGACTGGCACACTTGATTATTTTGTCTTTATCTCGGTGAGACTGGCACTCTACATTAGTTTGGTCTAATCTAGGTCGGACTGGCAGTCCACATTTGGGCTGTATCTCGGTTTGACTGGCTCACCTTATTTAATCTTTATCTAGATTACACTGGCACACCTCATTTTGTATGTATTTAGGTGAGACTGGCACATCTCATTTTGTCTGGTGGGACTGACACTCCACATTAGTTTGGTATATTCTAGGTCGGACTGGCAGTCCACATTTTTCTCTGTATCTAGATTAAACTGGCACACCTCATTTAATCTGTATCCAGGTTGGGCTGGCACTCCCTTTGGTTTCTGTAACACTAGATTATTATTGACTGGCACACCTCATTCAATCTGTATTTAGGTTGGACCGGCTCATCTCATTTTGGACTGTATCTAGGTCGGACGGAACACCTCATTGGGACTGCATATCTGTTGGACGGAACACCTCAATGGGTATGTATCGCATGTGTTTGAGTGGTACACCTCAATGAGACTGTATCTGTTTATGAGTGGTACACCTCATTGGGACTGCATCTGTGTTGGAGTGGTACACTTCAATGGGACTGTATCTAGGTTGGACTGGAACACCTTCATGGGACTGTATCTAGGTTGGACGGAAGACCTCAAAGGGACTGTATCTGTGTTGGAGTGGTACACCTCAAAGGGACTGTATCTGTGTTGGAGTGGTACACCTCACTGGGACTGTATCTGTGTTGGAGTGGTACACCTCAATGGGACTGTATCTAGGCTGGACTGGAACACCTCCATGGGACTGTATCTAGGTTGGACTGGAACACCTCCATGAGACTATATCTAGGTTGGACGGAAGACCTCAAAGGGACTGTATCTGTGTTGGAGTTGTACACCTCAAAGGGACTGTATCTGTGTTGGAGTGGTACACTATAATGGGACTGTATCTAGGCTGGACTGGAACACCTCCATGGGACTGTATCTAGGTTGGACGGAAGACCTCAAAGGGACTGTATCTGTGTTGGAGTGGTACACCTCAACGGGACTGTATCTAGGTTGGACGGAAGACCTCAAAGGGACTGTATCTGTGTTGGAGTGGTACACCTCAAAGGGACTGTATCTGTGTCGGAGTGGTACACCTCAATGGGACTGTATCTAGGTTGGACTGGAACTCCTCCATGGGACTGTATCTAGGTTGGACGGAAGACCTCAAAGGGACTGCTGTGTTGGAGTGGCACACCTCAATGGGACCGTTTGATTTGCACATCTCTTTTGGACTGCGTATCTAATGTTGGATTGGCATAACCTATATTTGACGATGTTGGACCTTGGGACTTTGTATATAGGTTGGACTGGCGAACCTTATGACTCGTTTATCTATGTGGGATTTGCACATCTCATTGTTACTGATTTGGGCTGGCACACCTCAGTCGCGGTGTACTGGTACACCTTAATGATTTTTTGTTGTCAATGTTAGATCTGCACATTTTGAAGTTGTTAGTCTAGGAGTATGTTCACATGAGTTGCTGTCTTCACCGCTAATTGCTCGCAGAGGTTCCTCCGAAAGTGATTCAGTTACCGTTAACATTGCGTTCAAACGAACTGACATTAAAAACTATCGGCCGATTGTCCTTACCTCTATTGTCTGCAAAGTTTTAGAGAGGGCCGTCGCTGATAACATTAACGATCACGTGTCGACCTGTTGCCTTGGCATTTGGCAACGATGAGCAGCAAGGCTTTACAGCACGTAAGTCACGTGTCACCCAGCTGACAAACGCCATTCATGACTGGGCTTCAATCATGGACAAGCCACGCCCACCTCGTATTGACATTGCCTTCTTAGACTTTAGTAAAGCCTTTGACGTAATGCCCCATAATACTCTCCTCGAAAAGCTTGCACGGAAATTCAACATATGTACAGGGTAAAACTTGGTCATGGTTGAAATCTTTTTAAAATCTCGTTATCAACGAGGGGCCTTTTCATCTTGGTCTCCTGTAACATCTGGCGTCCCACAAGGAAGTGTCCTAGGCCCCCTACGGTTTAATTTATTCATCAGTGACATATCCCACACTCTTGCCACCAAATCCCTACTCTTTGCTGATTTACCACCCCATCAATTCCCCCGAAGATGAAGTCCTCCTGCAACAGACCTAGATGCCCTTAGCCAATGGAGTGATTCGAATGGAATGAAACTTAATACAAGCAAATCAAAAATAATGCATATGACTAGTTCTACGAAACCACTAGCCCTTCCGCAGTATTTTATTCTTGGATCTCCCTTAACAGTTGCAACTACCTACAAGTACCTTGGTGTCACAATGAACAATGCTCTAACGTGGAACGGCCATGTCAATAGTGTGGTTGCTAAGGCAATTAAGACTATTGGTTTCATCTGGCATACAGCAGGAGGAATTTCTACAAATGCACTGACGATCATCCCGATGTTCTCCAGATAACCAAGTTTCATCCCAGTTCTTGAGTACGGGCTGCCTGCCTGGTGCCCATATACAGCAACTTTATCAGCTAAACTAGAACGAGTCCAAAGGAAAGCTACAAGAATGTTCCTCAAACAACAGAGAGGGGCAGTATCTCATGAGGACAGACTAATACAACTGAAATGGCGAACTCTTGAATCTAGACATCAAAGAATAACTGTCCAATTTACCACTAAATGTTTATTTGGACTTGTTGCCTGTCACACTGTCAACTCACATACTTCTGTCAATAGCCACATGCATGGACACACTCACTTTCAATCATCTCTACGCGAGGACGCAAAGCCTTAAGAACACATCTATTCATTTATTTCCTCGTGTTTGGCGTAGTCTGCCAACAATGTTAAGAACGCCCTAATTCTATATTCATTTAAATGTGTATACAAGTACTTGTATAACCATTTCAATGATATTTAGATGACTGTACTTTATTTGCTTATTTTGCATGTGTTATACCTGATATGCTGATTTGTTGTTTTACGATTTGTTGTTTTTTGATAACCTGCTTGCTGGATGTTTATTTGATGGCTTCATTGATTGTCTGTTAGTGTCATTTGGTTGTTGGTTCAATTCATATATTGTTTGTCAGTACCTTTTCTCACTTTGTGCCTGTCTAATTGACTGTGCCATTGGTTGTTTACCAGTTTTTATTTTTATTTGTCTGTCTTTGTCACTGCTTGAATTGGTGTGTTTTTGCTCCTACATTCTGTTTGTTTTATATGGTTTGGCTAAGTGTTGCATGCATGTTCATTTTTGTATAGCTCACACATTATTGTATGCATTTTTCATTTCTATTTTTGCTTTTTATATATATATTTTTTGTTTTACTTTACAATCCCCAACAACTCAAATCTTCGTTATTCTCAGTGTTGTCTGTTTAATGTGTAAACTGAGCTCTTGTAATAAGGGGACTTATATACTTGTCAAGGTCATGTTGATTCTTACTTATATATTATATTTATTTATTAGCATCTTAATTATTTGCAGATTTTTAGTTTATATTTAATAAGTGTTCCATCTTAAGATTGGATTAATAGACTCTCGAGTCACAGTGATTAGGTTCGCTTTTATTAATCCTGGCCATTTTAGAATGAATTGTTTCTTTTGTCATGTTTCCATCTTGCCTTTACGATTAATGTTGCCTTTAATTACTAGCCGGTGTTCAATTGCTGTTTTATTATATTGTTACTTGGACTTTCAATTTTTGCTCTCTACACCCATACCCATTCTCTTCTCTGAAATCCGAGGCCCATTACTCCTGCTTTTTAAATCCATTTATTAATTTCAGTCTGTTAATGTAGAAATTGTTACCTATCCTTTTCTTTTTAGAATTTTCTGTTCACTCTAATGTATGTCTGTATGATTGTTGAATATTTTGGCCGAATAAATAATAATGATAATAATAATATTCATATTGTTATTGAGGATTGATGAAAGTTTAGGAAGTTTAGGGTGGAAGGTGGTGACTAGGGCAGCTCTCTTGGTCGGGAGTTTTTTTGTTCCCGTGTTGGCCAACAGAGTATGGCGAGGTAAGTTGAGGGCTCTGTTGATGGCAAGTTGGACCCTGCGTTCGTTGTGGCCCCTCGAAACAATGTGTTTCCTTAGGTCGGATGAACGACTTTTGTACAAGGTATCTGTGGAGCAGATACGCCCTATACGTAATGCCTGACTGTAAGATAATAATAATATAGGTTTTCCCGGCCAATTTCAACAAAAGTTCATTCAATTTCATTAACATGCATTCAAATTCACGCATTTTCCCCTAATCCTCTCAAACTAGGGTTTCTTTTTAGCTCTTAATGCATTCAATTTCGTTTTCGTGCATACATGTTTTCGTTTTTCTCGTTCAGATTCGCTTCAGTCATTCCATTTCATTTATAGGCATTCAAGACTGCACTTCGACCATTCTTTAGTTGAATTTCTACTACCTATTTACAATGGAGGCATTCAAATTGAGACTCACCGAAGCGAACACGATTGTGTTGCTAGTTTGCGTTTTTCAACATCTTGGCATTCAAACTAACTAAGCAAACTAAGTTATGGCTTTACGAGTAAGCTGGAAGTTATAGCCCCTTTACTGGCACATAAGTTTTCCTTTGAGAGGTGTTTCCATGTATTTTACATTTCATTTACATCATGTGTTTTTTCTTAATTGAAATAGTTGTTCCTTTTGCGTTGTTACACTTAAAGTTAAACAAAGGTTTTAAAGGAAACAAAAGCTTAACATTATAAGGGGTTGTTATAAATTTAAAAGAAAATTAATCTTGTTGTTTCCCTGTGGATTTTTTTCACATGTCCTTTTCTTTGCTTGTTATACATTTCCTCTGTTCGTTTGATTATATCTGAAGTTGGTTTCTTTAACCTTCAATGATCTGACGTGCCAGACATCTTGGCATGTAAGTTTGGCTATGATTCATTCAAAATTGCTTATAGGCTTGGAGATAATTTCCCTCAAAGTATCTGCCTGTATTTAGGAAGCTACGAATCAGAAAGCACATAACATAGAATTTGAATTTGAATGCAAACATTTAGAAAATGTTTGCTCATTAATTAAATTGAATGGTTGACCAGCTCTTGCTTCTGGCTTCGACGAAATTGAATGAGTCTCGCGGTCTAACGAAATTGAATGATCTTATTTGACCAGTGAATGCTAAACTGGTGAAATTGAATTACTCTTTTTGACTGTTGAATGCTGATTCAACGGAGTATTCGTTTTTAAACGAAATTGAATGTGCCAGGAGTTAAAATGAATGGATTTTTGTTGAAATTGGCCGGGAAAACCTATAATAATAACTAGTTCTTATATAGCGCATTTCACAATAACGTATCACTGCGCTTTACATTAGTGCCCTGGTCATTGGGCCAATAGCATTCCTGTAATCTTTCTCAGCTCCCTGGGGAGTATACAGCCCGTGCTGCCGTGGCGCACCGAAGGCTTTTTCATACACAATATCAACCTCTACCCTCGCAGGTACCCATTATACCCCTGGGTGGAGAGGAGCAATTATAGTAAAGCATCTTGCTCAAGGACACAAGTGTCACGACCGGGATTCGAACCCACACCCCGATGACTCGACCACCAGAACTTGAATCCGATGCTCTAAACCACTCGGCCATGACACCTTACAAAGATATTGCCTATAAGGGTGGCAACTGTTGGAGAGAAGATACTGGTGGGTGTCAGTGGGTTTGCTGTATACATCCGTAATAATGCCATTACGCATGTTAAGGGATTTAGTTACGGTTACATCTAGAAAGTTCACACTTGTGAGATGGCATTCGGTATAGTGAACTTTATAGTGGGGTGGAATGAGTTTATATGGTCGATAAACTCATCCAAGCTGTCTTGGCCACCACACAATATGGAGAAAATGTCATCAATAAATCTCCACCAAACTAGTGGCGGTTGGGGGCAGAGGACAGGAGTCTGTCCTCTAAGTCAGACATGAATAGGTTGGCATATGAGGGTGCCATTTTATAGTACCCATGGCGGTACCCTGTACCTGTACAAAATGTCTGTCAGTAAATGAAAGTTTGTTCTTAGTGAGAATGTGGCAGATGAATTCCTTAATTTGTCTCACTGAGGGGCGGGATTGTCTATTGGCCCTGAGAGCAGAGACACAAGCACTCATGCCTTCTTTATGGGGTATGTTACTGTTAGTATACAATGATGAAACATTTAGAGTAACCAATAGCAGAGTCAGGTATTTGATGTTTGACTTCCTCTAGTTTATGGAGGAAGTCTGTGGTATCCTTTATGAAGGACAGGATGCGGGAGACTAAGGGGTTGAGGAAACTATCGACAAACTCAGAAATGCGTTATGTGGGGCTACCATTACCAGATACAATGGGTCGACCCGGGTTGTTGGGCTTGTGTATCTTGGGTAGAAGGTAGAAGCGTGCTGTACGGGGTCCTGTGGGAGGTGATAGTTAAACGTATCTTTTTCAATACCGTGGGCATTGTGAATTCTAACCAGAGTGTCACTGATTTGTTTGGAAAACGATTGAGTAGGGTCAGTGTCACATTCAATACTAGACGTATAGTGTTTGTAATCAACAAACACACAGGTGTTCGTGAGTGATGTCAGATTGTGTTTGAATGAAATGGGGACGACATTTAACATAGCAATTAAATGTCTGGTTCAGAGGTTAGAACAGAAATAGTTACAGGGAAATCTTGTTATGATGTTTAAACATTAAATAAAAGATAAATTATTGCTCTGAATTTCCATTAGGAAAAGATTTGTCTCACAAGTCCCCACATATTATGAAAAATTTCCTTTACAATACCATAGTACAAAAAATAATTTGTAAAACAATAAACTTTCACTTTGTCTTATCCCATGAATTTAATACATGGCTGTTACAAAACGGTTAACACGCACTTGCTGTGTAAACAAAATTTGTATTTTGCTTTTCTATGGATGTCAATAAAACAACACATTAAAGAAAAGTCAATGTATTGTTAACATTTATTCATAAATACCCAGGACCGTTCATCCATTCTGATAGGTCAATAGGAGATCACATGGCCATGTTAAACATGCAAGATAAACTCAGTGAGAACTGTTTAAACATACACAGGCGCTAACTTACGCGTGAGACAACCAATACATGCCAGTACTCAATCTAAAATTCATTGGAACGCATGCGTACGCCAAACCGTTCAGCGTTTATGCATTTTGACCTTTCGCAAAACGAAGCCGGGGGACGTGACACTTGACAATTTACAGAAAAGCAGGGTCATGACCTTGCAATAAAGGACCTCGCCTCTGCTCGGTCCTTTATAGCACGGCCACGACCCTACCAACCGGTTTTAAACGGCCAGTTTATACCATGCCGCCACTCTTTTAGTCCCTTAATGAAATTTACAATTAAATTTCAAACTCCCTTTAATATCTTGCAGCTTTTACAAATCTAATGTATAGTTATCAAATGAATTTTTGAAATAACAAACTTTGATTTTGTATGATTCAACACCATGATGTTCTCAGATGTCCTCATGATGTCATCAAGATCATGTTCAAGTGCCGTCTTAATGTTGAAAATTAATTCAGTAGGCCTATGCCAAATTTCCAAGTTCAGTTCAGATTCAATCTTAAGTTATCTTGTAAAAAAGGTTCAGGAAGAAAACATTTCTTTTAAAACCATTTATACCGTTGAAATTCTTTTTCACACCAACACTGCGTGAAGATACAAGTCTAAGCCTCTCGTAAATTTGGACTTTAAAAATTTAGTCAAATACTACATGTACATGTACTTCTACCTCTGTGGTGCATCATACACTCGGCAAGAAAATAGAAGAGAAACACAACATGTGAATAATCTTTCACTGGAAACCATTCCAATACTGGATGTGCTGTATTCTGAAAAATAAAAACAATATTAACAATAAACAAACTAATATCAGGTGTCAAACAAATATCAAATTGACACTAATACTATATTAATCATAGCACATTATTATCAATGTATAAACGAAATACAATAACTTGTTTAGAATGTTTCTAAAAAATGTTTCTATTTCAACAGAAAGTCTCACAGTAAACCGCCCTACATGTAATACGCACAGTCATGTTATCTATGTTTAACATAATGCACTAATTTAAATGGAAAATGGGCTCAGCCAGCAGTTTTATTTCAATTCCTTTAGAAACGTTTGACCTTGCAAAATAACTTGTGAAATTTTGAACTTTGAATAAACTACTGTAAATTTACCTCTTGGAAAAGTTACAGATCAAAGAAGCACACAAGTGAAGATTAGAAGTCAAAGCCTTTTTGGATTTGGACTCTTGGACTCCATTAGCATGATTTTAATCAGGAACAATCTTAGTAGACAACTAACGGAAGCATTGAACACTGAAGATGGCTCATATTGAAAGCTGCATCTCCACTCCTTCCCAGGCATCAGACTCTTATCCTGCCATCAGACTCGGATGAAACTGGTAAAATAAACACAATTCAAGACATAAAACATTTCAAGATTAGATAGTAACAAGTAGAAGGTGTGCATACTGTTTTAGAAGTGAACAACTTATGAATGAAAACCTTACATCGAAGGGTTGTGAAATATTTTATGCTACAATACGTAGCTGGCGGAACACATTTGTGTCAAATATGACTGACACTAGTGACAGTGCCAGCAATCATACCATATTGCCCAATTCTACCTCCTCCATGATCATACTAAACGTTCCTTAGTTTTAATAACCTCACTACTTGATAATTTAAGGATAATCTTTATTAACATAACTGTGCATTACATACGGAACACACAATCATTCTGAAAAGCGACGATGTTGAAACGAAGCTTACCGTTTTATTCACCGTGTTGCAACGATAAACACTGCCGTGAGTGCCGGTCTGAAACCCCCTTGACAAGCTGATGTCACGTCCGTGCAATCTCGGTGTGTGATCAAAACATAACCAACGTTGGTCCTTTTCTGCTTGCATTTTCTCATATAATAAATGTCATACGAATCACTGAAGCAGGTGAACATCTCTCCATATTCACCGTTAAACCATCAGAAGGGCGAAAAGGGAAACAATTTGACGCCGAACATAGCACGGGTTGAGAGGAATTCATTTCAGCTGCGCTGCGCCATTGATAAGCTTTCGTTAAAAGTTCGATAAACTGTGACATGTCCAAACGTGCACAGAAATCGTGCCATACTTCTAGCCTTTAGTGAAGGCGTACGTGGTACTGTAGTAAACACAGCACAGCTTGTCGCAACTGTTGTTACGTTGGTCTGATTTCGTGCTGCTTTACATTAATAGGCAACAAGCGTCTTGACATAAGGCTAGCTTCCACTCCGTTGCACTGGAATCAGTCGCGAGTAGTATGCCACATGCCACGTAAGGTATTGGATCGAGATTTTGATATTTTAATGGCCAATTTCACTTAGAAATATATCTCAGGTCGTATGGGGTCACCCTTTGAATGTGATTTGTACAATTCGGCCGGAGCTTTTTTATGGTGCAAGTACCTTACATGTAGCATTTATGGTTCTCCGATTATGACTCCTAGAGACTTGAAACTTATCATGCACTTAGACCTTAGTGTATAGACGAAACCGCAACTTTTTCGGGCGATGACGTCATCGACGACGTCATAACATCCAAAATAAAAAATAATGAGAAAAACTGTAAATCGTCATATCTAGAGAACCATAAATGATAAATACATGATCCTTGCTTCATATGAAAGTTCAACATTTTGTTTACAACTCTTACACAGAATGTGACCCCATGTGACCTTTACTTCCGGTCGAAAACGGACGTTTAAGGTTTTTTTTGGCGGAAACGTTGTATTCTATGAACCAAATATGGTACACCTTTAATCATTGTATCATCTGAAGGCCCTTGAACAGTTCTACAAATCTTTCATTAGGTACGACCCCATGTGACCTTTACTTCCGCTCAAAACCGGAAGTTGAATTTTCTTACATAAAGAAAACTCGTCATATCTCATGAACCATAAACGTTTTAGACTTAAAACTTCACAAATACTTAGACCATTGTGTTTAAATATATATGTGTGAAATTCGGTTTGATGATGTCATCGATGACGTACCTTACATGTAGCATTTATGGTTCTCCGATTATGATTGTTTTTAATATTAAACGTTGATTAATTGTTATGACGTCATCGATGACGTCATCGCACCAAAACAATTTGGGTGTCATATACATACTACAATCTATATACATAGTAAGTTTCAAGACAATACCCTTCTTGGTTTATGAGAAATGAACGTTTGAAATCTGAATTTTGAATTTCCGGTTTCAACTGGAAGCAAAGGTCATATGGTGTCACATTGTGTATGTGATTTGCATAATCTGGCAGGACATTTTTTATTGTGCAAGTATCTTACATGTAGCATTTGTGATTCTCCAATTATGATTTTTCTAAATATTAAACAGTGATTTATTGTTATGACGTCATCGATGACATCATCAAACCGAATTTCACACATATATATTTAAACACAATGGTCTAAGTATTTGTGAAGTTTTAAGTCTAAAACGTTTATGGTTCATGAGATATGACGAGTTTTCTTTATGTAAGAAAATTCAACTTCCGGTTTTGAGCGGAAGTAAAGGTCACATGGGGTCGTACCTAATGAAAGATTTGTAGAACTGTTCAAGGGCCTTCAGATGATACAATGATTAAAGGTGTACCATATTTGGTTCATAGAATACAACGTTTCCGCCAAAAAAAACCTTAAACGTCCGTTTTCGACCGGAAGTAAAGGTCACATGGGGTCACATTCTGTGTAAGAGTTGTAAACAAAATGTTGAACTTTCATATGAAGCAAGGATCATGTATTTATCATTTATGGTTCTCTAGATATGACGATTTACAGTTTTTCTCATTATTTTTTATTTTGGATGTTATGACGTCGTCAATGACGTCATCGCCCGAAAAAGTTGCGGTTTCGTCTATACACTAAGGTCTAAGTGCATGATAAGTTTCAAGTCTCTAGGAGTCATAATCGGAGAACCATAAATGCTACATGTAAGGTACTTGCACCATAAAAAAGCTCCGGCCGAATTGTACAAATCACATTCAAAGGGTGACCCCATACGACCTGTGATATATATATCTAAGTGAAATTGGCCATTAAAATATCAAAATCTCGATCCAATACCTTACGTGGCATGTGGCATACTACTCGCGACTGATTCCAGTGCAACGGAGTGGAAGCTAGCCTTATGTCAAGACGCTTGTTGCCTGACATTTAATTGCTATGTTAAATGTCGTCCCCATTTCATTCAAACACAATCTGACATCACTCACGAACACCTGTGTGTTTGTTGTTTACAAACACTGTACGTCTAGTGATTGTTTTTAATATTAAACGTTGATTAATTGTTATGACGTCATCGATGACGTCAACGCACCAAAATAATTTGGGTGTCATATACATACTACAATCTATATACATAGTAAGTTTCAAGACAATACCCTTCTTGGTTTATGAGAAATGAACGTTTGAAATCTGAATTTTGAACTTCCGGTTTCAACCGGAAGCAAAGGTCATATGGTGTCACATTGTGTATGTGATTTGCATAATCTGGCAAGAGATATTTTATTGTGCAACTATCTTACATGTAGCATTTGTGATTCTCCAATTATGATTTTTCTAAATATTAAACAGTGATTTATTGTTATGACGTCATCGATGACATCATCAAACCGAATTTCACACATACATATTTAAACACAAAGGTCTAAGTATTTGTGAAGTTTTAAGTCTAAAACGTTTATGGTTCATGAGATATGACGAGTTTTCTTTATGTAAGAAAATTCAACTTCCGGTTTTGAGCGGAAGTAAAGGTCACATGGGGTCGTACCTAATGAAAGATTTGTAGAACTGTTCAAGGGCCTTCAGATGATACAATGATTAAAGGTGTACCATATTTGGTTCATAGGATACAACGTTTCCGCCAAAAAACATTAAACGTCCGTTTTCGACCGGAAGTAAAGGTCACATGGGGTCACATTCTGTGTAAGAGTTGTAAACAAAATGTTGAACTTTCATATGAAGCACAGATCATGTATTTATCATTTATGGTTCTCTAGATATGACGATTTACAGTTTTTCTCATTATTTTTTATTTTGGATGTTATGACGTTATCGATGACGTCATCGCCCCGAAAAAGTTGCGGTTTCGTCTATACACTAAGGTCTAAGTGCATGATAAGTTTCAAGTCTCTAGGAGTTATACTTTTTGCGAAAATTGCGAGAGAAGGATCTCAGATAAACTGGGGAAAAAAAAACAGAACAGTAACAAGAGGTGTTCGTGCTTGTATTGCACGAACACCTAAATAGGTTTTCGGGCGGAATGCCCGAACACCTAAAAAAAAAAACAGAACAGTAACAATAGGTTTTCGGGCGGAATGCCCGAACACCTAAAAAAAAAACAGAACAGTAACATGAGGTTTTCGGGCGGAATGCCCGAACACCTAAAAAAAAAAAAAAAACAGAACAAAAACAAGAGGTGTTCGTGCTTGTATTGCACGAACACCTAAATAGGTTTTCGGGCGGAATGCCCGAACACCTAAAAAAAAAAACAGAACAGTAACAATAGGTTTTCGGGCGGAATGCCCGAACACCTAACTAGATGTACATGTACAGTGTTTGTAAACAACAAACACACAGGTTCGGCGGAATGCCCGAACACCTAACTATAGGTTTTCGGGCGGAATGCCCGAACACCTAAATAGGTTTTCGGGCGGAATGCCCGAACACCTAATGACGGTGGCTTCCTTTTCGCATGGATCTGCCACTTAACTATTGGGAATGAACCCACAATAGCGGTGATCTTCACCCTCACGTTATAGTTGGCCTACCGGCTTTAGAGCCATCTGTAATGTTGACAATTTAAAATTAGTAAATTTCTAAACAGTCGCATAACTGTTTGTTTTTAAATTTTGGAACAGCGAGGCTGCGGGCTACCATACTTAAAGCGGGCGCGCAGAATGGATCGGCCGCAGACCTATTTTTAATTGTGCCAGATGCTGGCACATTTTAATGAACCAATTCATGGGGTTATAAGCGAGCAATGCATGCTGGGAAAATGGTGCGGTGAGATCGATCACCCCTGGGAACGAGGTTGCTTCGAACTGTCCACGTTGATTGCGAGAGTCAAATTAGTAACCATCGTGCACGTTCTATGGTAGCTGAAGGGGTAGGGTACGGGTAGGGGTACGGGTAGATAGGGCTAAGGGAAGGGGTAGGGTTAGGGTTAGGGTTAGGGTTAGGGTTAGGGTTAGGGTTAGGGTTAGGGTTAGGGTTAGGGTTAGGGTTAGGGTTAGGGTTAGGGTTAGGGTTAGGGTTAGGGTTAGGGTTAGGGTTAGGGTTAGGGTTAGGGTTAGGGTTAGGGTTAGGGTTAGGGTTAGGGTTAGGGTTAGGGTTAGGGTTAGGTTTGGGTTAGGGTTAGGGTTTGGGTTAGGGTTAGGGTTAGGGGAAGGGTAAAAGGGTTAGGGGTAGGGGGAAATATATAGGGTTACCTGAGAAACAGGGAACCAGTGGCAGCTACCAAAGACCGTGCATGGTTGTGGTTCGTGGTTGAGCTTCATACGTCTGTTTGGTTATATGCCTCAGACGGACACTGGTCTTACTGGCCCATTATTTCATTGGATAAACATGCAGTGACGTTATCTGTGTTATGATTGGTCCACTCCAAAGTGACGTTTGTCAGATACCCTACCCACCTAGCCCCTTCGATCGTCTGCTGCATGCATGTGTGCAAAATGTTTGTATGTAATGTTGTTTTATTCACTTCGCAGTGTGTGTACCTGTGTAGTAATAGATACGAGTCTCCGTCCGTGTGAATGGGATGCAAAGTCAAAGGTACATCTGGCAAGATCCTACCAGGCGCTCAAGGCCGGTATCTGGCGTTATTCCAGAGCCTCGTGACGTCAGATGTTAAAGCTGGAGTCAAATTAAATTATTTCATTACCCCCCCCCCCCCGCCCGCCCAGTTGTAGACCATGTACGTTATTGTTGATTTCGTTTTTGTCGTAATGCATTTTTGTGGGTCTTCACTGGGAATCATAGCGCAATTATACTGCGACAAGAAAAGCTCTCTTTTTCAATAAACATGTCATACACAAATAATAATTTTTAGAAAAACACATTTAACTTTCATACTATGTAGACAGGTTTATATCTGGAAATATAGGCCATGGATATTGCACATGGGTTTAAAACCAGCAAAGTTTTAACTCATAGAGCTTTTTAAAAAAACTTCACATTCTTTTTATCCAAATAAAGTAAACCACATAAAGCGGTATGGTCGTCGCAGGCTAGAATCTCCATAAATAGTACATACTCTGAAGAGTGCTATAACAACGGCGTGAGTAAAACTAAGTATAAGCCCTGCTTGGACTAACATCAAAGTCTTTAAATAAAAATGTTACCTGCACATTGCAAGTGTGTGCGTTCTTTAAAAAAAAACACGGGCAAGTTCAACAGTCATTTTGGTGTATGTGTTCTTGTTCATCATTTTTGGGTTAATTAACACTTTGTTGACCTGTTTCGAAAAATGCAAATCTTATATGGCGGTATTTCACAAATACACTGTCAATGGTGTTTAACTGTTTGACCTTCACAGGGAATCTTTATTATTGTTATGTGATTCAGATTGAATAAAAATTATATTACCTTTGATTTCAGTCATTTCCAGGCGGGGTAAAATTATAAGCTTCGCCTTTTCCGTCAGATAATTTGACTGTAATGAAAATACTGGCAAATTGTCTATCTGAACTACGGCAGAGTTTTTAGTGTTATATAGATCTTCTCCACGTTTATTTTTGTAATTGAAGACTGTCTCAACGCACACTGGCGTTTCACTTTAATCTGATAACTACAGGGAAATTTAATTTACTGATGGTGTTTGCCGGTATTCATTTACAATTGGGCAGTGTGCTTTATGTCTTAAAAGAAGGAGCAAGTGGTTTGCTCAGGGTTGGTTGATTGTGTACATTTCTCCCTGGGGTTAGGGATTACTGACCACCTCAGGAAACTGTATCAGCGGTGTTCTTTTCACGTCCTCTTCTATCAGTAGCATGTTTTGTCACCTATTCGCGTCTCGGGGGTTTACCGGAAAAGAAAATGAAAACGAAGTGCGGTACTCTGATTACTTTTACAGGTAGGACGGAATCCAAATACACTGCACATTGTACAACCCTTCATTTTCTGATGCACCTCTTCATTGTCACAATAACGTGCAATAAAGAAATCGGCAAGAGCGCCTAAGTCGAAACATTGATTATAGAAAAAACCAGGGTCTTAGCGGACTACGGAAGCCGGATAGTGACAGGGGATAAGAGGCGGACTATTTCTTGACAAGCATTTGAATATGTTTTGTATCCTCTATCTGGTGGCCACATTTTACCTTTCTGGCAACCACCAGGTAATCATCTTTCAACTTTCAATTTATTAACAGAAATTGAATGTTGAAATTCTGACCCCAAAAACATGCTGATGTGTATCAATCCGACCGTGCAGTTTCCGTGTCTATCACGCTTATAGTACTCACCTGTTGACTGCGCCGTTTTCAGCATTCAGTTTTTGTTCAATTGCAATTTTTTTATGATCAGTGTCCTTTATCGTTATGTAATGGTGTCCTGTCAGGGAAATTGTATAAAAGGTTGAGCAGGACATCTTATTTGCATAATAAGTCAAACATAAAAGTACTTTTCCATGTCTTTGTGTACAAAACCTTGCGCTGCCAGCACCTCATGGATGCGCGACGTGCAGCACTTGTGTATGTAAGGTTTTGTCTACAAATTGATTGCACATGACGTCATTGACCAATATCTTTGATGACAAACAATGGAAACGTGCACACGAGTACGCGCTGTACACAACTCCCAGCCAATGATAGCCTTTCAAGCGTGCACATTTCATCAAAGACGGCGGCCAATGCTAGGAGTCTATTGTTGTACGCAGTGATGGGGTGTCCATTGTTCGCCTCGGGTGCCACAACCCATGGACCCCACCAGACATCATGTAACAATTGTTTTGTTATACCATGGTTATGGTGTTCTTAAGACAACAAATATGCGTCACGCCGTGCCGTCGCGTCGCCTGTTTTTCAGTTGATTTTGCTAATTGACTTCCGTGCCGTCACGTCGTCCGTCGCGTCGTGCCGTCGCGTCGTCCGTCGCGTCGTGCCGTCGCGTCGTCCGTCGCGTCGTGCCGTCGCGTCGTCCGTCGCGTCACCTGTTGCGTCGTCCGTCGCATCGAGCCGTCGCGTCGTGCCGTCGCGTCGTCCGTCGCGTCACCTGTCGCGTCGTCCGTCGCGTCGTGCCGTCGCGTCGTGCCGTCGCGTCGTCCGTCGCGTCACCTGTCGCGTCGTGCCGTCGCATCGAGCCGTCTTCCGGCGAATCACCTGTCGCGTCACCTGTCGCGTCGCTTGTCTCGTCGCCCGTCACGTCACCCATTTTCTTATCAGTTCTTTTCTTATAGTACTTGTTTCTCACTCGACACTATAGAAGCTTTGTAACTAGCATTATATTAAAAGCTTTTTGAACATCATACTGTCATTTTTTCTTTGTTTGTCCTTAAAATAAAATAAAACCGGAGGCTTTCAATATCTTTGAAAGTGTTGCCAGTTACAAAGCTTCTCCTTGTGTTTAGTGAGAATTAAGTATTACAAATCGAAGAACTGATTAGAAAATGGGGCGTCGGCACGACGCCACGAAGGGCCACGGCATGACGCGACGGGCGACGGTACCGGCGACGCGACGGCTCGACGCCACGCATATCGTCTTTAGAACACCAAACATGTTAGCCAATCTGTTGTCTTCTTCACATTATTATGACGAAATTGGCAAAGTTAAAAAAAACAGAAGAACAGTGTCGAACGTGTCGAACGTGTCGACCATCGTAGACATAAATATTGCTTCGTACTTATTTTGCAACCTTATTCCCCGGACTATTTCTAAAATTGTACAAGGTGGTGGGCACGATCAAGGTAATGTACCCTGTGATGTACATCAAAAGCGCTCGCCTATTACCAATGTGGCACTGGTTCGAGTCCCACGAGGGTTTTCTCCGGGCCTCCCTTCCTCACTTTTGACAATCAAACACTTCCCATCTCTGAATGTGCTCCGTGCTAAGCCATAAAAAAAACACTTTTTTATTGCCCTTTTGGCAAAAAGTCGGGTAGGTCGGTCGCTTTAATTTTTTTTTCATAGAATACGTCAGAGGAGGAAAAAACACAGTAGATAAACACACAAATTTATGTTTTCAACCATTTTAATCTTCTCAAAGTAGTATACATTCATATGTTGAATACAAAACAAAAATAAACTTACAAAATATTGATGTATGAATAAATAATAATATATAAATAATTATATAATATAAATATGAAGTTGTTTCTCAACATAAAACAATATAATTTAGCAAAAGAAAAATAAAAACATCGTGACTAAGCCCACGGCCACGTGTTTACAATATCATACACTTCATCGTTCATCATGATTTCTGACAGTACTCAAAAATAATATTTCAGCTTCGGATAAGAGGATATATCCAAATAATGTCGTTTACTGGGCATTCAAAGTAAAATACTTCAAAATATATATATATAAATCGCCAGTTAAAAAAACCCAAAAACAAACAAACAAACAAAAAACGCGACCGTGGATTTCTGATTTTTGGGGTCAGGCAATAAAAAGTTTTTTATGCCCAATAATGGGTTGATGTGGCCTGAATGCCAAAGACACCCTGCTGCTCGAACAAGCTGTAGCCTCGTCCTTTGCAATTCAGCTTATCAGCTGCAAACGATAATTAGCCTTCCAAATTATTACAATAAGACATGCAAAACAGAACAAACTACAGAAGGAATACGACCGGCAGCCGTCTTCATTCTTCGCTTCAATGGTCCTTCCTTCGTTGGATAAACTCCCACGGGATATAAACAAAGTTTGTACAGTGATGTTTGAAGCTGTTCATGTACATGGTGTGGGAAATCAGTAGTAACTGTTGCGTAACCAGGTGTTAAATCTCCTTTGGGAGGAGTGCAACTCAATGGAAACAAGAACTTCAACTTCAACCAGCTAAAGCCAAGCCTCCTACCGGAAGAAGGACCACAGAAGGCAACTATGAACCTCTCGGCCATACATCGGCCATATATCGGCCATGCATCGCACAAGTTCCAACGGAATCTTCAGCCAAGCTCAATTAGTCAAGACGTTCCAAACAGCACCAAACAAGATTCAAGCGTCACTGCCAACACACAAGGACAAGCGAGACACACAAGACAAGGCCGTTGTTTACCGCATTATAAAGTATACATCGGGGGGACATGCCACAACATATCTACAAGAATCAAGGAACACCAAGCACACGGCAGACAGAATATCTGGACAAAATTAATCAGCCATCATCACCTATTCACAATAACAAAATCATTGCATCCACTGGAAGCAAGCCAAGCTCATCGCACCTGTCTAGTTCTGACACCAACGCAGAGTCAGGGAAGCAAAGAGATCAAGTCACACAACACAGTTCCACAAGACATTGAGTTCTTTATCAACGACACCTGATCACCACTACTCAAGCCATGGCCTTCCAACAGCAGCTCACCACAACACTGAAACACTCCAGTGCAAACACATCCAGCCAGCAGCCACTCCCATGTTTCACCGGTCAAGAACAGCTGGGATACTTCTCGCCCAAATGTGCATCTCTCCACGCGTCATCATCAGCAGTCCAGCATTCTCCTGAGGACGAGCAGAGTATACTGTTTGAAACGTTGAGACCACACCGGCTCTATTCAGAGCCAACACTCCTCCAAACATGGTATTACCCGCAAGTTTAATACTTATAGTTACCTCTTAAAGGAACATTACAGAATTGGTTTTTGCTAACAAAACAGTTGCTGGCAGTGTAAGCACTTTATGTAATCCACCATATAAACTGACAAACCTGTAGAAGTTTGAGATCGATCGGCCATCTGGGTCACGAGAAAATAGTGAAAACCGATTACACATGTTGCATGAAATCATATAGATTCAACAAATGAATAAAACGCTCACTGAGCGATAAACTCCAATCGGAAAATTAGTTTATTCATTTCCCATCAAATATGGCATTTCAGACAGAAATATTTCAAGGGATGTTTTCTACTATCATCATCATTAGACCGTGTAAGTTTTATGTAAATCTGTGATCAAAAAGTATATTTTTGCAAGTTTTTTTCTTACCAATTCTGTAATGTTCCTTTAAAGCTTGAACACTTGAATACATACTTAGACCATAGTCTGTAGATTTATTAAAAGGTTGCCTTGCTTTCCCAGTAACGGAAGAATCTGAAGCCGTGCGACCTCAACCTCGTCCCCATGGTTTACTTTATTTCCAAACATGTTTACAATAGTAAACCCTGGGAGGGAAACTCCTTACTCGGACCGTGATTGGACAAAACCAAATGTTAACCTTTGTCAAAACAGCCGGCCGGCAACTAATGTACAAACAGGCTTTTAAACCTGGTACCGGACCACGAGACCATGACGAAGATGTGAATTTCGAAAAGCACCCAGACTGATCTAGTTTGCATACATCAAAATTTGTTGGATATGCAAACGATCCAATACCAGGGCGAGAGAGCGGTTAACCTCGTACTGCTCGACACACCCTGGGGACGAGGTTGGTGCGGCCTCTCTTAATCCTGCGTTAAAAAGAAATGTTCTGTGCGCGTGTGTAGTTTTCCCGGTCTAGACTGTGTAAGTTTAGCCCTATTCAAGTTTTCACACGACAGAAATTAGCAGGGGTCCCTTGCTTTATTTTAGCTGGGTTGTGAAATTTTAGAAATTGCACTTCGTGTGAAAGGACAACAGTGTGTTGACTGTCGAAGGTCCCTAGTGAAATCTTCTCAAACATTACTAAGTGATGTGTGCACTGTCATATCGCAAATTGGTTGTTAGTTTTTAACTTTAGCTGTGTGTAAGCTCACTAAATAAGCCTATGCTTGACGACAACAAATAAACAATCAGTACAGTACTACTGTATTGGACGTTTTATACTTTGTAAAGCTTGAATTAGAAATTGTAAAGTGTATACAATTTCGCAAATCGTTGAGAAAATGTTTGATTTTTAAAGCCGACCTTAATTTCCGCTTTACATTATTTGTGACCATAAAGGTCGTGCAATAAAGGGCGATCGTCGAGATCCTTGACGTACACGCATGTAATCTGGAGCAAGCTGCTACATTTGGTACAGTACGGAACCAATGTCACACGACCAGGGTGGGTGGTTCAAACTGTCAAATTAAAAATATGAACATGATATGAACCCATGAAATAAATGACTACTGAAACCTCCAGATTTCTACTTACAATTCTGTCTTTTTGTTTACAGAAGTCTATCGCACTGCGGATTGCCCTTTTTACAAGACTTTGAATACAATTATGTTGTTCCAAGATTCTTGATATGATTTTAAGATTAAAACAAAAATATGGCCACGTCAATAAATTAGTTTAACTAGAATGAAATTCACAACTCTAAATTCTTTTCTTCACATCTTCAAATTCTTTTATTCAAACCTGAGGAACTTCCTTAAACCAAAACAAATTTGCTTAATCAAATTTCGCTTCCTCGACCTTGCTTAAGATTTTCAACACAAAGTTCAACATAAAAATTTACCTTTTGAATACTTGAAGATTTTTTATGCAAAAATGTACTGTGCAGCCTTTGAATAATGTAGATAGGTCTTATGGGGTAGATGTGTTTGATGCATTTTATAGATGACACTTATTTCGGGCTAGAGGCTGGTAGGCAAGAACATCTGAACATCTCTGTGCGAAATAACCCTACCCCTACCCGCTTTTTGAACTTTGTAGAGACAGTCGGCAACTGGAGACATTTCGTTCCAGAAATCATCACAAGAAAGTGCCAGCCTTTAGTTTTGGTAGAGGGAAAATTTGTAATCGTAGATTCGTACTTTGGAGTCAGACTTATGTAAAGTTTGATTTTGGGTGAAGAACCACTAACAGTTCAGATTGAGATAGTAATCTTTCGAAATTGAAGATTTTGAGGACGTTGAAATTTTTGAAGAGTAATTTAGTGGTTTCGGTTGAAACTCAGAACCATTAAATTATTGGACAGACCAGAGAGAGACATCGTGGTTGTTCTAATAAACTCTCATTTGTGGTGAAATTGTGACGAGTATATTGTCAGTAATTTCGGTTGTAACTCGGAACCAAAATTATCTGAGAGAACTGGGTCGATGTATATTCAGGATCTTCCTTTTACATGACATGTCATAATAAAAATGACACATTTGTTTTGCCCATCCTTTGTTTGAGCAAGAAGAGGGTTGTGTAGACCAAAGCAATTAGTAAATATAGTTTCACAATAAAATGTACAACTTACGGTTAAATGTTCTTTGTTTCTTTTACTACAATGGTGTCTGCTTGCTATTACCATTTTTTTCCTGAAAATTTCAGTTAACTCAAAGCTCAACAAACTTTTGGTTTGGGACAGCACCCCAACTTAAGGTTGCCAAAACATTCTAAGATTCTCTAACCATGGCACTTAACCTAAAACAATATAGTCATGCATACTCCCTCAGTCACCTCATGCATACCTTTCCTTTAGGGAATTACTCATTTAACTGAACTAGCCTGGCTGTTTAGTGTATAAATTAGATTAATATTAAGTGGGCCTAAAACTACTAGCCAATCAGAGCGTACATATTCTTACCAAATTCTTGCAATGGGTTTTAAAAAAGAAAAATGTGGTTTATCCACAAAAACTGCTAATTATTACAATTTACCAATTCACTTCTGACACCCAAACCGTACGTAATTAGGACGTCGTTGTCCCGGCAACTCTATGCAACTTCACGCAAATCCATGCAAAACAAACTCTGTTAAGCGCTGAGTAACGAAAGACTAAAATTTAGATTTAGATTATATAGACCGATATCACCTAACTTCTGTTAATTAATGCAGTCCACACGGTTTGCGTATTACACAGTCAGCGTAAATTTGCAATTTGACACTTCAAACTGGATGTTGGAGGTCGATCAATATATTTCTTCATGCTTTTATTAAGTTTCCAGATTTTATTTTAAGTTTAACTTTTACATTTTATTCCCAGTGTGGCAGGAGATTCTGCCCCCCGGGGAGTCTGTGTCTCCCACCCCCCCCCCCCAATACGGCGAACTGTGTACAAGCTTCTTCTGATAGCGCCCTCTTTTGAATCATCCTCCTTCAGCCCATTGATTTTCCATAATTTATGGGAGACAAGAATCTCCTGGGAACAGATTTCCCTATGACACCGGCGCTAAACTGTCGCGCTTTTGCCGTGCCGGACTCAAATAAATAGACAATTATAAATTAATTTCGACTCTTCTATATAAAAAGTTGCTGTTTAATTTGTTGGAAACAAAACAACCGTTCATGGGATGCATTCTTTTTTATCGCAAGTTAGACTTGATTTCAAGTCTGAGATCATGGTTATTTCTCCGCATCAGCCACGTTAGACATTATAAGTTACCCCAGCGCGCTTGTGGAATACGGGGGAAAATTAAGCTGCGTCCCATATCCAACTTTGCAAGTAACGGGAAGCAGAGTTCAAGTTTAATAGACTCTGCAAGCCTCGCGCGTGTGGCCCCAATCATATTATGGAATTTTACGTTGGCAAGATTTTGTTTCGTCAATTATTTTAATTTAATGTAGTTTATGGCCATGAAAACTATATATTATGTTGTTGGGAATGTATTACTAAGTGATAAAAACATGAAAGTTAAACTAATTCAACATAAATTATAACGAAAAAAATGGAGAATTAAAATTGAACTCAGCTTCCGGTTACTTGCAACAAATTAAGAATATTTGCCTACCTGATATTGAAACTACGTAAACGCTTGTTTTTGGTCGCGCGATGATAATGACATGCCAGACGCTGTCATTGCAAGACGCTATTCATTGCTGAACGACAAAAATACTCATTACAATTTTTATAAAATGAGTTTTAGTTTTTACAATAAATACCAATTATTTGTTATTTTGTTATTGAAACAAAATAAAAACTTTAGGACAAGGATGCTTGCTCGCTCGAAACTTTTTAGAAACCCCTTTTGTAAATCCACGCCCGATTTTGTCATACATGTATAGGTTTTCTCGGTCAATTTCGGCAAATGAGCAGCCAATTAAACCACTGCGCCATTCTATTTCGCGCGAATTCGAATGCTGCTGAAAAGGGTCATTCGATTTTGTTTAATGACTAGTCAAATGTACTGTTACGTCATTCGATTTAACAAAATAATCATTCAATTTAACAATTCAACTAAGGCAGCATTCAAATTCGCGGGAGCTTTTTGAGGCGTGTGTTTAGTCATTCAAATTCATTTTTGGGCAGTCATTTCTGGAATTTGTGCAATCTAAAAAAACGCTCTGTCAAACTTTTGTTTTCTTTCGATTGTTAAATGCATAAATACGGTTTATTTGTTGGCACTTGGGTAACTTTGCCGATGTACTTCGAAAACGAGCTTTCGCCACAGTTTTACACGCATATTTCTAGAAATGGCAGCTCAATAAGAAACCAGAAAAAGGAACATTACGTCTTGGTCAATTAACCGATAAAGATCCCTCCCAAAAAATCAAGAAAAGAATAAAGAAGAAAACAAAGAAGAAGAAAAATCTAATGGGTCCCATGTAAAATCTACTGGAAACATAAATACAGTGAAGGTTTGCCTGAATTAAAGTGAAGATGCGAAACAGTTGCCTAGTACGGTTTTTTTATTCGCATTTCTTTATCTTACTTATTTGAATTCTCATTTAGTGAAATTGATTGCCTCTTCACGAAATTGAAAAAAATTAAAATATTAAAAATCTACAGTCGAACCAGCTTTGCTAAATTGAATGATGATTGTGCGTCACGAAAAGGAATGCCGATATGCTAAAATGAACACAGTGCTAAAGGATTTTTAATGCCTCAAAACGAAATTGAATGCCCGAATTCTGAATTTGAAACGCAGTAAAAACTGGAGAGGCAAAATAGCCTCGAACGCACGGAAAATAAATTGGCTGCTCATTAATTTGCCGAAATTGACCGAGAAAACCTATATTTTAAAAAGAAAGATTTCATTTCAGAATAAATAATAATATGTTATTTGTTTATTGTGTTTTCTCTTTTCGATACGCCGCGAGACTTGCACAGTATGTAGACCGATTGGCGACCAATGTTTACAAGTCATCACGTGACTTATAGTGGGTACTACGTCATGACGCGTCATCTCAGCGGATGGCAAAGACGCGAAAAGACTATGTTGTGACAGAAAGTACACCGAAAGTCGGCTTTATTTTTGTAAATGTGTGAAGGGGAAAAGTGAATCATACATGTATAGCCTTGTGTAAACAGATCATTAAGATGAGACTAGCGTGACCACGAGTGTTTTTTTTAGAGGACTAGCACAAAAAATAGTAGTACCGGAGATCACTCAAAGTGTTCAAAAAGCTTCAGTTAGAGTATTACAAAAATTCTTCCCTTGTTATAATGGAGAGTCTTGACAGATTTTCTCGTTTTGAAACGCGCGAGACTTACACAGTCTATTGCAACGTACACCCCGAAGAAGGGCACCACTATAGTGCGAAAATTCTGCGATTTTATTTATTGGTGACCACCAGAATCTTATATATGTTTTCTTACGTCAATAACGAGACAGTACACCAAGGATTGATATTAAAATCCGCGTTGTGTTAAAAACGTGTAAAATGACGTTCGCTTCAATCTGTCGGACCAATCATGCTGCAGTATCAATCTGTGTGTTGGGCAATGTTATGTCGTCTGCTTATAAAATTAAAGGAACATTACAGAATTGGTAAGAAATAAACTTGTAAAACAAACTTTTTGATTACAGATTTACATAAAACTTACACGATCTAATGACGATGAAAGTAGAAAACATCCCTTGAAATATTTCTGTCTGAAACGCCATATTTGATGAGAAAAGAATAAACTAATTTTCCGATTGGAGTTTATCGCTCAGTGAGCGTTTTATTCTTTTGTTGAATCTATATGATTTCATGCAAATGTGTAATCGGTTTTTCACTACTTTCTCGTGACCCAGATAGCCGATCGATCTCAAACTTCTACAGGTTTGTCAGTTTATGTATATGGTGGATTACATAAAGTCCTTACACTGCCAGCAACTGTTTTGTTAGCAAAACCAATTTTGTAATGTTCCTTTAATATGAAGTATTTTCCTTACAACTACTACATTTATAAACAAATACAATTAGACAGGATGAATTCTAACACTTTACTACAACCAATCTGGTTTGTTTGAGGTAAGAATTAGGTCACGTTACTCTAATATTGATGGTTTAGTTACCGCTTTTGCGCTGTTTTCCCATCATTGGCGAACATAGCTAACCCCTCCCCAGAAAATGGGGCGGGGAGATCGTACGCAACTGGGACTACAAGGTTGCAAGTTACTCTTTGATTTGATGCGTCTTTTGAAAGCGCGCTCCGCGTAGTCTCTAACATAGAATAGAATGGATCAACCAAGGGACTTTGCAATAATATATTCAGATCTATAGGCCTACCCAAACTTCGCACTATACTTTCAGATCTGTTCCCCAACTTTATAGATATGCTTTCAGATCTGTACCCAAACTTCGCACTATACTTTCAGATCTGTTCCCCAACTTTATAGATATGCTTTCAGATCTGTACCCAAACTTCGCATATTATACTTTCAGATCTGTTCCCCAACTTTATAGATATGCTTTCAGATCTGTACCCAAACCTCGCATATTATACTTTCAGATCTGTTCCCCAACTTTATAGATATGCTTTCAGATCTGTACCCAAACCTCGCATATTATACTTTCAGATCTGTTCCCCAACTTTATAGATATGCTTTCAGATCTGTACCCAAACCTCGCATATTATACTTTCAGATCTGTACCCAATTTCACACATAGGGCTACTTTTCGATCTGTATCCAAGGTAATTTGCTCGTCACACTAAATCAAATTTTAATGATACAAAAAACCTCTTGAACTTAGCAAAATCAACGATTTTATTTTTTTACAATATTCGGAAATAGTCTGGAAAGAAGGTTTTTTTTATTTTTTAAATAACCCAAATTTCACGGTGAAAACCGGAAGTTCAATGAGAAAACCATAAATTCAATGAGAAAATTATCCACAAGGATATTTTATGAGCTCCAGAGTCAAAGTGGTAGAGAATTTGAACTTGGCTTCAATGGATAAAATGTTCTTTGACTTCAAAGTTACGTCACAGTGGAAAGTACTTTCAAAATTAAACTTGCTTCTCTATCTACACAATCTGACTATTGCCTTCAATCTCTTAAAATATACAAATTATGAAATCGTCATACTGTTAAGACATTACCTGACAGTTATATCCTCTTTTAAACTTACAACGTATTAGTATTGAACCATAATCTTCCAAGTGTTTTAGATAATATCATCAATAGAAGCTCATTTGTGATATTTGAAAAGAAATTGCATGTGAACATAAGAAAGAAGGTGACGTTTTCTGCAAGATCAGAAAGGCGTAAAAGTAGACACACAGCGAAAAAAAAACTTTCAACCTGAACAGCTAGACGAAACTGTTCCCGGTTGTCGATTTAGAAACATGACTTTGAGTCATCTGGTCCAATTTGGGAAGTTGAAGGGAAAGCTTTTTCTCGAGCACTACTTTGGAGACAAACACCAATGTTTTACAATCCCTATAATCTTATTTTTTAAAAGATGTCTACAAAATGACCACGGGTGTTTCATTACAATTCCCATGTTATCATCACAGGTCATATTCAAATTGCGTGATGCGCAGGACATGTTTTTGTTGAATTGTTAGAGGTCATTTGACCTGCATAGCCCTGTGTCCTACACGAAAACCGTGTTCTTGCATGATATGATGCAATTAATTGTGTCGTTATGACAATTCCATGTGCCTTTGATGATAAAACTCTACAGGTAGGTAGTCATAGAATCTCGGATAAGACATACAATTAGACTGTAATTACGTGTAAAACAATCCTTTACGATGCCATCAATATCGCGCATACTATGTGCTATCCGCAGGAAGTGCAGGACTTTATCGATTTGTTGGCAGCAGGTCGAAGATTTCAGGGTGCATTCTCCTGTGTGATATCATGTGGAATAAATGCTTGACGGAGGAAGTCGCGGCTACCACTATGTTGCAGCCGAAATGGAGGGTAGTCTCATTATTTATTAATGGCATACATACAGTAAAGTAACTTAACCCCAGTGGCTCTGATGTGAGTAGTGTCAGGGTTTATAGCATCGGCGTGATAGTAGCAGCGCATGGTACAATATCCTGCTGTTCAGCATTTCCGTACTGATGTTACAGACTTGGTGGTTCTATCAAGTATAATAACTTAATGTGCTGCTTCACAGATGTTCAGCTAAACTTATTGTGCATACCAGACGTATTGTTTATGTAATCTCTTTACATGTTAGAGGAGTCAGGTAAGAAATTTACAAGATCCTTATAGTTGTTCATATTGTTGGTTTACGTGCTTGTTTTATTCCACCGTTTCGGTGGCACAAACGGTCACGACGTTATGTTCACATACACATTTACATATCCGGTATATAATTCTTACCATGAGTCTTCTTTTTCAGTAAACAAAAAGAAAAGAAGAAGACCTACGTACGACATAGTTGATGCAATTAAACCAAGAAGGCTGTGTGGTTCATCTGTTAGTTGGTATACTGTGCTCATAATTCGAAGCTAAAAACGCCATGATTCGACCAGTGACAACAGACCCTTTGGACTATTATGTCAAATATGTTAATATGTTTTTAATATCAGTGTTCGTGGATACACTCATATAAATAAACAAACTTTTTCTAATTATATTTTCGAGTTAAATGTGTTCTTGTGTATCATTGACAGTGTCTGCCGTGCAACCCACAAACTACATACTCGTTAGTTAATTATAAAAAAGACTCTGTATTGCAAGATCACATACTTAGGCTAAACTGTATTTTTAAAAAACAATGTGTATCAACTTTGTTTGATAGTGATTGGTTTCCGCATATTCGACATTATGGTCACTCATTTTTTGTGTCGTTTTCTGTGCGATCTAAAAAGCATGTGTTACGAGGCAACAGTCAAATTAACGCATGCGCATTGTTTACTAGATCTTCTCCATAGAAGTAACTTGAAATGATTTCATCGGGATAACTACATCAGGTGTCGAATTACATTGATTCATATGTTAAATGTTTAATATATCCTTAACAGCACAATGGAGTGTTACATCATCGGGGCGAGAGATCTTCAAAACTGAACAAATGTTACGTTGACAAGTCCCCCAGTTTCTAAAGGTTCAATTCAATTCGATTCAATTTGACATTTATTTCCACAGTGCAAAATGTACATACAAGTAATTATATGATATTTAAATAACTACTAGAATAATATTTATATGAGACACAATGAAACCGAGGCAAATACGAAGGCATATTCAAAAGACAAAGTCTGGTCTAGAAATGTCTTGGAAAACAACATAGTGGACTTCTGAACAGAACTTATGTTACAACAGAACGTACAGACAGGGACGAAACAGGACAAACAAACAAAGCCAACGCTACTTAACGAGCTAGGACGGAACAAGAAGGTAATTCATAACTAGAAACTCATAGAGGTGAAGGATGAAAAGAGAAGAAGCTACTCAAGATAATTCGAGACAAGATGTTTTTTGTAAGAGTTCTTAAAACAACTCACAGATGACCCTGATTTAATCTTGCCATCGATACCATTCCAAAGACAAGGTCCGTAAAATCTCAAGGTGTTCAGAGAATAGGTGGTGCGTGCATATTGAAGAAAAATATTGCGGTTTGATCTGGTGTTAATGACTGTGAATGGTTTGAACTGCAGAAAAATAAGAGGAAAATACTGTAGGAAGAAGGTTGTGAATGTGCTTGTACATAAACATCCCTGTGTGTAGTTTATTAATATCAGAGAGTGTTAGAGTGTGCAGCGAAGCAAAAAGAGGCGCTGAATGAGCCCAGAGGGTTGGGAAAGGGTGCAAATTATAACGGCCCGTTTTTGAATGATAGTGAGGGAATTAAGTTTGTTGTTACTGGAGCGTGCCCAAACAATGTTGCAATAATTGAGATAAGGCAAGATAAGAGTGTTATAAAGAGACATTCAAGTAAAAGGTGGAAGAAAAGAACAAAGTTTAGATAGGACACCGGTATTACGAGAAACGACCTTTGTGACCTTTGAAATTAATATGCTCAATCCAGCTGAGTTTGTCGTCGTGCAGTGACACCCAGGAATTTCGTAGAGCGGACAACAGAAATGGGAGCATTGTCGATGCGGATGGAAGAATTAGAATGGAAACTGTTGGATTTATTGGAGAAGATGCATTTTGTTTTAATATGATTCAAAGAAAGTTGATTAGATTTGAACCAGGAGGAGACTTTGATGGGCTCATTGTTTAGAGTGGAGACAAGACAGTTAAAGCTAGAATTAGAGAAGATAATAGTAGTATCATCAGCCAAAAAAAGATAAAAAGAAAGCAGAGAAGATGAGTTATGTAAATCATTTACATAAATTAAGGAGAGAAGTGGCCCAAGGATAGATCCCTGGGGAACACCTAGAGTTGCAGTCACCAATATTGGTGTATTGAAGACGGCTGTCTAAATAGTCCTTAAACCACTGAAGAGCGCACCCTAACACCATAGAAGTTAAGTTTAGAAAGAAGAATTGTGTGATCAATAGTGTCAAACACACAATAAACCAGAGATGAGATCAGTTAGGTGAATAAGAGCCATGGTCAGTAGAGTGATTGCTACGAAAGCCAAATTGATTGTCAAAGAGAATGTTGAAGTTAGAGAGAAATTTGGACAAGCGATTGTAAACAAGTCGTTCAAGTAGTTTGGAAAAGCAGGGAAGAACAGAAATAGGCCGATAGTAGTGAATGTTCTTGGGATCGCCATGACCTTAGCAATCTTAAGGAGTGAAGGAACAGAGCCTGTAACAAAAGAACGATTAAAGATATGGGCTAAGGGGTGCACAATAAGGGATATGACTGACTTGACAACAGAAGATCTTACTTCACCAAAGCCACAACTGGAGTCACTGCTGAGTTTACTAGCGATATCAATTATTTCAGTAGGATCAGTTGAAAAAAGAAATAAGGAAGATGTGTTAGGATTGTGCAAGTAATCCATGAAGTGTGAGTTAGTCGGAGAAATTTTGTTAGCAAGCGATGCAACAATATTCGTGAAATAAGAGTTGAAGGCATTGGCAACACCAGTAGGGTCTGAAAACACCTGTTCGCCATCTTGACACTCGTTAGGAACGTTAGTCCTTTTATCTTTACCAAGAAGTTTGTTGATTTCCCGACAAGCGCTCTTCATGTTGTATGTACACTTGTCAAATGTCACTTGTCAATTCTATGCAACAAAGGTGTTTTTTCTTGCCACTTCGATGACCAAATAAGCCCAAAATTCCACAGGTTTTTTTTAATGCAAATGTTGGGCTACAGCAGTCTTTGACAATTACCAAAAGTAAACCATGTCCAGCCGTCACTCCTGTCACCGAAAATCGCAGACATGTCACAAATAAAGTGGTCCCTTCTGCAGGCGACCTTCATAAAACAATTTTGGTCCAGAATGCTAGCTAAAAGCACGACAACTCATCCAGCCGCGAGAACATACGAATAAACTAGATACGACCGTTTGCTGTTCTGGATCGGCAACAAATCATGAGAAAAGTGAATTCAAACAGGTCACATGGGCACAATAACTCCGTCCGGAAGCCGCGTTAATCTACTCCTACACCGAAACCCGTGAACGTATCACTTCTCGCTGCCGAGTTCATGCCTCGCTATAAAGCCCCGTACGTCGTGCGTTAGCCAAGCAATCGCCAGGGCTTTTTAGGGAAACAGCCTGAACTCACGAATGAATGGAAGTAATAACAAACCCTTTTTTAATGATATTGTTGATATATTTGATAAAATTCTGCCATTTCCAACAGATCGTGGCACTTGTATTTGTCGTTTAAAACCTATTTAGATGATGGATTTTTGTCATGGGGTCTTCGACGTGCAGATACACTGTCCGAGCCACGGTCCGTTACTTAAATGGACTTGCAGAATTCAAATTTTGAGTTAAAGATTCCATCATTATTATTAATTGTTAGCCACTTTGTGTATAGGCGTCCACTTTTATTATGGATAATCGTACAAAACCAGAGTTTTCTGTAAAAAACAAAACATGTTAGACGTCTATAAATACAGCTTTAGCTGTGATAGCTTGATAAAGTTTGAACCCCTCAAATACTGACTGGAAATACAGAAATACCAAATCCAAGATTGCCGCCGGATGTATCGGCCATTATGTCAACAATGCATCTAACTCCACCAAGTGACACATTTCTACCACTTTTTTGTGAAAAAATAGAAACAAGTGAAAATGTGGTTGAAAATGACTTTTAAAAAACAAAATGTTCTTACTTTGTGACACAAGGTCAAACAAACGGTTGCCATGTTAACAGCTGACACCAATATTTTAGATTAAAAAAAACCGTAATGTTATGACACTGCATAAATGTTGGTAATTATCAGAAATTTTGGTGGCGATTGGATGCAGCATTAAAAAGTTACGGGCAAAAATACGGGGGGGGCATGTGCCCCCCTCCCCTTTCCACTACATGTATACCGAAAACAATTTTACTCTGAGTAGCCTATTCTTAGGCACAATGATACTTTCGACAGGCTTCAAATTATGTCCCTGGATTCTGATGGGGTCAGTAAAATGGAAATAATTGTTTCGAGTGTACTTCGAGTTTTTAACAACAACAAAATACTCATTGTTTCAGAAAAGTGAATGAATAGGTGTTCATGGGTTTCAAATTACACAAATCACATATAATTTTTTAATGAAGCTTTTTCTTTCATTTGTACGACATATCTCGTTTGTAATGTCCTGTGTTTTTATTAATATCAAAAGATCTGTAACTTCAGGATCGATATCAGGTTATTCTAAACACTATTTCTCAACTAAATTTGACTGTCCATTCTGTTTTTTCAGTTTACTTGTTTTTCTTTATTTATTAAGTTTGTGTCATGTATATTGTGCAATTGAAATTTTAACTTCTTTATGTGTACTATAGGTTTTCCCGGCCAATTTCATCAGAAATCCATTCATTTTAACTCCCGGCTCATTCAATTTAGTTTGAAAACGAATGCTGCGTCAGTCAAATCAGATCATTCAATTTCACTAGGCCGTAAGAATCATTCAATTTCACTAGGCCGTAAGAATCATTCAATTTCACTAGGCCGTAAGAATCATTCAATTTCACTAGGCCGTAAGAATCATTCAATTTCACTAGGCCGTAAGAATCATTCAATTTCACTAGGCCGTAAGAATCATTCAATTTCACTAGGCCGTAAGAATCATTCAATTTCACTAGGCCGTAAGAATCATTCAATTTCGCAAAAGCCATAAGCAAGACCTGGTCAATCATTCAATTTCATTTATGAGCAAACATTTTCCAAAAGTTTGCATTCAAATTCAAATTCTACGTTATGTATGCTTTCTTGATCGCATAGCTGCCTTTCAAAGGCAGATACTTTAAATGAAACTTATTTGGCTTTTTTCTCCAAGTAAATGCCCAAGCAATGTTGGCTAAAAAGATGGCTGCCCGAGGTTGGTCCAGAGCAGTGAATAATGTAGATTTATAGGGCGAGACGGGTTGAAACATTCAAGAATAACATTAGTTTATTTTTAAACTGTATAACGACCCCTTATTGTAAGATTTTAATTTCCTTTGAAACATTTGTTAAAGTCTAATTTGAAATTGTCCTGACATTAACAGAAAAACAGAGACAACATAACCAGGGCAAACAAAACATATATAGGCTAAAGCAAAATAATTAGTTTTGCATTTCAAAGTTATCGGGTGTAGACTTAAACTAAAGGAAGGGTAACAACGCGAAAGGAACAACGATTTCAATTAAGAAAAAACACATGATGTAAATAATGGTGTAAAATACATGGAAACTTCTCTTACAAAGGATAACTTATGTGCCTGTAAAGGAGCTATAATTCCCATTCTACTCATAAAGCCAAAACGCATCTTTAATTTGAATGCAAAGAAGTTGTAATTCGTTGCACATAAATGAAAAAGAAAACGCAAATTAGCAGAAAAATCATGTTCGCTTCGGAGAGTCTTAATTTGAATGCATCAATTGCAAATTGGTAGTAAAACTTCAACTTAAGAATGGTCAAAGTGTAGTCTTGAATGCCCTTAAATGAAATTGAATGCATTAAGAGCTAAAAAGAAACCCTAGTTCGAGGGGATTAGGAGAAAATGCATGAAATTGAATGCATGTTAATGAAATTGAATGATTTTTTGCTGAAATTGGCCGGGAAAACCTATATTACGCATAATTATTACAACTGAGGAGAAGGATTGCTTGCCCATCTTTTTTAATCTAATAGGGGAAATAAAAATTTACAAAGTAATGTGCGAATTAGGTCATGATGTTTGAGCTGAAAATATGATTCATGGGACTTGTCGTTTTCTAAGCTTGCTCTTTTTGACTCTCTATATTCTCCCAACGATTTGGTCCACATTAATGTTGGCAATTTTGCATATTTTCGCCATTTCTTTGAGGTGAGAGTGCCACGTCTATTAACTACACATGTTTCACGGGAGTTTAAAAAAATATTGTTTTAAGCAAATGGCTGTTTAGAACAAAGTCGTATTTTGGCTTATTAAAACACCTTCCTCAACGGGACATTTTGGAATTACAAAATACTAAAAATGTAGGCCTACACTCAACTTTCCTTTCAGCTTGTTGATGATTTGCTGTACCAATTAACACTTAGACCCGATGGCTTTATTTATCTATAGTACTCAAATATAGAGATTTCAAGAGCCCTTTTGTGACAAGATATCGTCACAGTCGTTGTAATTTTAAACTGTGAGTTTACCTTGAACATTAAGTAGGTAGGTTCTTCCGGGGGTTTTCCACTTATTTGTTCACTTATTTTATTTATTTGTTAATTTATTTATTTGTTTATTTGTTTCTTCATTTATTTTATAGATGTGCTTCAACGAAGAATGCAGCATTTTAGAGAGGAAGAAAAGTGATGCATTTGTTTAGAAGATGAATGCAGTGGTGATTTCGTCAGGAGTGACGGAGCAGAGCCTGGACGGCAACGCGAGTGCAGGATATTATACCCAAATAAGCACTGAGATTGTATGGGAAGAAAAAAGTGCCACTCAATCGCTAGTGATGAGTGATCAGTGGAATGTAACATCACCATCCCTGTCGAATGACACAGTAGTTGAGTTCAACGTGTCACACATGGTCCTGACAAGTTTAGCTCTTCTTTTAATAAATTTGGCAGTTATCATTGGGAATATTCTGGTATTGTTGGCTGTCTACTTCGAACGAGCTCTGCGTACAGTTACCAACTACTTCATCGTCAACTTAGCAATAGCTGATTTGCTCCTTGGTACTCTAGTACTACCTTTTTCAAGTGCCTTTGAAGTCATTCACTATTGGCCATTCGGAGAAGTTTTTTGTGACATCTGGGCCGCGGTTGATGTTTTGTGTTGTACGCCTCAATTAACAGTTTATGTTGCATAAGTGTCGACCGTTACATCGGAGTTACACAGCCCCTGAAGCACAGACTTATAATGACTCCAAAAAGGGCAATAACGATCAATATATTCGTTTGGTTGATCTCATTTTGTATCGCAGTTGGACCCTTGTTTGGATGGAGACCCGTCAGAACTTCTCAGTTAGAGTGTCCGTTGTCAGACTCCGTAGGCTATGTTTTTTTTTCCGTGGCTGGATCGTTTTACATACCTTCTACTGTCATAATAGTTCTGTATTTTCGTATTTATCGTGCAGTTTCACACGAAACTAAATCTATTCAGAACAAGACCCGCAAGAGACAGGTTGGAGATCCTGATAACGGTCGTATTATACTTCGCATTCATGTGGGGAATAATTTGCAATCTTTGGAAAAATGTAGTCGAAGGTCAGATGATTATTCTTCCAGTTCTTCGAGGTCAAGGAATTTATCTCAAAGAACGGCAACTTTCAACCGAGAAAAGAAGGTAGCCAAGACACTAGGAATTGTAGTTAGTGTCTTCATCATCTGCTGGTTACCATTCTTCTTCTTGCTACCGTTAAGTAAGTTTTCACCATCATTTTTTCAATTTCCATTATCGATTATTTGTTATCATTGTTTGTTTATGGTATTTATAATGAAAGTGAAACAAAAAAGCTACAACAGACCATCTTTACTTTTATTCCTTATTCACCTGTCTTGATCCATGCAAAAAAAAAACAAGTTTCTGGTTCCGTGTTCCTACCGAGGGCAGTCTAAATGGACCAACGGAACGTTATTCATTGTATGACATGTATCGACACTCAAAACAGGTACCTTTCCCTTATCACATACAAAATAACGAAGTATGGAATTCCATAACTTAGGAGCCGGGAACAGATTACTTTCGTGGAAATGAGAAACTCTTTTCAAAACTATTGCCGACTTGGTGTATAGTCAAAACAGCGCCCTGTGCCTTCTCGAAGTTAGTCTGAAACATGCTCAAACAAAATGTAATAATGAAACTTTGAAAGCACAAAAATACATTTCAACATAAAAATTATAAAGGCAGACAAATGTAAAACACTGACGAGTATATACAAATCATAATCAAAAAGTATTACGAGGATGAAGGCACTTTGGGGGATTTCTGCATACTCTCGTTTTTCAATTAATATGAAAATTGTTTTGAGGAAAAACTGATAAGCTCCCTAAGTCATGCAGTTCGTCCATGTCCAGTGGACAAAAATTAAAGTTTGGTGGATTTATAGTATTGACAAATATTTGGTATGTTAAACAATGTCCTTTTTTGAATCGGTCGAAGAGCAGCAACGTAGCTTTTGGTGTCATAACGTCATTTTCATTCAGCGTAGTGTGGGCAAACACATGTAAATTATCGTAGATGGCGGGCAGGTCGTATCCGGTGTCCCTCAGTGTTAAGGGATGGTATCCTGATTTCAGTGGCTTTGCACATCTTCCTCTTCCAGAACTTATCCTCACCTGGTTATAACTTGGACATGTCCCAAGCTGATGGAGTGCCGGTGGTCTTTGATGTGTTCAATAACCACAGTTAGAGGAGCTAACTTCAGGTTGGATTGTTCTTAAACCTGGTGCCCAGCGATCTGCTCGTCTCGCCCACATGTTTTATGTTTTGGGCAACCAGGGCAGTTGATCTTGTAGATAATGCCTCATTTGAGTCTTGTCTTCGATGTAAATTAACATTGATCTGGTATAGTTAGTGTTAATCGGTTTTGGGTACATTCTGACTCCGTCTTGATCTCGGAAGATATAGGCGAGGCCCTTTATTTAACCTTCACCTGTGACGTCATGCTATTGTTCCATCGCGCCATTATTTTGCACGAATGGAGCGATATTTACATAATATTGGATGGCTTTGAGTGTGATACAAGAATATATTGCTCGAGCTATGACAATATTGGACGAGTCGAAGACGATATTAAACAAAATATTAAAGATATCAAATACCCTGATTTATTGTACCACTTGGAAGCCTTAAATAGATAATAATGTTTGATACCTACCCATCGCTCCATTCGTGCGAAATAATGGAGCGCTGGAACAATAGGATGATGCCACAAGTCGCATAATGCCCTCGGTGTACGCACCATTAGTGGGTAAGAATGGCGCGCACCTCGGGCATTATCCCTTACGTAATGTAGGAGAATACCGATGTTTCCTTTGTTCTTGGAATTTAGTGACTTGAGTTTCATGTGCCTTGGGTTTGGGGTCTTGTACATCCAATACTCATACACGTTGGCTTTAAGGGCGGACTGTCTAAATGAGATGCAGACTATAATACCCTTATCAATGGTACAAATTTATGCGCAAATATTGGGTGCACATGAGTGAAATGTCAAAGGATATAATCACTGGGTGAAATCTGAACTATTCATTTTATGAAGCAAAACCGAGTAAAATGGAAAAACGAACGATGCATTCAAAGTAAATGTTGTTTTATATAAAAACTCAAACATAGATTCTTGTCATTTGACATTATTTCACAATGAGCACAAACACGGAAAACGGTCTACCCCACACTCAATTTTGTTAAAAGCGTGGACGGCTCCATGTAGAAACCAGCCTTGTCCGCCGTGACGCATACCCTGTTGCCTTGTTTTGAAAAGGGGGGTGAAAAATTAGTTTGGGAACAATGCTGTGGAGCGTCCAATAATTATCCATGTTGCACTGCATTGTTAAATTGTGGAGGGATCGCGTCAGTTACCCTTGGCAAAATAATAGCGAGATAAAACACGTGTTCCACCAATCAATGACAAGGATCTCTGTGTGTGGTAAAAAAAAAGTAATAATATGATGAAATTAAACAAATCTAAAGGTTTGCGGAGATACCATGTACACAAAACTCTATTAGTGTGGTGGCACTAGTGGCGTAACAGACACTTTCTTTGGAGGGGAGGGGGGGCAAGCGGGGGAAAGACATAATTTTGAGGGGCTATAATTTGTATGTCGAACCCATTCACTTGTACACTTTTTTAGATCTTATTTGAGGAAGAGCCAAGAGGGTGGAAGGGTTCTTAGCGAGGTGGGGGGGGGGGGCTCCAACTTTTGGTATAGGATACTTTTTGGTCGGGGTTGAGGGATTGCACGGTCCTGATCTGCTTGGAGTTGTTCCAGTGTGGTCTTGATGTGTTGTTTACTCCTGCTGAAGGTTGTCTGGGTCACAGATAGAACGTTGGACCAGGGTGTGGTTGACAGAAGACTTGATGCTCGGTTGATGGAGTGAGCGCTGGTTCTGGTACCGGTCGGTATGGGTGGGCTTCCGGTAGATGCTGTGGTATTGTGTGTCATCTGGTTTCCTGGTGACGAGGACAACAAGAAAGGGAATCTTGCAAGGCTGCTCTTGCTCCATGGTAAACTTGGTGCTGATGGGGTACGGTGTTGCTGGTCGAGAACTGAAGGAGAGAGAAATTTAACCCGTTCAAATACGAAACACTATATATAGGCGGCTTCCGTTACAACAGTGAATTATCGGGAAGTGGATGTAACACGATGAATTCTCGCGAAGAATCAGTCTCAAAATACTGTACCTCAGTCGACAAATAATCATTCTACCACCATGGGTGAAAAAAATAAAAGAAGCAGTAAATATGAATTTTCCCAGCAAATTTCATCAAACTTTCATTCAATTTCATTAACACACATTTAAATTCAAGAATTTTCCCAAAGCCACTCAAACTAGGTTTTCTTTTTAGCTAGTAATGCATTTAATTTTGTTTTCGTGCATGCATGATTTTGTTCTTCTCGTTCAGATTCGTTTCAGTCACTCTATTTCAGTTATAGGCAGTCAGGACTACACTTTGACCATTCTGAAGTTGAATTTCTACAATTGGTGAAATCAATTAAACTAAGACTAAACGAAGCGCACATAAATTTGTTGCTAGTTTGCGTTTTCTTTTTCGTTTCTGATGGGCAATGAATTTCAACTTCTGCGCATTCAAATTAAACATTAGTTATGGCTCAACGAGTAAGCTGGCAATAGCTCCTTTACTGGCGCTTGAGTTGTTCTTTCTAAGCGGTGTTTCCTTGTTATTTACTCTTCATTTACATCATGTGCTTTTGTCTTAATTGCAATTATTGTTCCTTTTGCTTTGTTACCCTATGACTATTGTACCCAATATCAAGTGGCTGTACTCCTGGTGAATCTTCAAAGATGTTTTTGTCTGGAAAGTGGGAGAACATGAACATGTTGAAAATTATGAAGGGTCCAATCATTGTAACATATACATGCACACGTAGGCTCTGGGTACAGACGTTCGAAAAGTAATGAATTGGATTTAAACTCGATTCATCACAGAACATGATTAGTGGTGGCTGGGATCACTCATCTTAACCGTCCATTGTACTCTGTGTCGTGTAGATGAACCTCAAAAACACAAACAACCTTAAACAGTAAACTTGAGCGAAAAAAAGTTAACGGAAATTCTATTTAAACTTGTTTGTAATGCGTTAGTTGACATTTAAATGTATTTTTGATGTGTTTACACTTTGAGTTTTCTCGTATTCATCGATCCAAAAATTAGCCCCTCACCTTTAGGGTTTGGAAAAATTTAAAAATAAAAAAACACTTCTGTCGTCGTCGGCGCACTTTAATGTGACGTCATGTGTTGGAGTTAGCTTCATGTAAACAATAGGACACCGTTGTTTGTGGATGGGGACTCGATAGTATGCGAAAGAAATTTGTTAATTAAATCGTTTTTACAAAAGTTTCTTGGGTGCTGGGATAATATGCCAGCATTATGTGCCGTTGGTGGGTGTACGGTGAAACATCCGAATTCGATTTCTAATACAGGGGATCGTTTCAATCGTTGACAACACTCGGTCCAAAATAATGATTTGCAGCACACATTTCACAGATAACTAAAGGAATGATTTGTCCCAGCGCAGCATGAGCTACAATAATTTGGGCGTCAGGGCCTCATTTAGCCACCTGTCCACCTGTTTCGGACATTAAAACTCGATCAACTATCTATCCTGTAAAACTAATCTGTATTATAAAGCATGTTGTTAGAGTGAAGGCCCTTCTTGAACCAAAGTTATAATAATTTTGATAATATTGAAGACAGTAGGCCTAAAGCCTAATATTTTGCAATCAGTATGTTTCTAAGGCAGGCACAGTAGTCATCAAGTTCAAATCAACAATTTTCAAATCCTTTAGTATGTGTTTACATTAAATAGGTCAAAATCAGGAAGACAAACCCTTGAGAATTAAACAAAAGGAATCAATGCTAGATTTGGAAAAAATGTATTACATGTTTGTTCTCAACTTATATTTTAAAATCCTGACAAACTATTGGTTGTGCTGTTAACAATCATCTGTGTTAAAGGTATTTTACACTTTTGGTAACAGCTCAAAATCAGTGCCAACATTTTGTGTGATTCAACATTATGCATGAAAAAACAAACCTGAAAAAAGATTGAGCTGAATTGGTCATCGAGGTCACGAGAAAATAGTGAAAAGAGACCTTATGTGTTTTCTGGTTTTTTTTCAAACGTACACCGCATGTGCCGTATGACACCAAATTCACTACTTACTCGTAACAAATTTACGCGAGATTGAAAAACGTAAGGCGAGATTGAAAACATAATGCGAGATTGAAAACGAAAGGAGCGATTGAAAAACGTAAGGCAAGATTGAAAACCTAACGCAAGATTCGGTTACACGAGATGCAAGATTGAAAACGAGATTCGATAATGCGAGATGCAAGATGGCAGATTAGAACACCATACTTTTCATGTATCGCACATGACTTTACAATAAAGACAACTTCACCAACGCCAAGAGATTGTCATTTACAGTTTAAACTTACACTGTTTTAGGTTCACAAAATATTATGTACATGTCCACATGCACACGTACTAGCTACAGTCGAGGAAAAATACATAGTACATATAGTTGATCTCAAATTCGCTCTCGTCGTTGCCAGCTTCATTGTTGGGTACTACCGCTGCCACAGCCGGTGGTACTGCAAGACGAACTCCCCACAAAAGTCATCACTCCCTGTCCCTTTTTTTTCGAGAGAGAGAGCTCCCCTCTTTGCTATCAATATTTCCAGCAGTGCTTAAAGAGTATACCTCTTCTTCGTGAATAATAAATCACTCCCGAGACCCGCTGCTATCTAAAAACAAAAAAGTGCCTTTTCTTTTCGACGTTGCCTTAGAACTGTGTTCTTTCAACTGCAATGCGTACATACTGCACAGTGATATAAAAACACCACTCCCAAACATGACGTCACACAGATTTACCACATTTTAGTTCGGATAAATCATGTGACCTTCGTTTTTCTGAAAAATGCGCGAAAACGGCAAAATTTGACGGTTTCTTTTAGGAACCGTTCTTCTCCAATCCGGGAAGACCTTTTGAGTCATGTTTTAGTCTACTATGTAGCCCAAATAACCCAACAAAGCTGGTGTGTCCCTTTACGGATCGGGTTTATGTCTTATTATTAATTTTTTTTTTTTAAAGATTTCCTCTGTGGGGTCCAAGCTGAACAAAGACAAACTTTGCGGGGTCTACTGTTCTATCGTATCTATAGGCCTATAGGCCTATAGGCCTATAGGCCTTAAAGACCCCTCGAGTGCGTATGACCTCCAATCGTGGACCCTCTTTTGTTCAACTCTTTGTCCTGACAAACATTACCCCATTGTTTTCCTTAGGTACAACAATCATGGACCTATTGTCCCTTTTGTTATGATTCCTTGGTTTGAATATCAGTACAAGTAGGCCACACACACAGTGACTGTTATTGTTTTATCTTTTCTGGTAAACCAAGAGACCCTCGAAACTGACTAGCCCTATTACATGGGTAATGAAGATGATGAAGAAATTTCGACTTTAGATGTGGGAAAAACCCTAGGGCAGCCCACGCACTCAGGGGACTGAAAACCCAATCCACATGCAAGGCATTTTGTCTGGGATTCAAACCGGGGACCTCAGAGGTGAAAGGCATGGAAGAAACCACTGGCAGAGCCAAAAAGAAACCCCGAACACCTAAAAAAAAAAAAAAACGAACAAAAATGATAGACACCTAAAAAACGAACATGAACAACATGTTTTCGGCTGATAATTTACCCTTTCATCTAAAAATACTGTCAAAATCAGGGTGCCTGGCCAACTGCAAAGTCAGCTGAAGTCGCGCAGTTTCTTCGTCGTGTGCGCATGACGATACATGCGTGTCTGGCGTTTGAACCTTGTGTGAAACAATCACCATGTATATTCATAATCTGGGCAGTCCTCGTCTGATTTCCATAAAGTCAGGTGCCCAAGACTTATCAAGATCAACAGGCATTGTGCATTAGTTAAGATGACGGCCTCCGGTCGCAACGTATTTGAATGCAATCTTTACCAGCTTTTTTGTATTTGTCATTTTTAAAACATCGTGGACGAATTGATCATTTAGTAAGCCCCGTTATGTATCACAGTAACTCCACAAATGTAAGGAAGGTGGAATCAATATTCGATGGTTTATAAGAGAAGTTATTTGCAATCAAAGCGGTACGACCTACTCGTAATTTGAAAACTTAGCGTTTTGGACATGGTTATAGGGTGGACTGTAATGGCGACTATCATAAGACCGATGTTAAAAGAGAGTCATAAAAGCCCGACAAGGTTGGGGTAGGGTTTTCCTTAAACAGAACGTACTTTACAAATTTTTATTTTTGAAAAGAACAATCAAAGGAGGAATTATTAAATTGGGATAACTTCCCTTCAAATCCTCTTCTTGTATAAGGAATAATACAGTGACATTGTCTTTTGTTTTCTTCACAGCTTCTGTGTGTAACAGTTGTAAGCTTCCTCAAGTCGTCTTTACCTTCTTCTTCTGGCTAGGATATTGTAACAGCTGTGTTAATCCGGTCATTTATGCAATGTCTAATCTGACGTTTCGCAGAGCCTTCAGGAAAATCCTTACATGTTGGTTTTGCAGAGACCATCACCCGCTTATACGAAGGACCTATGGCTCAAGACGTTGCTCCAACTTGTCTCGTCTTACCTCCAGTACCCCCATGTCCAGTCCACTGGTGACAAACCGTCGGAAGAGATTGATTCGAGACACGTCACTTGATACGTCACTGCTTCCACGTGGATATCGACCAAGGATAATACCTGCTCCAGGCGATAATGTAAATAACCATGAGATGGATTCCTGCAGAGGTGGTCTCGTACACGACATTAGGGCCACAACACATGTCATTGCTAATTCAAGTGGTTTCCCAAAGATGGCAAGCGACAGAATGTCAACCATTGGCAGTGAATCAACGACAGGAAACATAAGTCTAACAACCAATGACACAACAAAACCAGTTGACAAACTGCTTCTGAATCGAATACATTCCGAGGAAGTCGACATGGAAACCATGATTTCAAGCAATAACGTGTTTCACGAAGTTTATGAGCCACTGGAAAGTAACATTCCATTCGAGTCCGAAAACCGCAAAAGCCGAAGTGCTAGGTTTCAACAACCATCAGATTCTCTAGATTACCAATCAGGAGTTGTTGAAACAAGCAAAGCATCTTCATCGAATATTTTGATAACAAATGACTTGTCACGTGGAATATTAAATTCCAGAGAGACTCCTGTTTAAATGTCCCGTACACCATAATATAAAAAAGCCGTATCAATCATCAGATAAACAATCTTCTATTATTCGGAGCTCCTAAAGAGACGGGTAAAGATAAATTTGAACAGGTAAAACAGAAACAGGGAAGATACTTTGGAGATGAAGAAATATAAAGTTTTTGGGGAACAAATTATTAATTCAGCCTCGACATGATTAAGTTGGTACGGAGCCCTTGATTTGCCACTTGACGTTACGGGATTTACATTGAATCTTTCACTTTTCCGAATCTCTCACAACTATATCGAGTTGTGTTTCACTGGACTTCCAAATTGAGCAACACACAGTTATGATTGACAGCCCATTTGTTGACAAGAATGCACCTTATGTTTATCCCTATAAAATTGCTTTACCGTTTTTACTTCGACGGCCGAAAACTATTAAAGAATTCCATAATTGACGTTTCTCTTCTCCCTCTCTACCCCACATCTGAAACTTATATTTATAAAAAGCCCAAACAAACTACACATAAACTGGTTACGGTACCACTTTGAATCGAAATGGACTTTGCAAGGGCTCCGTAACCGTTTAATTATTTCATGGGAACGAACTTTTATTTCGAGAGACAAAATAATTTACTTGTTCGGTACTATAGTTTGTACTTTCGTGGCTCAGGACGAGGTGTTTCATTTTAACAATAACAGTACATTGTTTGGTGCCGATTTAAACAGAGACAGAGCCACTATGCAAAGAGATATGTAAAACAAAATGTAATTTGTTCCTTCGGAATATTTAGTTCCCTCGAATATATATTTTGTTAACCCGATTCATTACAAGTTTGTTACCGCGAACCAACATTTCATTAACCTCACTATTATTTCGTTCCGTCGAAATCATTTTGTTACCACGAAATAATTTTTTTTATTTACAATATTGTTTCGTTCAAACAAATTTTTATTTCAAAGAACGAAATCATATATATATATAAATTTCCCTCACAATTAATTCGTCGTGGTTGTGGATTGGACAGTCGGAGTTATGAGTTGTCCGTAGAGTGTGAAGCGCTTTGGGACGCCCTTCGGGTGTGTTAAGCGCTAAAAAAAAAACGAATATTATATTATTATTAGAGGTTGTGAGATTGGCATCGTGGTTGTGAGTTGGGCGTCGTGGTTTTGTGTTAGGCATCGTGGTTGTGAGTTGGGCGTCGTGGTTTTGAGTTAGGCATCGTGGTTGTGATTTGGGTATCGTGGGTGTTCGTCGGAATTGTGAGCTGGCATCGCAGTTGTGAATTGGCCGTCGAGAGATTCAGCAAGGTATAATTCATGATCAAAGATCCAACACTGTGGATGCATCCAAAAACAACCCGGAAGTACGCCATCTATTGGCATTTGCAGTTTAGTTCTTTTTTTATCCCATAACTACGATATGGAACTCACAACTCCGACGAACAGCCTACAACTCCAACGGGCAACTCACAACTCAGACAGACTCACAATTCTGACAGAGCAATCCACAACCACAACGGAGGCTATTCTCTATTGGACGCCATACTTGGTATGCCAGTTATTTTCCGAGTATCTTTCCGAGAGAATTGTTTGTTTAGGCCGTTTTGTTAAAGGAACATAACAGAATTGGTAAGAAAAAACTTGTAAAATATACTTTTTGATCACAGATTTACATTAAACTTACACGGTCTAATGATGATGATAGTAGAAAACATCCCTTTAAATATTTATGTCTGAAATGCCATGTTTGATGAGAAAAGAATAAACTAATTTTCCGATTGGAGTTTATCGCTCAGTGAGCGTTTTATTCATGTGTTGAATCACTATGATTTCATGCAAATGTGTAATCGGTTTTTCACTATTTTCTCGTGACCCAACAGATGGCCGATCGATCTCAAACTTCTACAGGTTTGTAGTTTATGTGTATGGTGGATTACATAAAGTCCTTACACTGCCAGCAACTGTTTTGTTAGCAAAAACCAATTCTGTAATGTTCCTTTAATAATTACTAAGTTTCAAATGTGAAGTAGATGGAGAAGAAAAGCGTTAATCTGGACTTCCGTAAAAGCTTTAGATTTCGGAATTCAAAGTAAAAATTGTTCTACTATTTTGACAGGGGTAAAGGTAAAGGGCATTCTTTATAACAAAAGGGCGGGGCTTTCAATCATTCTGCTTGGTGTTGATAATAGTTTGTTTCGCTTAAATAGGAAAGCCAATGTAAACGAAATTGACAGTAGACAGATGGTACAGGTTATTATTATTATTAATTAGTACTATTATTTCATTTTATCACAGCATGCAAAAGAAAGACCACATTTTTCTTTTTGCCGGTAACTCCTTAAGTCTGGCTACATTACGTAGCCTCAGATCTCAAGGGTCTTTCTCATAATCCTCGCTTTTTCCAATAGCGCCGCCTTCTGTATCACTATCTACCCTCACAGTTGTCCCTATACTATAGATGTTTCCCTCCATTGCAGGAAGAAACTGATAAGTAGATGTCATGATTAGCTTCTCATCAAATAATCGTCACAATGATTTGCAATCACCCAATTAACATTGGCAATAAAACTAAAACTTTTAAATTATAAATATAAAATAATAATATATAGTTAAACTGACTTATGATGACAAAAATAAATAAAATAATGCAATGAATACCCATTCACACGCCTTTATACAAGTCTAATCAAGAGGATTAAGGTATCATTTTTAAATCTCTGGACCACTCTCTTGCCAACTCATCATTAATCCACCGACTATCTTAATTGAAGACAATAGTTTTTGTATTAATCTCCGGTAGAGGGCGCGTCATCAACAGTCTCGGAGGGACTGGGCAAGTCTACAAGTTTGGGCCCAATTTCATAGAGCTAGCACAACAAAATGATTACCAGAATAAGGATACCAGTAAAAAGTAACATGGTGCTGGCACCATTTGTGACTGGTATCCTGCAAATTTTTGCTAAGCACAAAACTTGTAAGCATGATTGTCTGCTTAAGCAGCTCTAATTGGGCACCAGTTCAAAACTAGCGTCTTTGCGAACTTTGCTCAGGACCCGACCCCGGCAAAGTCCAGGCAGATAAAATCGAGGCGAGTCGACATAATTTATGTTGATGCATTCAGCAACAGAGTAGGCCTATGTGTATATCTAGACGTAAGTGATGTTGAAAAAAAACATGGGTTGTAAACCTCGTGTATGCCCGGTGTGTGTTAGTATAGTATGTTGCAGTAAATGACTGTTCAATTTGATGAATTGACAGCTGATCGAGTCCGACCGGGCACGATATCCTAGGTGACCGAGAACCAGGTGTCCAGGGCTCCAGGCTCAGATCACCGCGTCCGGTCAGACCGTATCGCCTGGTATTTTGCACTGCTGTCTTGTCCGGTCGGACGGAAATCAACGGACTGGATCCCCCTTGACACCAGCGCTAGAATTTGCAAGAAGTAAACTGGGTCTTGAAGAGTCAATGAATCTATGGACATGTATCGTTTGCAGGTTTCTAAATGTCGATCACAAATTAGAAAATCGATTCGTCGCTTTTACACGACTTGGCGATATATCGTTCAAGAAATTGTCCACCATTATGATAGGGGAGACAGGGAAACTTGTCCTGATTTTTCAAAATCATAGTCAGAAAAAGGTGGTTGGGTCCACATGCCAAGAGCATCAAGACAGATATCTCTTCTCAAGTAATTCGTGTTGTGATTGCGAGTACGTTAACAAAACGAACGTCGCCAATCAAAGACTACGGTCCCACATGGACATCCTATTATGCCCTATAGACTTGTTGACCGTTCGTCAAATGTTTGGTCGCGGTTGCTTACAGCATTAGGACGCTCTCGCAACTATACTATCGAGAGACTGCTGCTTCCGTGATGAGAATACTGGTGCCCTAGTCGGGAGCCAGCAACATCGCGAGAGCAGTATAATCGCATGGGAGTTTCTACCACGACAAAAATATTAAGGACTTGTCCACAAGTCTACTTCTACCCAGAAATTCAATCCAATGACACCCACTCCACAGCAAAGCATTACAAACGCTCAACATAGCCACAATCCACAGTATTTTAACCAAAATACTGTACCAAGTTAACCCATCCTTCAGCCACAGCACTGGCCACTTTATACAACGTGACCTCCATTATATATAAACCCTTCATCCACGCCCTCCTCAATTCACCGTCAACACCGACCACTCCAAATCCGATCTTCGATCGGGTAACTGCTATTATATACACAATATGCAACAATGAACGAAAACATATAAGTTATACAGTGAACTTCAACTGACGCTCTTACTGATGCTAAGGGTAGGGTCGTAGTTTGGTCTTTGTCAAAGTACTGTTGTTTTATAGGAAAAATTATCAAGAGAGATACAATAAAAGTAGCATGTGAAAGTTTCAGTGGAATACGGTGTCTATACTTAATGAGAAACAGCAAAAAACTGTCATGGTATTAATATCGAAGAACGTCGAATCCATCCACATTTAACGAAGTGGCAGAGGGTACCAACCGCATCTCTTGACGCAGTGCTCACAAACAGACACCAGGGGCATTTGAATCTCCAAAAGTCGCTTTTATTAACTAAAATAGGACTCGATCGCAACACTGTTCGATACTTTTGTTTTGAAAAAAAAATCGTTTACTACTGGCAATGAGCCAAGTATAGGAAACCTATAAAAAAGGGTGCTTGCTATGTGAACTAGAAACACAGGGTTAAACGAACGGGACTCGAACCCACACTCTGCTGTTCAGAATTACCATAGCTTTTAAAGGGACAAAGGTGAAAAAGAAATTTGGGAAAAATCTTCGTTCGAACGAAAAAATTATTTGTTCGAGCGTTAAATATTCGAACGAAAAAAAACATCGTTCAAACAAAACAAAAACATCGTTATTAGAACAAAAAAAAATCTTCGTTTGTAGAACGATTCACAAACCCGTGGCGCGCGCACGTGACTGCATATAGACACAGACGCCACTGTTGACGACGCTGCAGGCTGCTAGATGTGCAGACTTGGCTTCGCAGATTTCTTTCGTTCGAGCGATGTGGGGTTTTTTTTCGTTCGAATATTATCGCTCGAACAACGTTGTGATCGAGCCCTGTTTTAGTACACGGCAAAGAATGACATAACTATTTGCTAAGGAAACCCATTAGTGCCACGCTGCGTTTCTCTTTGAAGTGGAATAAACACTACCAAGTGAAAAAAAAACGCTACTACTGTGAAAGAGAAACACAACCACGTTTAACAAAACACTACTACCTGAAAAAACACTACCACTGTGAAAGAGAAACACTACCACCTAAAAGAGAAACACTACCACGTGAAAGAGAAACACTAACAAGTGAAAGAGAAAAGAGAAACACTACCACGTGACAGAGAAACATCACCACCTGAAAGAGAAATGCTACCACTGTGAAAGAGAAACGCTACCAAGTGAAAGAGAAAAACACTACCCGAAAGACAAACACTACCACGTGACAGATAAACACTACCGCCTAAAACAGAAACACTACCACGTGAAAGAGAAACACTACAAAGTGGAAGGGAAACGCTACCAAGTGAAACAGAAACACTACCACCTGAAAAAACACTACCACTGTGAAAAAGAAACACTATAACCACCTGAAAAAGAAACATTACCACGTGAAAGAGAAACACTACCAAGTGAAAGAGAAACACTCCCACGTGAAAGAGAAACACTAACAAGTGAAAGAGAAACACTACCTGAAAGAGAAACACTCCCACGTGACAGAGAAACATCACCACCTGAAAGAGAAATGCTACCACTGTGAAAGAGAAACACTACCAAGTGAAAGAGAAACACTCCCACGTGAAAGAGAAACACTAACAAGTGAAAGAGAAACACTACCTGAAAGAGAAACACTCCCACGTGACAGAGAAACATCACCACCTGAAAGAGAAATGCTACCACTGTGAAAGAGAAACGCTACCAAGTGAAAGAGAAACACTACCTGAAAGACAAACACTACCAAGTGACAGAGAAACACTACAACCTGAAAGAGAAATGCTACCACTGTGAAAGAGAAACGCTACCAAGTGAAAGAGAAACACTACCACGTGAAAGAGAAACACTAACAAACAAATGAAAGAGAAACACTACCTGAAAGAGAAACACTACCTGAAAGAGAAATGCTACCACTGTGAAAGAGAAACGCTACCAAGTGAAACAGAAACACTACCACCTGAAAAAACACTACCACCGTGAAAGAGAAACACAACCACCTGAAAAAGAAACACTTGACCAAGTGAAGAGAAACACTACCACGTAAAGGGAAATACTACCGAACGAAAGAGAAACACTACTACCTGAAAGAGAAACACTACCACGTGAAAGAGAAACACTACCACGTGAAAGAGAAACACTACCAAGTAAAAGAGAAACATTACCACCTGAAAGAGAAACACTACCAAGTAAAAGAGAAACATTACCACCTGAAAGAGAAACACTACCAAGTAAAAGAGAAACAATACCACCTGAAAGAGAGACACTACCACTTGAAAGAGAAACACTACCACCTGAAAGAGAAACGCTACCACTGTGAAAGAGAAACGCTACAACTTTGGAAGAACAAAAAACGCTACCAAGTGAAACAGAAACACTACCACCTGAAAAAACACCTCCGCATAAAAGAGAACCGCAACGTGGCACTAATGGGCGTCCATGACTTGCAATAGATTTACACAACGGAGCTTCGTTATTATTGATAGTCAGCTCTTTCGTAAACATACGGAGCCCCTAAGGGGACAGGTAAAACAAAAATTGAAAAGATTTTAAAAAATAAATAAATACAAAAATATTTCGTTCCCTCAAAATATGATTTCGTTCCCCCGAGTTATTATTTCGTTCCCTCGAAATCGTTTCATTCCCTCAAAATCATTTCGTTACCACGAAATATTATTTCGTTACCTCGAAGTCCTTTAACTGCTACGGCGTCCATGAAATGCCATTATCTCAGATGAGCCACTATGGAGACAATGAGATAAATGAAACGGCATTTCATGAACTCCGTAGCAGTTAAAGGATTTCGAGGTAACGAAATAATATTTCGGGGGAACGAAATAATTTTTTATTTTTTTAAGGCCTACCTTTTCAAATTTTTTTCCTGTCCCCTTAGGGGCTCCGTATAAACAGGAAGGTGACCGTTTTTTAAGGAATGGTCCAATGCGCATGTGTATACGTCAGTGCATTTGAATGTAGACTTGATTTCAAGTCTGAGATCACGGTTATTTCTCTGCATCAGCCACGAAAAAGGCCCCACAGATCAGCCTTAAAAAGCCCAACACACAATCTCAGGCTTGACCCTCTTGTGTGTACGTGATTTTCTCTTTAATTTCAACTGAAATTTACATAACAACACTGACACCAGAGAGATGACCAATCAGGAGGCCACAAAACCCACGTTTTCCGCGTCTATTACAAGTAAGTTACAATCACATCAGAATTTTCTGTTGGTCTCATTGGTCTCAACTTGGTTTTAATTTTGTACAGTGCTTGGTATGTATGGTATTTATAACTATTATAACAGCTAAAATAGTACGTAAGATCTTAAACTGTTGAAAAATAAACATAATATTATAACTGATTCTTACTAGACTATGACTTGAATGGAATCGTCGAGTGATTTTTCTCCAATGTTTTCATTTATTTTGAATTTAAAAACTAGAATCGATTTGTGTGTTTTTTTTATTCTGAACTCAATTTGAATTCTGAGCGGAGGCAGATTAGTTACATTGTGCATCAATGTTGTATTTCTGTACTATATCCCGTGGGCATAAACAGTTGAATTTGAATATGCATTTTATTGAAGGCTTCTGCGATTCTGACCAATAGAGTGTTCCGTTCACTTTTGGACTAATTCGTACCATAGGGTGTGTACAAACCGATGAACAGGATCACGTTCTCAAAGCAATTGATCAACAAAAAGCTATTTTGTTTGTTATGTTGGATCTCTCAGCGGCGTTTGATACGCTAGACCATGACATCATGCTCCACCGCTTTCAAGATAGCTTTGGTATATCCGGTAATGCCTTGCAATGGTTTTCATCTTATTTCAACTGTCGTACTAACCATGTTCATGTTCCTGGAGCGGACTCAACTACCACTAATCTTGACTACGGCACCCCGCAGGGCTCTGTTATTGGACCTTTGTCTTTTACACTTTACACAGTCCCAATTGGGGAAATTCTACGTAAGCACAATATGTTATATCACATGTACGCTGATGATATTCAGATATACTCCATCATCGACCCAAAGATCCCGTTAGATGCAGAATGTGCATTGTTCAATTTATCTACTTGTGTGAAAGACATTCAGCATTGGATGGTGGCCAACAAACTCAAACTTAACGCGGATAAAACTGATTTCATCATAATTTCCTCCAAAACTGCCAGTAAAGCTCTTGGTCACCTCAAGTTTACTTTTGAAAACACAACTATTTCACCTGCCAAATCGGTACGAAATCTGGGAGTTGTGTTTGATGCCAGGATGTCAATGGATGATCATGTTGCACAAATGAGTAAGAACACCAACTTTCACCTACGAAATATCGCTAAGATACGTCCATACATCGATGAGGATACATGTCATTCCGTTGTTAGATCACTTGTGCTGTCAAGACTAGATTACTGCAACTCGCTTTTGAAAGTAATCACAAAGAAAAACATAAATCGTCTCCAGAAAGTTCAGAATAAAGCAGCCAGACTCATCTTTAAGACCGGTCGTCATGACAACATTTCACCACTACTTCATAAATTGCACTGGCTGCCCATCTCAAACAGAATTGACTTCAAACTTTGTCTTCATGTCTTCAAATCCCTTGCCCACCAGTCACCATCATACATATCCGACATGCTACAACCGTATGTCCCACCGCGTTCCCTGCGCTCTTCCTCAGAGAACCTCTTGGCTGTACATCGCACCGTCTCCAGAGCTGGTTCGCGTGCTTTTTCTGCTAGCGCCCCAAACCTGTGGAACTCATTACCATCACATCTTCGCCATGCAACTTCACATAAACAATTCAAGAAACTACTTAAGACTCACTTGTACAGAAATACTTGACTCGTTTACTTCACTTTACATTGGAACATCTTGAGTTTGGATTTCTTTGTTGCATCTTCTGTAGGCGCTTTGTAACCTTGGGGAAAAGGCGCCTCATATAAATGCTGATATGTTGCATGTTGTTGTTGAACAAGATTCCCAAGTCTGTGATCGTAGGCTAATGACGAAGGTTATTCCACAAGAGGGCGCTATTTCAGGCAATATGTCTCGCCGCGCCATTTTGTCCAGCATGCCATGCTCGCTCATAACCCCAGGAATTGGTTCATAAAAATGTGTCAAAATTCAGCACATTTTAAAAATCCAGCAAAAACTTCGCTTGTGACGTTGCAAAAGAAAGTATGACCTTTCTTTTGCAACACAGCCCAAGTTTTTGCCAACCAAGGTTGGAAAACTACGGGAAGCCATAAATGCAAAGCAAAAACGGATAGCCACAGTTTGTAACAACGGTTACACAAATATTCAAAAATAGTGTTGAATTTTTTGGAAACAAAGCAACCAATCATAAGATGTAAATTTGTTTTATTGAAAGTTTGCAGAAATGTTGAATTTGGTCACAACATCTGTGCCCGCGATTAATTTTTAAAAACTTTCGAGCGCTTGTAGGGCAACTGCATTATGTACAAACACACCAGCGGCACCACCGAATCTCAGTCCCAACCCCTACCTGCGGATCTCGAAAACCACAACTACGTCATCTGTCCACCAGTATACTTTGAGATTGGGCTGCAATATGCTGATGACATGGGCAAGCAACAATCCCCCACCCACTTAGGGAAATAGAACGGAGGGCACCTGAGAGAAACATCAAGGTAAACAACACCAAGACAGAAAAACATCGCGTCAGCAGAAACGGAATTAACACCAGCTGAAAAAATGTAAATACGACTAAGGGCGGATTTTAAGAGCTAATTGAATGAGAGGAATAGGCCTATAATGTTGCAAATTTACTCCATAGGTTAAAACAGAAGAGTAACTTGTGAAAATGATGTTATGTCTAAGAACAAATGTGTATGGCCACACCGTGCTCAACATTCCTAATAGGCTAGGGGTGATGCGCTGAGTTTCCCGAAAAGAATTCAGGCATAATAGCCGGCCAGTCTCGACGATTTTCGCTGACTCGGCCAAATTGGCATCAGAGCTATTAAGAGCTCTAAAGTATAAATCTGAGTGCCGTTGACAAACATTTTTGGCGATTTGTGTATGCCTACAACATCAGCAGTACTGGTACTGTGACCGGGGTTAAATAGGACGGCTTGCGGAAACAACTTTTCTTTCTTCTGAAGATTTATTCTCTATCGGAAATCACAAATCTGTCGGAGAAATAACATGAAGTCAAAAGACGTGTCTTTCTCCCGACATCATAGAGTAGAATTCAAATAATTGAGTAATTAATAATATTGTAGTAATTTAAACGTTAATATATACAGTATCCAAGTCTACGAGTTATTCAAAGAATAAGGCTTAACTAACTATAGGCTATTCATATTAATGACTACGGGCGGGTTTCTTTCGGCCCCGGAATTACACATTTTGGAATAAAACACATCGCTAGAAAAGGTCTAATAATGCCAAAATGACTCCCAACTAAGGCCATCAATAACGATTGTAGTTGGATGGCAACATTAAAGGTGCAAATAGTCTAAAATAACTTGTCTCCTGGCAGGTTCCCGCCAAAACCTTTATGGCGTCCGCCATCTTGGAAACGCATATCTATTTTAATGAAAATCTTGCAAACTTGTACAAAATATATTACAAGAAGTATTACTAAAGAGCTCAACTTTCTTTTTCTAATAATCCAAACTAATAGGTAATCAACAAATAGAAGGTTGATTAAACTGAGTCCTGAGTAAGGGCGGAACTCTCGATTGACGAATCTCAATTCGGAATCTTAACAAAACAACATTAAAAAATGGCTATAAATCTAATCAAAGGTATAAAACAAATATAAATGCAAGGGATTGTTTAAGTAGCTGCTATTTATGATAAAAGAGAAATGTCAGATAAATTGAAAAAGATCATACCTGTCGGAGAAATAACATGAAGTCAAAAGACGCGTCTTTCTCCCGACATCATAGAGTAGAATGACCCAATTTGATAAATTTGAAAATCAAGCCACCGCTAGGGGGCGCTCGATCCGGGGGTTGAGATGTGTGAATATTATTAAGTCTGAAGAAACATAAAAAATACGTTTTTCCTGGGCCCTATTTCAAAGAGCTGCTGAGCACAACAATTTGCTTAGCATGAAATTTCTTCATTGATAAAAACAGGATTACCAACCAAATTTCCTCGTGATTTTCAGGATAAACAAACAACAGCTGAATACCAGTAACAAGCAATATGCAACACATGGAAATTTGGTCGGTAACCCTGTTTTTATCAAGAAAGAAATGTCATGCTAAGCAAATTTTTGTGCTTAGCAGCTCTATGAAATTGGGCCCTGCTCGTCACAGTACCATACTTGGGAAAGGCCAGTATTCTACAGTACTCATGGAAGTTATATTTTGTACTAAGTTACATTATTATTTAAAGGAACATTACAGAATTGGTTTTTTTTCTAACAAAACAGTTGCTGGCAGTGTAAGCACTTTACGTAATCCACCATTTATTTTTGTTATACATAAACTGACAAACCTGTGGAAGTTTGAGATCGATCAGCCATCTGGGTCACGAGAAAATAGTGAAAAACCGATTACACATTCGCGTGAAATCATGTATAGATTCAAAAAATGAATAAAACGCTCACTGAGCGATAAACTCCATTAGTTTTAATCTCATCAAATGGCATTTCAGACAGAAATATTCATTAGACCGTGTAAGTTTTATGTAAATCTGTGTGATCAAAAAGTATATTTTACAAGTTTTTTTCTTACCAATTATGTAATGTGTAGTGAGTTGGCCCACTGTTTTTATAAGCCTCTGATGAATTAGTTTGAGTTCTTTATCGTGATAATGTGTAAAAAATTAATGTGTAGGCCCCAATCATCAAAGAAAAGTGTCAATGCTTGTTTGTGTCGTATTGAGGAGAGGGGCAATTCAGACAATTGAACTGAATTTTGTCACAGAGTGAGGACCACAGCTAGCCCCATCCCACCACCAGACACTGCGGTTCATGCGTAGATTGCAAACACAACGCTATATTTATGTGACCATTGCGCGGGTGCGTGATGAAGGAGGAATCCATGTCATAATGGATTCATTGTATCAACTTTTATCGAATTTTTCCGTGATAATTACCGGAAGCACCGTGTTCAGTCAAGACAAGCCAGGTACATTTTGTCACACTCCACCAACAGTGGGGGCGCCATTTAATGGAAACAGTCAGAACCAAAGATCGCCGCGTAGATAGAGAACAGCTGTCAACTCGTGAATTGTACACACTGTAGTTTTTGTACGCACGGAAGGAAGATCGTGAAACTGAAAGTACTATGAAGAAGTTGATCAAGTGTTCATATTAAATGTTGTTGTTTGCATAGTGCATACTACTTCCATTCCTTCCAATGAACCAAGGTAACTAATATAATTAATAATTGGATACATGAATGTCTTTTATTTTTAGTAAAACTTGAATAAAGAGTACCCTGTTCCTGGTCATGCTGGTTGCTGATTGCTGATTGCTGGTGTAATTGGTTATTGTGTTGGTGTCACCGGATTCCGATTCGTTATCGCCTAGGCTATAGTATTATAAAGTTATAACGGCAAAATTGATCAGAAACATGGAAACAGAAACTAGATGAATTATTTTAAAACCATCTGACCCACCTTTTAACACGACGTTTTCAGTTCACTATCCGTTGAAATCGTTGAAGTTGCTGTTGCTGCCATTTACTAGTTCAGCACTACAGTGTGCGTGTAGTGTACCACGAGACCTTTTTTCGTCAGGGGTTGTTTTACGTCATTGCGCACGATGTAAACAAACTCTATAGACAAACTAACGTGTTCTACTTGCCAAACAACAAGTCTCCATTCTGTTGACCATAGTTTTAGGAGGAGGCAGATAGGGCCAAAAGCGGAGGAAGTCCAGCTTATTGACACTGTTTATGCGGCTACACTGCACTGGGTAAGTTTGTATTGTAAAATACAAAAAGGTTTGGTTTACTTTCGACCTATTCTACAACAAGGTACAGGGCATTGGTAACAAATTTCCTCCTTTATGATGCAAGTAAAGGAAGCATATTAACAATTAATGTCACCTATCCTGGAAAAAAAGCAGGAGCCCAGAACATTTATTCATGCGCAAAGCGCCGAAGCAGTCGACCTCAGTCGGTGAAAGGGTCTTACCGGAACATTACTAAAATGCATTGCTGCCGGGTTTAGGGCGTGGCCTAAGGTCCCAAATGACGCAATAAGTGTCTCCATTACCGAAAAACACGTTTTTGACAATATCTCAAAAACAATACATAATAATATCACAAATGAGGTCTCTACACCCATGTTTTCATGGTCAATCTTTACGTTGAACAACACCTTTGTAGGGCCATAGATAGTCATTTAACATCATTCAGTGGCGTGTCGTGGCCGAGCGGATAAGAACACCGGACTCAAGCTCTGGTGTTTCTGATCAGCAGAGTGTGGGTTCGAGTCCCGGTCGTGACACTTGTGTCCTTAAGCAAGACACTTAACCATTATTGCTTCGTCCTTCGGATGGGACGTAAAGCCGTAGGTCCTGTGTGTTGTGTAATGCACGTAAAAGGACCCAGTTACACTTATCGCTAAGAGAAGGGGTTCGCTCCGGTGTTCATGGTTTGATTGGCAGCATATTGCGCCACAGCACCTTGTAAACCATTACTTGGTGCTGTGTAAAGGAACAGGTCTAATACTTCAAAACGTAGCTCCACATTATACCTTGCAGGAAAAATAGTGAGCGCTTTGAGACGCCCATCGGACGTGATAAAGCGCTATATAAGAACTGCGTATTATTATTATTATCATAATTTGATGATTACCAGAAAACCTATATTTTTGCGATATTTCTGAAAACTATACATGACAGTACCACAGAAGTTGCATACAGCTATGTTCAAATATATCATTGATAACAATTGTATGGTGCCTAAAATGTTTACTTTGTCATAAAAACTTGGCAAATAGTGACTTATGGTATTTCAATAAAGGTTGTGTATTATAACCTGAGGTTGTTCTAGCATCACTGTAAAAAGCATCTTCTCAGTCCATCACTCATCACTCTGATCTTCACTTTCCTCACTCCAAGCGCTGTCGCCATTAGAGTCGTCCTCGTCATCTATGGATGCAGGTTCGGCTCTGTCCATGATGTCATCAGTAGGTTGGTCAGTGAGGGACTCTGATACAGGACTTCCTGGTTACCATTCTGGTTCAAAGCTGTTTTGAGTAAGCTTCCACCCGTAGTGGGCAGGACTTAAATCATCAGTTGGATTGACCTGCCAGCCCTCCACATTCTTGCCACATTCTGGGCCCTTTTGATGTGATTGCCAAGTGTCTTACTACACGGTGGAAGAGAGGCACAATGTATCTTTTTTATTCTTGGAAGGGGTTGCTTCTCATTACCGCCACTCAGCCTATGAATGCCTTGTATCTTGCTTCATTTATGTCTGATGTTTTGAAGCCATACAGCTTGCAGACGAAAGAGGTAACAGCTGACTGGCCAGACGGAAGAGGAGATGCTTTGATGGGACTGAGAAGTTAATCCCACCGTTCCTCACCTGTCTGAAAAAGATTCAATTTAAGCTGACTCCATCTGAAGTCATTTGTTATGGCTCCTTCAGCCCTTCACAAAGAAGTTGCCACTCTTCACTGGCTTCTGTTCCCAGTTTGTCAGAGAACAACGATCACATATATTGACCCCATCTCCCAGCCTCCAACAAGAAATGATGTGGTACAAGAAACGATGGTACGCTCGGTCAAACATCTTAAAGATTATGACTTTATGACATGTGGTTTAGGAGATATGATTTTGAATTATTGAACTTCCAGATTGGATCTGAAGGAAAGGTCAACAAGGGGTAATTGTAACCAAAGTTCAATGTTTAATGCTTAAAGGATCTATAACTGAAAAGAAATTGAAAATCGATTGTGTAGTTCTTGAGATATGGTCCCACTTCTGGTTGACCCGGAAGTAAAGGTCAACATGGGGTCACGGTTACCCAAGTTCAGTCTTCAATGCTCAAAGGGTCTATAACTGAAAAGAAATTGAAAATCGGGTGTGTACTTCTTGAGATATACATGTATGGTCCCACTTCCGGTTGACCCAGAAGTAAAGGTCATAAAGGGATCACGATAACCGAAATTCAATTTTTAATGCTCAAAGGATTTATAACTGAAAAGAAATTGAACATTGGCTGTGCACTTCTTGAAATATGGTCCCACTTCCGAGTTGACCCCGAACTTAAGGTCAACATGGGGTCACGGTAACCTAGGCTAATCTCCAATGCCCAAGGAGTCTATAACTGAAAAAAGTTTGAAAATCGGGCATGCACTTCATGAGACATGGTGCTGTAAAGATTAACTAATTAAAGATTTGAATTACCGTAATTTGACACCTGATGACGCCTAGCCGTGATTGCGCAATCACGGCACAAATTGCCAGCTAGCCATGGGGTCCGATTGGTCACTTCCTCATTAATCTTCTTGGAAATACATTGTACCTTGATTAGTTTTAATGGTCTGGAATAACTCTTAGAGAAAAAATTCGTGTTAAAAAAAAGATTTGTAACTTTTAGGTAACTAAAATTGTACTTATTTGAAAAAGTTGTGTTTTTGACCAACTAAACACTTACATTTTCAAAGCCATTGGCTTTTATACACAGATGCGCAATAAATGCGCAATAAATGATGTCATAGTGACGTCGCCCGGAATTTTATGTCATCAAATAGTGAAACAGTATCCCACATGTATATATTCGAAAAAAGTGTGCTGATCGACTGTATACTTCTTGTGGTGTCTCAAGATTGAATAAGGGCCCCCCCCCCTCCCAAAAAAAGGGTTCTGTTTCCGGTTCCCTGACCGACCCTAGTTTTACGCCGTGACCCTAAACTTTTTATTCGGCTTTAAAAAAGAAACGGGGGGGGGGGGGGGGAACGGGAAAAAACGGTGAAAAAAAAATTAGATAAATAAAATGACCTGGAAAAAAATGTCTGACTTTTACCAATTTAACATGTTTTAGACAACATTGAAATAAAAACCAGAACATATCAAGAATAATTTACAGATATCTCCGTGATTTGAGCCTGCGATATCCAACGTCTCGACCACGAGCGAAAAATACCCACAATTCAATGCCCAGCGCACACGTGTGTGAACGGCGCTGTGTGAAGCGCATTCCACAGATTTTGCGCAATCTGTAGATTGCACACATTTTGCCCGATCGGCGGCTTGAACTGCCAGATCCAAAGAGTGCAAACTTAAGATTGCTCACATTTTGCAAGGTCGGGCAGTGAAAATCCGTTGATTGCGCTCAACACATGAACAGTCGTGGACAAATCGTCAATCGTATCAGAATAATAAAAAAATGCAAAATAAAAAAACTTTCCGACCTACCGACCCTATTTTTAAATGACATCTAATCAGAAATAGAACCTTTTTTGTTGTTGGCCTAATTAATTATTTATGTCATTATAATTAAGCAAACTAATTTATTAAGTTAAGCTTATTTCACTTAGCTATAACTTCATGACCTAAGCTTTAATATGATATAGGATCTGATCTTTAGTTTTTTACTAAGCCAAGTATGAGTTTTAGAATAAACAAATTCGTGTAAAAAACCTATTTGATTTTTGAGCGAAAGAATAATAAGAAGAAAACAAATAAAAATCTTGACGAAAACAAAAGCTGTTCCGACTTGGTGCTACAAAATGGTGATCTGCCCCAAGAAGTCAGGCAAGCCGAGGCGGACAGTTGACCTCCAACCGCTTAACCGCCATGCTCTCCGTGAGACACACCACACCCAGTCACCCTTCCACCAGGCTCGTACGGTACCCCCTCACACACGCAAGAGCATCTTTGATGCATGGAATGGCTACCACAGCATTGCCCTTGATGAACGAGACCGCCACCTCACAACATTCATCACTCCATGGGGTCGCTATCGGTACCGAGTTGCCCCACAAGGCTACATCGCCTCGGGAGACGGCTACAGCCGCTGTTTCGATGAGATGGTTTCAGACATCCCACGGAAAACCAAGTGCGTAGACGACACCCTTATGTGGTCTGACACGATTGAGGAGGCATTCTTCCAGGCAGTTGAATGGCTGGACATCTGTGGCCGCAACGGCGTCACACTGAACCCCTCCAAGTTCACATTCGCCCAGACAACAGTGGAATTCGCGGGCTTCGAACCCACCCCAACCACTGTACGTCCCTGCCCTCACTATCTTGAGGCCATCCAGAACTTCCCTACCCCACAACATCACTGATGTCCGCAGCTGGTTTGGCCTGGTCAACCAGGTCTCATACGCCTTTGCCGCCACTGAACAAATTCTGCCCTTCCGTCAACTCCTCAAATAGGGCACCGCTTCATCTGGACAGACCAATTGAACCGTCTCTTCGAGGAGTCTAAGTTCCAGATCATCAACGAGATCCATAAGGGGGTGGAGATCTTTGACAAGACCAAGCCGACTTGCCTCGCCACTGACTGGAGCAAAGAGGGTCTTGGGTTGTGGCTGTTCCAGAAGCACTGTATCTGCTCTTCCTCCAACCCCTTTTGCTGTAAGACTGGTTGGAAAATTACCCTCGTCGGAAGTCGCTTCACTTCGGGGGCTGAATCCCGCTATGCCCCAGTGGAGGGGGAGGCCCTAGCAGTTGTTGATGCACTCGACAAGGCATGTCACTTCACACTTGGCTGCTCTGACCTCATCGTGGCAGTGGATCACAAGCCCCTCCTGAAAACATTTGGCGACCGCTGCCTCAACGACATACCCAACCCTCGCCTACGCAACCTCAAAGAGAAGTCTCTTCGCTACCGCTTCCGAGTCGTTCACATACCCGGCGTACGCCACGCTGCAGCCGACGCCGTCTCTCGCCACCCTGTTGGCAAGCCAACACCGCTGACCCTCCCAGATGATGTTGCAACCGTACTCAACTCCGACACTCAGCTCTCCACGTTTGAGCTACCGCACTCCTTCCTCAAGGCCCTTCGCACTCTCGATCAGGACACCGCTCATGTTTGCTCCCAGGAGACCTCACCTCCCACTGCAGTGATTAAGTCAGTTACGTGGGATGACGTCCGCCTTGCTACAGTCAGTGACCCCTCCATGTCAAGATCGATTGAGCTCATTGATGACTTCCCTGTGACCTCCCTCCCGAGCTTCGCCAGTATCACCAGTTTCGTGACGGCCTGACCACAGCCGAACGCACCCCCCACCCCTCCACTCAACCCAGCCTACCCATTCCAGTGCCTTGTGTCCGACTACTTCCACTACCGTGGCCGGCACTACTTGGTAGCCGTGGATAGATACAGCAACTGGCCAATTGTGGAAGAATCTGCTAATGGTGCGGCCGGACTTATTTTTGCCCTGCGTCCCATCTTTGTTACCTACAGCATCAGTGACGAACTAACATCCGATGGTGGCCCTGAGTTCAAATCCAGCACAACAACCACATTCCTACGCCATTGGGGTGTGACCCATCGCATGTCATCCGTCGCCTTCCCCCATAGCAATTGCCGTGCAGAAGTGGGAGTGAAAACTGTGAAACGCCTTATTACAGACAACACCGACGCCGATGGCTCACTGAACACAGACGCGTTCCAGCGGGCCATGCTCCAGTACCGCAACACCCCTGACCGCGACACGCACCTCTCTCCAGCCATATGCATCTTCGGACATCCCATTAGAGACTTCATCCCCATTCACCCTGGCAAGTACCAGCCCCACACGACATGGCAGGAGACCCTCCTCTCGCAAGAAGAGGCCCTGCGCAACCGCCACATGCGTACTGCTGAGCGCCTTTCCCAACACACACGCGTCCTTCCCCCACTAGTCGTTGGGGACTGTGTCCCCATCCAAAACCAGACGGGCCCCAGCCCCACCTAATGGGACAAGACCGGTATCGTGGTTGAGGTGCGCCAGTTTGACCAATATGTCGTGAGAGTGGATGGCTCTGGACGTGTCACACTTCGTAACAGAAAATTCCTCCGCAAGTATATGCCCGTCCTACCCCGTGCACCTTTGGCTATGGCCCCCGGCCCAGCAGCAGTCTTGGTTCCTCCGGCCAAGGTGGCAACACCTGCATCCCGCGGCCCTGTCCTGCCGCCTTCTACCAAGCCTCAGCCGCCACACACCGATCCCTCCGACACTGAGGACGACTCACCAGGCCTGCCAGCACCACCACCAGTCATCCAGGTGCCTCCTCCCCCAACAACCTTCCACCCAGACCCACCTCAGCGCCCGGCAGCCGCTGGCCCTGTCCCCCGAGCTCTTCGGGCCCTCCTGCCTCACAATGCCCCTGGACACAAGGAGCATCCCCTCCCTGCCACAGCACTCCTCCCTTCGGCCCCCCACCCCGACATGCACACCTCTCCCGTGCGTCGTTCCACTCGTCAGACCAGCCCTTCAGCCTGACAGTCTATTGAGACTTGGTTACAGCATTACCGTTTTCTGGAGGAACCACCAGTTCTCTAGTTCCTACGCATCCCGTTCCTCCACCGAGTTGTGTTCATTTGTTGCTGTTTACCATATCAGTCTCTTTGTCGCTTCCCTCCAACGACTTGGGGGTGCATAGAGAACTATGACTCTTATGCTTCTTATTAACCTTTAAGTTGCCCTGTTCTTTATTCATTTTCAGATACTGTCAGCATTGCTTTAATTAGACAGCAAATAGTTTTATACTTATTTACTAACTTATGCATAGCGCGAGGCAGCGTATCGCCGAAGATCGCGTGTCGCAGCTTATAAAAAGGCTGCCGCTCGACTTTTCAAATCATAACTGCACTAGACATCGCAGTATCAACATCATCGCCGCAGTATCAACATCACCATCTCACATGCCCGCCATGCTGAAGAAAACTTTGAAGAACGCTGCCAATACGCCATTATACGGTAGCTTTTAGTTATAAACACAATCAGTAAGTTCTGTGGTCGTCCGGAACACGTCAAATACGTCTACATACGTAAATATGCGTTGGAGATAAGTTCGACATAGGTTCAAAGCACGTTACTCATAGGTTAGAAATAAGTTTTGTGTACGCTAGACATTATCTCGACGTATGTCGACTTAAGAGTAACTTACAAGTGACATGTGTGAACGTGTTTCATCGATCATATAACTTACCTACAACTTATGCGGGCTGTATGAGCCACACGCCGAGAATTTTTGTGCATGCCGTACTACGACGTATACCAGCGTGCTTTTAACTTATACAAAACTTACCCATAACTTATTTGATGTACGCCAGCGTATTAGTCAAGTTTTTCACACGTTGGCGTACGCTGGCTCAAACGTCAAGGTATGACAGGGCCATGAAATCTGTGAAAGTTGCAGTCTGTACACTGACCTTGCTGTCATCAATACATTCTACACGCAAATGATATCAGCATACCACAACACAAAAACACCTACAGATTCCTGTCAAAAGATAATGAAAAACTTAAGACCTGTGGAGTACAGTTGCGTCAAGGATTGTATACTGATGTTTGTGTGTGGACTCAGTGGTGTATGGATCGTCCTTACTGACTCTGAGTGGACTATTCTATCGGGCATTAATTGGGCTTGTAGCTTACAGACTCTGTGTGTTGACTATCAAGCAATAATTCAGCTGCTACCAAATGGACTACATGTGTTTGTAAGTGTGTTGACTATCATGTATTAATTGAGCTAATACCTTATGGACTAAGTGTGTTGACTATCGGGTATTAATTGAGCTAATACCTTATAGACTAAGTGTGTTGACTAACAGGCAATAATTCAGCTGATACCTTATGGACTAAGTGTGTTGACTATCGGGCAATACATGTAGTTCATATACCTGATGTGTTGACTATCAAGCAATAACACTGCTAAGAGATCATTTTTGTATGGTTACAATCATTATCAATTAGTAATATTATCTAATTGTTTGATAACAGGAAAATCAGCTAATTATGGAATTGAAGTTGTGTACGGAATAACTATAGTTCAGTCGTATAAACTTATCGAACTAATTAAATTTGTCTTGACTATCGTCAATATGGTATGAGATCATTGATGATTATTAATCATTTAATATTATCTTATTTTTGGCATAAAAACTAAGAAAACACCTAATATGGAATTGAAGTTGTGTACAGAATTAAAACTAATATGATTCAGATACGGTAGTAAACTTTCTCTAACTGAATTTGAAACATTGTCAACATTGATTATCGTAGTATGTATGAAATGATGTGATGATTATATCAGGCGTAATGAGGTCTAAAGTGAAACAGAGAGGTGTATTTTATTATTGTAAATGCAGTAAAATGAGTTTAAGTTTATGAAAAGGTTCCTGAAAAGGGGACCAGTTTGAATTCTGCAAGGTTTGTACATGAGCGCATGGCATTGGCGGATGGCCAGGCAGGCAGGCAGCATGGATCAGTTTAAGCTTGGGCGATATCCTTTTTTTTTATCCACGATATATCAACGAGAATATAATATTATCGCGATTAATTTTTGATGGCGTCATTCTTCTACAAATCGCACGGTGTGAGTTGTGGCTATGAATTACTTATCACTTACACTTTTATTCCAATCAAGTATTCTTCTGGTTTTACTCTAAACCTATTGTATGAAAACCTGGGCCTATTACTTACACACATTATATGTGTTAACTGCGCATGACAGACTGTTCTATATGTGTGTATAACTAATTAATCACGCTACTCGCACGTATGCAACACGCACGTGATAACACCCATCTGCGTGAGACCGCCTGATCGCTAAGGCTTTGATGTTGGTTTTTTCGAAGACTAAACCCCGTCGGATCGGATCTGTTGGGGGAATCTTGCGGTTGCGGTCTCGACTAGGAGATTTATTGTTGCAAGATCGTCTTGACAAGGAGATTTACTGTTGCAAGATCGTCTCAGCTAGGAAATACATCGCGATACTTAAAGATATCGCGATTTACCGATATCACGATTAAAAAAAACGTGACCCGATATCGTAATCGTTTCAGAACTAGTATCGCGATATTCGATAATATCGTGGTATCCCCCAAGCTTAGATCAGTTGATTGATTGCTGTTTGGCATGTTTGGTATGATCCATGTAGCGTTTATTTCACCATAACTATGTTAACAAAGCACAAAACGGCAGTAGAAACGACAAGAATATTGATGGATGTACCCTTAATGGAATAATAAGTAACCTTCCCTAATATTTAGATGTCTCTGATCAGTTGATGAATACAAACAAATTTAACTAAAACAAAAATTTACATTCAAATGCACAGCCAAACAACATGGAATAAAGGCACTATTAAACAACAGTAACATTAAAGTTTCATACAAATTGCATTCCTGTCAAAGGCTCAAATGCGCAGTGCTGTATTGTTATTAATTTGAATTTTCAAAAGCTAGCAGCTATGCTAAAGCTTCTAATATATTGTTATTGTTTATGGTTTACACAGGCAGCAAGATTACATCAGGGCCCTATTTCACAAAGCTGTATATTAAGCAGAAAATATGATTTAAGAAATTTTCTGCCAGAGTCAAAAAGAGCAGGTTATCAGTCATAGATGGTACATGTGATATGGTATTTTTGCTGACCAGTACTAACCTTGTTTTGTTAAGCATAATTTGTTGTGCTTAGCTCATTTTTTGTGCTTTAGCAGCCCTACGAAATTGGACCCAGATCGCCAAATGATGCATCGATTCAAATTGTATGGGAAAAAAAGAGAATGAGCACATGTGTGTGTATCTCCCGATTTGACAAAGAAACTTGAAACTTGAAAAACAATTTTGAAACTTTAGGAAATAACTGAAAAACAAGAGTTGTCAATGAGTCTTGGACTTGAGTCTTATAACACTGATAGTTACATGCAGTAGTTGTCCTTTGTACTTGTTCATGTGTGGTGCATTTACACCCTGCGATAGCAGATTTTTGTACAATAACATTCAAAGATCAGAAATTTGCTGAAAAACTGATCCATTCTTTAGCCGTATCAATTCTTGTAACAGTTTGTTGTATGGTTTACCTGACCTTCAAATTTGTAAATTGTAGCTGGGCTTGTCACTTGTTCCCGCACTCATGATCACATCACCCCCTACACTGCAGAATTGACATTGGTTTCCAACTACATGTAGGTCTTGATTTGAAGACTTTATGGTTCAGTGTCTTCATGGTACAGCCCCGACTTATCTATAGGGTTTAGTTTATCAATATCAATATCAACCAGCTAGAAACCTACGTTCCAAAAACAAATCTTTTCTGTCAGCCCTGGTAATTTCATCTACATAAAATCAATATGGTTCTCGCTAATTTCAAAGTGCTGCTGTGCAACTTTGGAACAGTTTACCACTAACTGTGAACTGGCTGAAACTGAACATCTGTTTAACCAATGTTGTCACATTCACTGTTAATTTGATGACATTGTTTTCTGCTTTCCACCTTTATTATCTAATTTTTCAGTGTTCTTTTGAACTTTTGACTGTGTGGAGAAGACTTGAAATTATGCCAAGCACATAGGAACCTCATGGTGGTAGGCGTAATATAAGAATCTTTTATTATTATTAATGTTATTATTTTACCACCTTAAAGGTTCATACTGCAGTAATTACCCCCAAACAAATTGTGTAATGTTAATCCGAAAGCCTGCGTACAATATTACAAAGATGGTAGTGGTAGTAATTATAAGCATCCTACGAAATTATTTTGTCTGATGTACCCCCATTGAGTATAAATCAATAATAGTATGTCAACAAATTTTAATCTCTGATGACCGCCTGCAGTTGACTTTTTGAAATTTCCATGCTTCTGTTCGAATGCTGCCCTAAATATAGCCAGAGTGACAGTTGGTACCTGCTGTCACCTGGCTATACACAGATGTATTCGATGCTCTTGATGTAAAAATTGTGACTTTTTGGGGGGTGTTCTCTCAACAAGTAGGCACTGTATTCAACTAAAATTTCACAGGTGACTTTTATTGTATCTGTTTTAATAATTTTGCCTACAAATCAGCATTATGTTGACAAAAATCAAATGATGATTCTACCTTGAATGTAAATATCTCTAAAGATGCATAATATCACATGTATCAAGGGGAAACACGTTATCAAACACGGGTTTGTGGCGTAGGACAGCTTCCCTTTTTCTGCTTTCATCAGATCTATCATCAGATTGCCCTATAATGCATTGATTGGAAATTTCTTTTATCTTCAGGAGCCAAGGCAATGTTGCATAACAAATGAATTGTTTAAGAGGACAATGAAGAGAGCTACTGTTTTCCGAAATGGAACTAAAGAAAATGGAAAGGTAAAGTAAAGCTTTTGCTTAAAATGAATATTTCAACTTCCACGTGTTTTACGGACCATTACATTCAAAGGAACGATAATGGCAGACATCCATTTTTTGACAATTATGGCCAACCTATTTAGTTCAACAAAATGTTAAGTTCCACATACAGTACATGTGGTGTGTCCAACAAAACATTATGTCAGATCGGAATAATGGTCATGTTGTGGCCAAGAGTGTGGGTTCGAGTCCCTGTCTTGACAATTGTGTCCTTAAGCAAGACACTTTGTGCGCAATCTTGAGTTTGCGCTCTTTAGATTTGGCAGTTCAAGCGGCCGATTGGGTAAAAATGTGCGCAATCTGCAGATTGCGCAAACCCGTGGAATGCGCTTCACACAGCGCCGTATACACACGTGCGCGCTGCGCATTAAATTGTGGGTATTTTTTCACTCGTAGTCGACTCGTAGGACATCGCAGGCTCAAATCACAGAGATATTGTCAATTTTTCTTGACATGTTCTGGTTTTTATTTCAATGTTGCCTAAAACAGTTAGACATTTTCTTCCAGGAAAATTCTTTTGTTTCTTTTGTTTTTTCCCCCATTTTTTTTCCAGCAGAATAAAAAGTTTAGGGCTGCGGTGTAAAACTAGGGTCGGTCGGGTAACTGGAAACAACTTCTTTCTTTTTTTGGCCTAACCAAGCTTTGTCCATAGGATTGCACAATGGAGGTTTAGTAATGGAGGTCTCAATCAAGGTCTTAGTCTCTGTTGCAAGATCATATTTTCAGGTCTCTGCGATTTTGAAGTCTCAAAATGTTGTGGTTTCTGTCTTGTCTAGGTCTCGGGCACTGGTCTCCAATAGTCTCTGTTTGCGAGACCCAATAAAAACTCCAGAATGTTTCAAGTTGATTATTGGATAATCGCTTTTGGTTGATGGTTAATTGCCTGTATCACCAGGTAGTTCACATTGTTGGAGTCGAGACATCTGAGACTGAGTTCAAGACCGAGACTGAGACTTTACTGTTCCAGATCAAGACCTTGTTGAAAAATTTTAAAACATAAAACAATTTTTTCGATAAAAATTACAAGTGATGATTTTGTTCATTGTTTGTCAAGGTTAAGGGAGAAATCAATAACCTTCTTCCTTGCAATTTTTGGTTTGTTTTTTTAAGAACGCTGCAACTCAAGAGTCTTACCAAAAACCCTACTTAATAAAAAGTAAATGTTCATTGAAGTGAAACAGATTGACAGGCAGTTTAAATCCTAGTTTTTTGGAAATGTAATGTTACTAATGATTTTCTTGCCTATGATTGGTGTTACATGTATCTGCCTTACTATTTCCATTGATCATGTTGATAGTTAATATCTCTTCTGCACTTCCAAGATTTGTCAGCACTTAGTATCATGTATGGGGTTTTGTTTGTCCTCTTTGTTAAAACAACTTTAAATATTTGGGTGTGTCGATAAAATGCATACACATTAGAGTAGCCCTTGAGTTTGCATACTGCATCAATTTTGGTTCAATCAAGTTTGCTTTACCAACTCATTCGGTTTATCATCCAGGAGCAACTTTATTGTGAAATTTATTTTCCACTGTAGGCCATTATAGATTTTAAATCATGATATCCACTTTACTGTGCAGATTATTAAGTGTGAAAATACACTAGAACTTGTGATGGCTACTGCAAGTGATGTGCTGGATATAAATGCTTCCATTATATACACTGCAACAGGAGGACAATTAACAAACGCTGAGTTGATCAGGTAATTGTATAAAAAACAAGTAATAAACCACAAGGGAAACCGACTGGGTTAATTCTTATTAATTTTGGGTTGAACTAAGAAAAACTGACTAGAACGATATTTTAACTTGCGACCCTCGGGTTACCATGCTGGCGCTCTACCAACTGAGCTATCAAGCCCTAACGTTGGCGGTCTCACTATTTTGTCAGTATCTTTTCTCAGGGGGGTGCCAGACAGAAGCAATTTAACCTGTAACTGTTGATAGCCAGGGATCACATTCAAGTTTATGATACAACCTGGGAAGTGGCAGTGAGAGGGATCGTGTTAAGTTGATGCAACTTTGTTTATTTCAAGTATCAAGTAATAATCCTGCTTTAGTAAGTTTTTCTTTTTCCAACCTAAAATTGAAAAAAAAACAGTTACATATGTTGTGCCTAAAAATCTAGGTACCAAAAAATACTGTTGCTATGGGTTGAGTACACTGGTTGCTATGGGATAGTACATCGGTTGCTATGGGTTTAGTACACTAGTTGCTATGGGATAGTACATTGGTTGCTATGGGTTTAGTACACTGGTTGCTATGGGATAGTACATTGGTTGCTGCAGGTATAGTACACTGGTTGCTATGGGATAGTACATTGGTTGCTACGGGTATAGTACCATTACAAAAAAGCCCCATGAGATACACTGGTTGCTATGGGATAGTACATTGGTTGCTACAGTTATAGTACACTTTTTGCTGTGTGTATAGCGCATTGCGTTCGCACGGCTTTCTAGTAAAAAAAATACATACAATGTGACACTCTCTAAACCATTCAAAAGGCAGAATCTTTTCAAGGGGTGTTATAATATAAACTATACTGAGAAAGGATTCCCTTCAAAGTAATATGGTTTGGATAGTTTTTACCCAAAACATTTGAATCTGAGAAACGATTCATGTATGTATGTAAGTGCTACAAGGAACACCTACTTGGAGTTACTTGGATAGAGGTGCCTATATCCATTTACTAAATGTTGCTAAATATATGTTCTTATTTTTGACAATTCACCTTATTTGTTTTGATGTAGAGATGACGAGATTCTGTACATTTCACAAGGCGAACCATTTATTGGTAAGATAATTGTAAAGTCATTGTAATATAGGTCAAAATGACTTACAATTTACATATGAACATTTAAATTTAATGCAAGAAACAAATAAATGGCATCCTGTTGAACCTTTCTTAATCCTTAAACTCAAATCTTCAAATCACTATTAGCTTGAACAAAATATTGCATAAAATTGAGCCATTATAAAAAAACAAGTTCCCCAGCTAGAATGCAACTTGTAGGCTAGCAGGAGATTTTACTGTTGACTAATAAGAATTCAGCAGTGCTTATAATGACAGAGTTGATGATTTGAAGTAAATACAATCAAAGACACAACATTTGATCACTTTGTTTGGACGGTTAAAATTACTTTGTAGTATTACTTGTCAACAAATAGATCAGCACATTCATAATGTAAGTCGTGTTGCATCTTATGAGATCTACACAAATTTGCAGATTGTGCCTTTATCTTGATCAGCACTCCACTGATCGTCCATGATGTTATTATGTATTTACAGTTTGATTATTGTAACAACCACCTTTCCCCTCCAACACATCCAAAACAGTGCTGCACGCTTTATTGTCAGAGCAAAATTCCGAGAGCACATCACATCTGTTCTTCAATCCCTTCACTGGTATCCCATTCACAATCAAAGTCCTTCTCCTAGAAATGGTCTTGCTCCTACTTATCTTCAGAATCTTATTTCTAATTTCTGACCCCATGATGACCTTTTACTTCCGGGTCAACCGAAAGTGAGACCATATCTCAAGAACTACACAACCGATTTTCAAACCTTTTTCAGTTATAGACTCCTTGGGCATTGGAGATTAGCCTTGGGTAACCGTGACCCCTTGATGACCTTTACTTCCGGTTCAACCGGAAGTGGGACCATATCTCAAGAACTAAACAACCGATTTTCAAACTTTGTTCAGTTATAGACTCCTTGGGCATTGGAGATTAGGCTTGGGTAACCGTGATCCCATGTTGACCTTTACTTCTGGGTCAACCGGAAGTGGGACCATATCTCAAGAACTAAACAACCGATTTTCAAACTTTGTTCAGTTATAGACTCCTTGGGCATTGGAGATTAGCCTTGGGTAACCGTGAACCCATGTTGACCTTTACTTCCGGGTCAACCGGAAGTGAGACCATATCTAAAGAACTACACATCCGATTTTCAAACTTTTTTCAGTTATACATGTAGCTCTTCTTGGCATTGGAGATTAGCCTTGGGTAACCATGACCACATATTTCTTGCAGCGCAGAAAGCTCGAAATTAAGAAAATTACCGGAACAGCTCTGTGTTTGTCAACAAACACTTAAGCTCTAGTTATTATTATTATTATTATTATTATTATTATTAATATTTTACTTCTTTCGGAAAATTCTCATAGTATTTACACGTGAAAATTTGTTTGAGTTCGTTCTCAAGAACTACAGTCTTAAAAGACACAAACAATACATCAAATGAAAGCCTGTGCTCTAACTTAGATCCTGCAGCAGTTCGACAGATAGTTTTTATTCCTTTGTTTACAATATTAACGATTTAAAAACACGTATCATCAAAAAAGCACGATCGCCGTGACTGTGTACATTGCATGTAAAACACACTGTAAACTTCATACGGGTCGTACCTACACAGAGCCATTATGATTTAACAACACGTTTCGTCAAACAAGCACGATCGCCATGACTGTGTACATTGCACATAAAACACACTGTAAACTGCATACGGGCCATACCTACACAGGGAGCCATAATGTCACACGCATGCATGGCGTTCATTATTTGGGTTCGATGGCAGCATTGCAAACAACGGTGAACTTGTATGGCGCCCTTTTGCTTGTGGAAAGTCCTCTAGCTATTTAATACCGAAACATTTGGGGATATCAGGAGCGGTTTGACCTTACGCAATTTCATTGAATTTTCCCACCACAATTCATTCAAAGGTCCGTGCAGTATAGTTTATTAATAAATTTAGCCTTGGTCAAAGTAGTTACATTTATTATTTAACAGTTTATTAGTTATAACTTTATATTGTCTGAACCTATTTCAAGGGTTATAATTGTTGTGTCATCTTGTAACTTACGGCACATTAAACCTGCTCTTTGTGACATCTTGATACTTTTGTTATTATTAAAAACATGACCCCACTGTGATCTTTTCGTCCGGTCAAAACAGAAAAATTCTAAAACAAAATTACATTTCCTTAACCACATGTCATAAAGTCACAACCTTTGTGCCGTCTTCTAGCTTTTAACAAAGATTTGTACGAAAAACATCATTGTGATGTCATCAGGTGTCAAATTAATTTTTACATTAATTCAACACTGACAATTAAGCCGAAACCCCAGTGTTTGTTCGTTACAAACTCAGTTCTAGTTTTTTATCTTGTTCTTGGTTTCTGCCTAAATCCCATTGCATTTGCACACGTTTTTTGTTTAAGCCTAATATCCTAAAGCGTAAATATGAAAGAGATAGATCATATATCAAATTGAAGCTTAGAACATAAACTTTATGTTCAAATCCCGCTCTAGTCAATTTTTCTTTGTTCAACCCCCATACTATTTGAAATTTACCCAGTCAGTTTCCCTTGTGGTTTATTACTTGACAACATAAACTTTACTCATAATGTAATAAATGTTAAAATTCTTAATTAATTAGCCACTTTACAGTGAGATGATTATTTAATTAGCCAACCTTGTTAACACCATATCTCAAAAGGTTTATCTCCGATCGTCAATTTTTGTTCAGTTTTAGACTTCTGGAATACTGTAGATGTGCTTTCCGGACTAAAATTACGAACGACGTCACAATGACGTCATTTATTGTGCGTTTTGTATCTGTGTACAAAACACAAAGGATAAAGTAAAAACAAATCCGACTTCCAGAAACACAATTTTTCAATAAAGCTCAAATTAATGTCCTAGATTACACAAATCTTTTTTTAAACAAAGATTTTATTGACTGTCAGGTTAAAAGCATCAAAACTTATTAAAACATTGTCAGTAGAAAAAAATAAAAAATTCTCAGTCGAATTTGACGCCATGGGAACTCTGCCTAAAACTTGGTATTTGGTTATATACGAAATGGAGTCAATAATGAATTTTTTTTTTTTAAATGAGGGCGCTATACGAGTTTAACGGTACTCTTGCTTGCTTTTTTTGCAACACATTTATGACCCGTGATGTTGCGTTCGTGATGTGAGTATATAGAGTCATTCCTGTAACGACTGACACAAGTTTACGTTCACAAGAATCGAGAACAATGTTTTTCTTGATCTCAGCGTCGAGAGGAAAACCGCTCAGGTTGTTATTCAGATTCAGCGTGAACGTATAGACAACAACCGCCTGGGTTTTGGGACAATCAGCGGTACGACTTCTTTGCGATGGGAAACCCGTTCGTTGGAAACCTGTTCCTTATGCAAATGCACAATGTGGAAATCACAATGTGGCACGAACCAAAATTTGGCGGGGAATGCCTGATTGGGGAAAGGTGAAGAGAAATTACTATAGGGTCAGTGTTTTATTTGGGGTGAAGAGCAAAAAATAACAATCAACTCATATCCCAGATAGGCTAACAAGAATAACATACTCGATCAGTATGAAAGGGCACAACATTTGTTACAATTACGATTTTAATACGATTTACAACAGCATTGACCAAGCTTTACATCAAGTCTGTGCTTTTAAGGTTATTTTTGTAAGCGTGTAACCTTTTCTGAGACTGTCAGTTACTTGAGTAACCATCTGTTTCATGAACAAAATTTCAAGAAAAAAAACCTCTTAACACAACTGAGCATGTGATCAAAAACATTGCGTCTCCACAGCAGCAATTTGATTTTGCATTCAACCTTGCAAAATATACGAGCATTCACAGTCAAATTGTTGTGGAACGCCCCCTAGCATTCATTGTTTCTTACAAATACTGCTTTAGGCACAGTAGTAATGAAATCATACAAAGACTGCAAGCCTCTAAATTGGGAATTTTGCGAATGCGAACGCAAAGCGAATATTTACTTCACAACTCTGTTTTTGCTCCGATTTATTAGCAAGAGTTGAGTTTGTGACGTCAATATTCGCTTCTCATTCGCAATTGCAGGAAGTATGAACCAGGCTTAACAGCAGTTTCATAAACAAAATTTCAAGTACAAAAACCTGTTTACACAACCGCCTATGTGATCAAAAACATTGTGTCTTCATTGCATCATTTTGACTTTGCGCAATCACCCTGCAAAATAAACGAGCATGCCCAATCAATTATGTTTTATGAAACGCCCTCTAGTGTTAACGATTAGATTATAAATCTAACCCAATGGATAAAACACGGGGTTGCACAATCACGGCAGTGTGTCTGAGATTGCGCCGCACTTTATTCCTAACCGAAGGTGAACCAATTAGTTAGTACATACCTCCATTGGATTTGTGCATGACAAACATATGTAATTCCTAGTTAAGTTATGGTAGTTTTTTTAAAAGGCATTTGATTGGGATAAGTTACATACTATCTTGTACCTTATAAAAACACATCTTTTTCATCATGACGTCATAGGGTGTCAAGTTACAGTAATTCAAACTTATTACTTAACAAAATCATATCTCCTGAACCACATGTCATAAAGTTGTAATGTTTGTGCTGTCTTGTAGCTTACAACACTTGTGACATTTTGTTTACACGAATGACCCATTTTTGACCTTTACTTCCGTTCCAAACAGGAAGCTCAAAAATTCAAATAATCATCTCCTGAACCACATGTCATAAAGTCGTAATATTTGTGCTGTCTTGTAGCTCACAGCATTTGTGACAATTTATTCAAAAAGTCCACCCAATTTTGACCTTTTCTTCCGGTCCAAACAGAAAGTTCAAAGTATAAAAATCATATCTCCTGAACCACATGTTATTAAATCATAATCTTTGGGCTGTCTGGTAGCCAAATATACATTTTACATTTTATTTAAAAGCACAACCCCACTTTTACCTTTCCTTCCGGTCAAAAAAAGGAAGTTCAAATATAAAATCAGTTTTAGAGTCAGTATCAAAATGAAGATCAGGTTCAGGTTTTAAGGCCCGCTCAAAGTAAAAAATAAAGTCCTGTCAGAGATCAAGGGTCTTCTATCTTGAAGACAGACTCACTTTAAAGGTTTGAAGCGTTTCATCAAAGTTTAAAAAACGGAACAGCTTTGTGTTTGTTCACAGACACCGAAGGTCTAGTATTATTTTTAAGTTTGTATTAGTCGTTTTGTACAGTTCTTTGGAACCTTTGTACAAGGCGCTTTATTAATATGTTTATTATTACTGTTTACTCTGAAATGAAATGTGACCATGGGTGTGTGCTTTCTGTTGAGTGCATTTGACTAAAAAATTAACCAAAGACTTCGTTGTTGATATGAAAGGTGTAGTGCAAATGAGTAAAGGTCATACAATGAAACCAGTTGTATTATTTCAACAGATCCTAAAGTTAGTTGTTACTCACAAGCTATTGGTGCGTGTACTGGACAGAGTACATTAGCAACTCATAATGACTGGGTTACACTCAACGTTGGAGGTAAACACTTCTCAACTACACGGTAACGTCAAATTTGAAGTTCTTTTTGCTCAGTCTCTTTTCTTTCTTTCTTTTTTCTGTGTTGAGTAGATTTTTTCAACATAAAAAGATTTACCCGAAAGTGGATTTTGTGCTCCAAAATGATAAACAAAAAAGCATTGTTGTGTATATTCAAGCCATAGTTCCTTTTCAATTAATGTTTTTAGTTTAAAATGCCCCAGGCCCCAAAAGTTTATTCTTAAATAAAGACTGAACAACGGTAATTTGTGCATAAATAAATGTCTCATTTTAACTCGGATGTAGTTTATGTATAGGTGTGTGTCTAAGATGGTCCAAAAAGTAGATGTTTTGTAACATAATTGGCAAATATCTTATCACAGCCATTTATTTTGTTAAACCTGGTTTCTTGGGCTATGTCAGTACGCCATGTGAATGATTGTGCTTAAGAGCCAGTTACAGCTAGTGGTCTCTGATCGATGTCACCACTAATAATGCTTCTTATCACCTGTAAACCTCGCTGATTGTGTTTGTAATTGCTTAGCAGTAGGGGCAGAGCCGAAGCTATGGACATCAAGACACATCTGTCTTTCTATTCTGTGGTGCTTATATTCTTCTTGGTTCTGTTTGATTGGCCTGAAGGCTAACTAGTAGATGTTGCTGCATCCTCTTCAGGATCATGAAATTTAGCTGGATGGCGACAAACCCTCTGCATGTCAGTGTCAATTTTGAACTTTTACTCAAACTCAAAAAAAGGGAAAACAGAAATCTACAAACTGTGTGTGTATAAAACTTGCTTCTATCAAGTTCAACTTATCAAAATTTTCAAGACAGATACCATGAACTGCTTTTTAATAATGAACCATTTTTTAAAACATAAAGAAGGCACCCATTTCCATTACCTTTGAAGTAAAAGATGATACCCATGACCACCACCACCAGCATCAAAGGCCTGTTACTGTATTATAATATGTCAAACATTAAAACCCCCAATAACAGCTTCAGTCACTTTAAAGATTGTACACCCTCCAGTATTTGACAATCTTTGTAAAATATTTAAAGACATTAGTAGAGGATTTGGTAAAAAAAGAAAAAGAAGAATGCGTTTTTAGTTGAAACAAAAATATCCGTAAGTGTGTAGCAGTTCGTCCTTAAAAAAATGATCTTCAATACAAAAGCTTTTGGGTGGTGTTTCACTGCAAAGTTGATGATAATACTTGTGCTTGCTTTTGCAATTTGCATGAGGTACAAACCCAAGAGTTAGGCTAGTACATGTAGGTGAAGTGTTATTATTAATTAATTTCTTACTTTGACGAAGCGTTATTTCCATTTTGTTTTGTTAATTTACAGGAGTACCCTAATAGGGCGTGAACCTGACAGCATGTTAGCTAGAATGTTTGCAGATGACGGTAAGTTCTCTATTCTTAACCAAAGTTTGAACGACTCAATGGCCTAATTACAGGAATGTCACAAAGTTTTACCAGAAGAAAAGTGAATTTACCATCATTTATTTGATTAACTGTAACACAATGTGCACAAATGTCTTCAATTGGATTATGTATGTATCTTAAAATAATTTAGAGCTGCTTGGTGAAGTCAAATTAAGTCAAATGCGCACAGTTTTGAGTAATAGAGTTTTTGAGAAAGAGCTCTTGAATAAAACTAAATCTAACATGCAGCCAGGTTCATGCCCTGTTAATGTGCTCCTGTTAAGTAACGAAATAAGACCAATGACCTGTTGTGGCCAATTTATCTATTATTGCATCAAACTCAGGTTCTGGTGTCTGAGTCGTGACACTTTTATCTTTCTTGAGCAAGACACTTGACTATAATTGCTTCTCATCATCCAGAAGTCAATGGCACCTGCGAAAGTGGAGATTGTTGATATGAATGATCAACAACCTGTGCGCTCATTTACATGTAGCTGCTGGTGCTATAAAGGAGTTCAGATGTTTTGAGGACTTTTAAGGCCAAACAAACAGGGATAGTATTAACAGACATACCAACCAGTACGTTTTTCCCGTATTTCGTACGGGTTTTCGTAAAAAATACGTATGTACATGTACAGGTTTTGCCCCCAAAATACGGTTTTGGCCACCGCCACCGCAAAAATAATCCCATTTCAAAAACACGAAAAACAGTTGCGAGTAAAGACTATGTTAGCATGTGGTACAACCTCGTTTCCAATGGTGTACAGTCTAGCCGCGCAATTTTTTCTTACCTAGTATGATCAATACGGCGTGCGCGCTACCCATGTTAGCGAGGTTGTCTGTGGGCACGAGGCAGTGGAGGCTCGTTTATCACCAATTCGTAAGCGCGTCCGTAATTGGTGCATGGTATGTAAACAAACCTGTATTAACCAATCGGAACACTGCATGCAAAGCTTTCGGTTACGATCGTTCGCCTTTCGATGTTGTAGCTGTCACAGTTCACGCTGTTTTGCGGACATTTTTTAGCATTCCTGCATAAAATTGTTATATAAATATCTGCTTCAAACTCGTCGAATAAAAGGAAGTTGTCATTTAAAAGAGAATATTCAGCAAAGTGGGACTTCATACGTCAAAAAAGGATAAAAAATCATTAATTTATCAATGACAAATGTCAATATACATGTGTAAGCATATCAGTAAATTAAACTCACATGAGGTACGCAGGAGATGTTTTTGGTTTATATGGAGGTATGTTTGTGTCAGATATTAAAAAAAAAAAAAAAAAGAAAGATTTCCAGCTAAAAGGTTGCACCAAATCGTCCGCTTGCGACTTCTGCTGAGTCCACTCTCGTTCATCTGTGGAGCGCAATCAACAGATTTGCACAACGAATTGGACAAAACTCTTGCGCAATGTGCAGTTTGCGCTATGCAGAATCGGCAGCTCCCATTGCCTATTGAGCAAAAGTTGCGCGTTATCTTGTACACATGTGCATACTGAATAAACAGAACACCTTTTTGGGGGGCCTATAAACTTGTTTATGCGTGTTTTTTCAAAAATACAGGTTTTTCATGAAAAATACAGGTTGGGGGTTTCAGAATACAGTTTTGTGATCCCAGAGGTTGGCATGTCTGTATTAAGGCACTTTGAGGGGCCTACTTGGCTTGAAAAAGTATAAATACCTTCTTTTTTTTCTTTTTTTAAGGAAATTGTCTCTCACAATAACTGCAATTTTTTTTCTTTGCCTGCTCTCACATACAGTCTGAAAGGTACATGTCTCTGCATGATAGTTCATTATTAGCCCATGTCATTAATACGGAAGGGTCTTAATCCTTTACAAAATCCTTTAGATGGTAAACTATGGTACATATCAATGTTCAGGTTGAAATGTACATGTATGTTTGTGTAGGGCATAAAAACATGGCAAAGTCTTAACTTGTATATATTTTTGTATTAGCACTCTTATGCTTTTAAAACAGATTATGTGTGAGTTCTTGTAAGGATTGGATTAGGATGTTTGGGTAATATAAAGGGGCTCATGTACATGATGTAGGTGTGGAAGTGATGTGTACCTCACTTCTATTTAATAATACTATAATGGGAATTAGCAAAAAATATGTAATAAAATCTAATGAAAACCACTCTCTCTCAAAAAAAAACAAAAAAACAACAACAATGACAAAAACTAAAAAGTTTTATCTTGAAACTGGCCATCAAAAGGACAACTTATGTTTGTTAACCAGTTATCACTAGAAGACGTGTATACACACAAACATTTAATGAACCAGAAAACAGGTGCCTGATAAGTTTGTTTTCAAGTTATACATAGAATGCCGAAAGACTTGTGTACATGAACTCACTGTTGTAAGCTTCGTTTGCCACAAACAAATAGTGGCAAAGGGGGCTGATAATCATGCTTGAAATCTCCCTTTTTCTTGAAATTGTTGTGTAATTTACGAAGTTTCAGTTTTGCGTCCTTTTGTTGGACAAATGAGGATTTTACCTCAATCTTAGAGATCAATATGCTGCCATCATTGTTTGTCATTGTATTCAGCATGGGAGGCAAGGCATGTACTGTGCCTTTAAGCCATTTATAAAGAAAAGAGATGTAGGCATTGTCAGAGAGCTCAATTTACTTAAATCTTGCTTACATTCTGCACAATCTTACATCCTTGACAATCTATTTTCAATGTTTATTTGTATTTAAAATACCCCTTAAAAAAGTGGAATCTCTCCCACTTTTTTGTACTCAGAAATAAACTAAACCCAGGGTTTAGCATCTTTAACCCATTCAGCCCCATTGGTGACTATACTATACCCTCCTTGAGCCCCAATGGCAACTTTAGTCCACCAAGATAATATTTTTTTTTAAACACTCGAGCCGGAGCACAAAAAGTTATTTGTAAAAATAAACTGGTGTGATTTTGTCCATTTTTAACCTCCATTTCTAAGCCTACTATTGTTTTTTTATTTGTTTTAATGAGATATCGCCTACCTCACAAGGTCGAACAGCCACTTCAAGGTGAGGGCTATCACTTAACTGATTTGGGCCGTTGACCCAAATCAACTGACACCATGGGCATGTTGCCACCTACTCCTGGGGCTGAAACAGGGTTACCCCCCTTCACAGTCTGTAAGGATGTCGGCATGGGTATCATGCACTAGGAGCCTGGCTGGTAGAGCAGAACGCACTACCTTTCCAACTATTTACGAAGCAATTATGGTTAAGTGCCTTGCTCAAGGGCACAAGTGTCATGACCAGGATTCGAACCCACACTGTGCTACTGACAACACCAGAGCTTTCTGGTGAACTAGACCACTCTGCCACGTCACACCACAAAAAAGAAAGAGAAAGACCGGATCTTTATAATGATGGTAAAAAAAAAGGGGCATCCCCTTCAGGTGATCCCTCTGCTGCTGCTTCCTAGGTTGTATTGTAAACCTTGTTGTGAATTTTGGCTATACGGCAGAGGTTGTATGGCTTCTGACTGGCACCCTGAACAAAGATATTGACAAAATAGGGCTAGATTGGGCTAGATAGCTCAGTTGGTAGAACGCCGGCACATTAATTCAGAAGTCTTGCTCTATTAAATTTTTCTTTGTTCAACCCCAAATTATTGATGGTAAAATAAAACAAGGTTGCTATTATGCAATCCCTTCAAATTGTAGTGGAAACATCTAAAATGCCAAACATCTACAGAGTGCCGTATGGTTGTGTACAAAAAAGTGTTTGGGTTCACAGAACACACTGAGGAAACAAAGACCAAGAAAACAAACATTTATTAGCTGATTTCAATGATTTTTTTATGAAAAGGAAGGAAATTCAATGAAATTTTTAATAACTTATTATGCTCTAAAATGAAATCTTCAAGGTAATAATAGAGTTTGTGTCAGAAGAATTTGGTATCAAAAGGGTTAACAGGAAGCAACTGTCAGGCTTTGACCAATGACCATTTAACCAATTTCCAGTGATCGTGCTGACACATTTCTTTACACTGACATCTTATCTCAGAGACGTCAAACTTTCTTTAATTCGTTTTATCTCTGTGTATTTTTGCAGATTTGCATGTCCCATGGCATAGTTCAGTGGACCCTTCTGGTGCTTACTTGATAGACAGAAGTCCATCATACTTTGAACCTGTACTGAACTATCTTCGACATGGACAGCTTATTCTAGATGATGGATTGAATCCGGCAGGTGTTTTGGAAGAAGCAATATTTTTTGGTATTACTTCTTTGTATAAACCGTTAGAAGAAATGATAAAACTAAATGAAAAACCTGGAGACCACACTCCTATCACAAGGCGAGAGTTTGTGTTGATGCTGCAAGGAAGAGGGGCCAATTGTGAGCTGAGATGTCAGGTGAGAAACCCCCAAAATATGATACATCATAATTTTCCTTATTTGTCCTTTTTTCCCCATTCCATTTAATGTCTTTCAGTTTAATTTCTGGATTCAAGAATACTAGGTGTTCTTGCAACAGTGCAAATACCTATTGTTCTGGATTATTTTCATTGTTCGTATATTGTTATTGTTTTTGATTCTTCAAGTTTTTTTGGTGGTTTCTTTTACTTTACTTTTTCTTCTTCCCCTTTACTCTTCTCCATAAGATAACTTAAGATTGAAATTTAATAAAACCTTGAATCTCAAGATGGTTTAAGGCAGTGTCGTTATGTCAGTGCATGATTCTCAGTCCTTGACAAAAGAGTGTAGATATCATGTGCTACATGATTGAGATGTATGTAGATGTAAGAGGGGGTTGGGTTCCGAGGACTAATGTGTAGTGTGGGGTGTCCAAAGCGGCAGTAAAATTACTTGAAAGGACTGAAGTTTTATGGCACACAGGTTCTATTTTCTCTCTGCCATGGGTTGATGTTCCATTGAAACCACTCAGTGACCTAACCTGCACAATTGATCTAATGAAGAATGTTCAGGCAGTAAAAAATAAAGAAAAATACATTAGAACCAGCAAATACAACCATTTATACAAAAATGTATAATCCACATTTGTTTTGCATAATTCTAAGTCATCTGCCTTAAAAATACTACTATACTCATTGCATCTATTAATTTAGGATAATTATTATAGTACATGTATGACAATACTAATGGCCTCATCTCTCAATATCAACATAAAATCTCAATAGACACTATAGACTCGGTTAAATGGCACAGCAGTACTGGGCAATGGGGATATGAGACACAAACATACATCCTTGAGCGCCCAACTTCACGTACACAATTTTCACACAGAAATACACACTCATTCCCCCAATGTCCAACATAGCATTTGCCATTCATACATCTGTCCATAGCAGCATTAACATTAACTTACACACGACTACGCATGTACCGTGTTTCGCAACACTACATAGTGTATTGCATTCCTAAAGTGTCACCTGAATTTTGTGACCCACATAAGTTTTCTAACTGTAAAATTACACTTGTTTAAGCAACAAAATCTACAACCAATACATCGTTAAACAAGTCTTATTACACTGTCAAATATCAGTGGATGGCTCCATCTTCATTTATAGGGAACATCAGCAAGGTGATATCAAACATCAGTTATAAATCTTCAATTTTCGCATACAATATTTAAATTTGTTTTGCAATTATGTTTGCCATTATTAACTTTATTTGTTATCAAAGGTAGACCTAGGAATTTTGGTAAGGGGGCGAATACTCATAGCATAGCAGTGCAAGCACGCATGAAGACTAGAGGCCCTTTAAGGGCCCTGGGAAAATTGTTAAGGTAACCATGCTCCCTGCAGTATCGTAATTTCCTGCATACAAGACGCTTGGCGTATAAGGCGCAGTACATTTAAATCATCAAAATAGGATTCAAATGATAACGTATTTGAGGCGCACCGCCGTACAAGACGCATCATTACTTTACACACAGAGGCTTCTAAACCCATTCACAGTTGGTACATCACCATATATGGGGTCATTGTGTTGGTACAACCATGACACTTTCCATAACAAAAAGGGTTTGTAATTTTTGTAAATCACGAACATAAGTAAAACATCACTTCTATTTTTAATTTTTTTTGTGTGTGTTCATTTTCGTTTTAAGATTTTTTTTCTTCTAAAAACATAGCTTTGGGGCTTTTCTTTTCACACAACGAGCGCGCACTCAAACACATTATGCTAACATTTCCCAATGAGTTGGCTGCTAGTCTTTGTTATCAGGCATTTTTGCGTGCTACACTGCACTTAAAAACTACCGAATGCTAGAGGGCGTTTTTATAACAACACTTTCACAATAACAGTGTACGCCCTCTGTTGGCGAAATCTAACATACAAAAACGACTTGATTAATAAAGACTCGTATGTCCCTGGTGTGCACGCTAGCCGTGTACAAGCTGGTCAATGCTGGTTCGCGCCGGTATTGTTATTATTATTATTGTGGGCATCAGCTACATGTAGCATAGCCAGTGACTTCGTTCTTCGGTAAGTCACGACAAAGCTTGTTAAAATGACACAATGTAGGTTTGATTTTATTAAAATGATAACAACTAGGATTACTCTGGTTGAAGGAAAGGATTATTTTATAGTATAAAAAATGTAAGATTTCACACACTGATCATCACAATGAACTCAAGCGTAACCAGATAAGGCGCAGTGTTAGATAAGACGCAGTGAATTTTTGGTCCTTTGAAAGTCAGATAAGACGCATCTTATACGCAGGAAATTACGGTGTTATGCACATCTAAGAGTTAGCTTTTGAGTAAGTAGCATGGTTTGTGTTTTTTTTCCTTGATTCTAACTTTTACTAAAAGGAAAAAAGTAATTTGGCAAGTGTGCATTGCAATCAAGGCCCCTGGAAAATTGTTGAAAATGTAGATGTTCTCTGGTGCATTCTGAGCCTTTATGTGTTTTATCTTTTGAGCAGCAGAAGTTTTAACTGTCCAGGTTGTTAAACTTTCCTCTCTTTCTTAAAAACATCAGTTTGCAAAAATTAAAGAAGCACTCATCAAGAAGCCTTCCATGGCATGGTGGGAAAAATCTTTAAAAATTAAGATACCCTGTGGTGTATCCTCAGACTTTCAAGGTCATGGTGGTGAGTTATCGCCGACCATACCTCTAGTTATTTTGTAGCTAGTCTATTGTAGCTAGTCTGCTACTAGGCACCACTTCATCAACGACATAGCAATAGCATGTTCTATAACAAGATCAGTATAAATTCTGACTGCTGAATTGCTTCTTCGTTGAATGGCTTCTCTGGCATATGTTCCTACCATTTTTGATACAAAACTTCTAATGCAAATCCCATATGACTACCTTGGGCAAGTCCTTTATTCTGTCTGAGCTAACATGCTGCATCTGCTTGCAAAATATTGACTCTTCAGTCATGTCAGTTGAGGTAAACATTCCTACACAAATTTATGTAGGAGAGACCTCTGATTTTCAGTCTTCGTCTTCATCACATTTGTCCGCAGAGATCAGTCCTGCACTGCAAGCCCTTGGTTTCCTTCCTCAGCTCCTTAGTGAATTGGTTTTTCCTTCCAATCTCATTGTCTTTTCTTCTTCTGTTCTCTCTTACACTCAATCTGTCCAGACTCATCTGGTTCCATGTACTTTTGTGAAACAGTTGACAAACTTTCTTTGATACTGCTTAATTTATGCAGCAAGCTCCTTAGTTCTGTAATGTCTGCTTTTCTGAGTTACATCTTATGACCTCAATAGATAAGAGTCAACAGAGTTTGGCATTAGGATGCATCTTGCTATGCATGGTCATCAATTTCATTGTATTCCTGTCAGTAGCATCCAGATCTGCCCTATTTCAGTCAATAATACATGCACTCCTCTTCTCTAGTTTGAAAAACTCTTTCTTCCATTAATTTCTAATTAAGTATGCAATTTGCCTCAAGAACTCTTACATGTGTTTTATCTCCTCCCCGAATGCCTCTTATAATTAGTTACTTCACTTAGCCTGGTTAATCAGGGGGTGAGTGCCATCTAAATGCACTCTGTTTTTACCCATCTTCATGGTAATTTTGCGTGGCCAAACTGCGTGCCGATGTCATCACTTTACAGTTTGAACTTCAATTTATTAGGTGTTCGGCAATACAAGCACGAACACCTCATTGATTTTGTTCTGTTTTTTCTCTCTTTTTTTTTCTTCTTCTTCTTCTTCCATGGAACTCTTCTCTAGAGCATAACTTAAGATTGAAATTGAATTGAACATTGAAACTCATCAGACAATAAGCCATTTGCAAGTTAGATTTGAAAAAAGTCTAGTACAATGACTTGCTTAGTCACAAGTCACTGCTTACATTTGAATTCCTCAGACTATAGAGACAGTTGCTATGCCAAATGGTTCGGGGCAAGCTTTTGTATAGCAACCTCTAGATGAGCAAACCCTGGTACCATTGTGCCGTACACATCCATTCATAATTGTGTATGGGTGTTCGCCATCTCTTATGTAACTACGCAAAAGCTTGCCCCGAATCATGTGACATAGCAACTGTCTCTTTAGTCTGAGGAATTCAAATTTAAGTGGTAACTTGCGATTAAGCACGTCATTGTACCAGACAATATTCAAATCATACACGCAAATGGCTTATTGAACCTCAATAAGAAGACGGCAAAAAATTTATGACGTCATGATGACGTCATCAGGTGTTGAGTTACAAGGGTTTTAAAGTTAAAAATAACCATTTGCTATTTGCTGTATATCCTTGAATTTGAAAGTTATGATGTTCATAGTTGGGCATCGGATAGATCAAGACTAGGGCAACATTTCAAAAGTAAACGCCAAAATCGTATGACTTACTTCCGGTCGTACCGGAAGATCAAAGTTTGCCTTTGTTTTTTTCCTTAAAAAAATCAATTTCGGGGCATTAGTCAAGATTAAAATTGAATTAACACTGAAACTCATCAGACAATTGAACCTTAATATCAAGACGACACAAACTTGAAGATGTTACATGTATTAGGACGTCATTAGGTATTGAATTTCAATAAATCAAAGTTTAATATCTGTAAAAACCATAACTCATGAACCACTGTTGGATGTTTATAATCTATACATCATCGGATAGGTCGTTAAAAGTTCAACATATGCTACACAAAGCATGACCCCATTTGACCTTGACTTCCGGTTCAAACCAGAAATTAAAAATTTCAACAATTTAAATCTCAAAACCGCATAGCCTATACTTTTATCATACTTTTTGCATCAGGTTATACGTGAGCCTGCTCAAAATGACAATATTTTGAATTTTACATTAAGTTGACCCGCATTGACGACGCTCGATAGTGAAAGAACCCATGTAAACAAATACTGTACCTGTACAGCCACGTGTACATTGCACGTGTAGTTTAGTTTACGTGGGCATTGTACCTGAACAGCTATAATTATGTTAGCATACATCGTCGCTCTGTGTTTCATTGTATATTGCACACCCAAAGATAGTCCGTCTAATATTTGAATAATTCATAACTCCTGAACCACATACTGGATTTTTACAATCTATACATCATCTGAAAGGTCTTTATTACACTTAGCACGCACTACACAAGTGTAACCCTGTTTGACCTTGACTTCCGGTTAAAACCGGAAGTTGAAATTTTATGTTTAAAAAAACCATTACATCTGAACCAAAAATTGCATTTTTACACTCTATATATCATAGTAAATGTCTTCACAGAATTTGACAAACTCTACACAGAGTGTGACCACATTTGACCTTGACTTCTGGTACAAACCAGAAGTTGAAGTTTCATAATGAAAAAATTAAACTCCTTAAAGACACTGGACACTATTGGTAATTGTCAAAGACCAGTCTTCTCACTTGGTGTATCTCAACAAAACTTGAGCTCAATTGGTTGTCGAAATAACTATCAAAGAAAAAACACCCTTGTCACACGAAGTTGTGTGCTTTCAGATGGTTGATTTCGAGACCTCAAAATCTAATTCTGAGGTCTCGAAATCAAATTTGTGGAAAATTACTTCTTTCTCGAAAACTTTGTCACTTCAGAGGGAGCCGTTTCTCACAATGTTTTATACTGTCAACCTCTCCCCATTACTCGTTACCAAGTCCGGTTTTATGCTAATAATTATTTTGAGTAATTACCAATAGTGTCCAGTGCCTTTAACCAGATATTAGATTGATAAGGTAAAACTTTGTCACCATCCCAATTTTATGACATCACTCACGAACACCTTGTTTTTGTAATTGACAAAAACTGAATTTTCTAGTTTTTATTCTTGCTCTTAGCAATGAGTTTCAATTCATCCATGAAGAGCACATGGTTAAATCTGCATTGATGCTTTAACCCATTGACTCTTTATTATTGTGAAGAGGGACATGTCGCTCTACAAATTAGCATTCAATATTTCACTTTTGTTTTGTGGACGGTGTCTGTCTTTTGTTTTTTTCCAAAATAATTTTCACTTTTTGTTGTACTATGTACATGTACATAGTAGTGGGCCTGATCAGGCACTGGAATTCCTTGAAAATTTATCAGATGATGAGATTCAAGATGATTTTGGTTTAGAAGACGAAATAAGTGATGAAAACAGAGACATGGTGAATGATGGTTATGGTGTGAATCGCAATGAAGACATTTGAGTCCGGCAAGAACCTGCAGCCATGGTTTCATTTTGTTTACATAAAAATGCAGTATAATCCATTGCCATGGTTACTGTGATGATAAAAAAAAAATAAAAAACATATTCGGAAAGATTATCCCCTTGGCCTAAAATAATTCCACAGGCTCATATCTGTACCTCAATCAGGTAAAGCACCAAGCACCATTTTTAAACAAATTGCATTTTTCCTTTTATTTTACATATAAAACAATATAAAATTAATCTATGCACCAAAGGGTCAATATATTTAGTGGAAAGGCTTTAAATTTGCATACTATGCAAAGTAGCTGCCGGCCATTATAAAAAAAAAGCTGATTTCCTGCTATAACTCTTTTTCTTAGCACCCATTTTTGACTAATGGAGTGTCCAGACCCATTTTTTAGTGTTATTGATTATTATTAGCACACTTTTGGATTAATTATTTGCATAACAATATGTTAAACATGCAAATTAGCTCTTGCCATAACAAAAAAGTTCACTTTTTGCAGTAACTCTGTATCTAAGCATCCAATAATGACAATTGAAGTGGCCAGACCAATGTTTTTATGGTAAGGGATTGCAGACATTGCATAAGGGCAAATACATCTAGCAGTGTCATATAACGGCAGAATCAAAACTAGAGTCAAATTTCTGGGTACACAAGGGGTGCGCCAATTTGTAGGGGTGTACTTGTGGAAAATAAACTATAGTTTGCCAACTGCCGTATTTATGTGACATTTAAAGCAATTTGATCTTTTTATTTTCATGTTGGTGTGCAAATAGGATACCTAAGTATCCAAATCAATGTATTTCACAAGTGGGAAGTATCTGTATACTAGGGCCACTTTCCTGAAGAACATTGGCCCCAAAGGGCTCACTCTTTACTAGCATCCATTCGACAAGTTATCCCACGACCACAGAGAGAGGCAAAAGTCAGTGCCATTAAAGCCATGCAAACTGGCTGAAGACCCTGGCAGCTCTGGGCCCATCTTTATCCTATGCACATCATACAATTTATTTGAGCATCTCCTACTTTCCAGACTTTGTCCTCCAGTAGAACCCATTTTCTGCCCAACGTGCGAGCATGCTTCTGACCTGGTAGAAGCTGTGTCAATCAAGTACCAGCTCTCACTACATTCATCGAGACTGGCTACAAACAAGCTATTAAAACAGGCTAGGCTCAATCTCGCCTCGGCAATCTCTCCTCCTCTATGTCAAACTACCACATGTGTCCTCCCTTGGTGGCCACACTTGGTGACCAGTTGAGCTCTATGAGGATGCGAAATGAGGGCCTTCTTAAGGATCTGTCTGGGCTTCAATGCTTTTCAACATCTATATGTGAGTGACATGCTAGACACCACCTCCAGAATCTTACATAAATATGCTGATGACCTTGCCCTCGCTACCCAACAGATTTGGAAGACACCAACAGAACCCTAACAAAGGACCTGAAAAAGATTGCAGACTACATCACCTACTGGCGGCTCTGCCTAAATCCTTCCAAGACCACGGATACTGCTTTTCACCCTATCAACCGTTTGTCTAGGACAGAACTCCAAGTCTCGTTTTGTGGCAAACCACTCAAACACAAGCAATTTCCAAAGATTCTTTTAATATATATAAAAACTGTGTTTTTTTTCAACATGCAAAACTTGTACTTGATGCATTTGAAACTGTTAGCTTAAATGAAATATTTTTCAACAGGTATGATATTTGTTTTTGTTCAAGGGAATGAATTTTGAGCGTGCTGACCTCTCCAAACTGGATCTAAGATACATCAATCTCAAACTTGCTAATCTAAGTGAGGCTGATCTTTCTGGTGCTAACATGTCTTTCTGCTGTCTGGAGCGAACTAATATGACAAGAGCAAAGATAAATGTAAGTTTCTAGCTAGATGTGGAGCTGTCTGCCTCTACTGTCTTCTACATATCATGCATGGGAATGCTGCAATATATACATACATGCATGCATGCTGCTGAGACCTTGACTAAGCTAATCTAAGTCTACCTCAGCTCTGCTTACCATTATTAGAAATGCTCCAATATATGCACATGTATGTAGCTTATAACTTGCCGAACCTATCTCTGCCCTCTACCCCTACAGTGCTTAATTTTAATTCTAAATTTATGAAAATCACCTTTAACGTTTATGCACGTAAAATACAGGTGCATACAGCATCCTCTAATCCAGTGTTCATTTCCATGACATGCATGAGAACCAGTGATGTATACATGTAAATGTAATGCCATGGGCCAAAATGTTTTGTCATGTTACGTTAGAATTATTGTAAAAGCCCTGGAGGTATGTTTAATTCCGCCACCCTAATGGTAAGAATACCTATATATCACAGATAAATAAACAATGTGCCAAAAATTAAAAATATAGCATTGTTATTAATAATTGATGGGATGTGCTAAGGAAGACAATAGTGTTTATGCGTTACATATGAAGTGTGGACATGGAGAAAGAAAAAAAGGGTCCTCACAATGTAGGGACTTGAAGCACTTTGTGTCCATGCATTGTTTTTTACAGTGTTGAAGAGTATGTTTTTTCTTAAGTGCACACAAAGGAATTTCCACAGAGTGTATGTAATACAGACGTGACAGAGCTGTGTGTGTGTGTGTGTCTTTACACATGCCAACTTACCCGGTACTTTACGCAATGGAACAATGCTGCCCCACAGAGTTTTCTTTGTTCTAGTGGTACCCACAGATGATTACTCCAGAAAAGGGACTAATAGAACAACAATGGAGGTACTCCCTAACTGCCTTATGTAAGGGTTTTTTGTGTGTGGGCATGTTTTTGCATTCAAACCAAGGACTTTAACAAAAGGGATCTGGGAAAATTACGTCCTCGCTTTGCTTTCGTGTACAAATCCAATGGGGACGTCGCCAAAAAAGAATTTGTCCAAATGATGGGAGGACAAACGTGTGTGTGTGACTGTGAGTTTGTAGTGACATTCAAACCCAGGACTTACAACAAAAGGGACAATAGGTCCACGTTTGCTATCACAAAGGAAAACAATGGGGTCTACGTTTGTCAGGACAAAGAGTTGAACAAAGGAGTCCACGATAGGAGGTCATTACACACTTGTGTGTGTGTGTGTGTGTGCCACCCCCATTGAGTCACATGGGCCTTGCACTTACATGTACAGCAAACACATGGCTTCACTGTGTGACTAGTGGGCGGCACGACAGTCATTGTACATCGCCACAAATTGCGACTTGTGTTGCATTAAAGTAAAAATATACTAAAGTTAACACCATCGATCGTTATTGAAATAATTCTTAGAATGGACAACAGTCAAGAGGGTCTATTTTCTTTTTGTAAATTTTGAATGTCTATATTTCGTCGGGTAAATATCGTTGATTTTTCAATATTCGTGATGTTTTTTCAAACGCGGAAAAAACAGTTTCACTGCAGGGAAGAAGTGAGCAATTACAAACAAACAAGACTTGACGATGAACATTACAGTGTAAAGGGAATCCAGTTTTGTAATACTATACCTTTATCCTCTGCCCATTTCAACAACACTCTTTAGTGTATTGACTCTCATTAAATAAAGAAACATTGCTAAACTAAACAATACATATTTCATTAACTTCACATTAACTAATTTATATTTATTTGACAAATGTCATGTTATGTGATTTCTTTACCTGAAATAATGCATTTGTTATACTAAAGGACTAATGACTATGGTTACCAAGAACGACAGTGGATCAAATGAATGTACACGGATTTATTTTAAACAAAGGCAAAATTATCAAATCATTTGTAGATCTTTTGAAATACATTTTTAGTATGTTGAGCAAAACTTTTCTACATTAAATTCTTATTTATAATCATGAAATAGGGTGCCAATTTGCAAGGCGTCAGGATGGTCCTCGCAAATTTAGAAGGTGCTTCTTTAATTGGATGCAATTTTGAAGATCCTCTTGGGAGGAAAGCAAACATGGAAGGTATGTTTTATTTTGCATAATCAAATTAAATTACTTGAACTTGGAGTCTGTCTCAATGACACTTAGTCACAATAGGACTTGTGTCAGATTTGTGTGACCCATATGTTAATTTGAACCTAAGGTCAACTAAATGACTTAACCCTTGGAACTTTGACTGATTCTGACTCAAGCTTATAATATGTAAGTGTAAATAGTGATACATGTATGTTATATAAAAATAAAGATTGAAGCTAACCATGATCATACTATCCATTGATTGTACCCAACATCAATGTGTTATTGCTCAGCAGTATTTTATTTTTCACAAATAAAATCAGAAGAAATTCAAACAATAACCTCATTGTAGACCAGACATCTTACCCCGTGACAAGAGGCCTGTTCAAAACTTGTAGTTAGCAACAGGTTAACTGCAAATATTATAACTGATTTGATAATTGTAGAGCAATATCAATATCAGACTTGTAACTTGACAGTTTCTTGTAACTGGATGAGCTTATTGGTCTAGCCATTAGGACATCTGTTGTGAAGTTTCGTGGCTGAGTGATCATGTATGCAATTTACTTTTGAGACCTCTGATACCTTCAAAGGTAAAAGGTTGAATGAAACTGGTACTCATGACTCAAACATCTATACCAAACCCACTGAAAGCTACCAATACCTACACAAGACATCATCACACCCCCACACATGTCCAAAGTGTTCATATAGAGAAACACTCATCTATACTAGAAACACAAATAATGAAGATGACTTTTTACTCGACGCTCAATGTCAATCACTTCTCCAAAAAGCTAACGGCAAGAGGCTAAAATGTTTCAGAAAGAAACAAAATCACTGGAAAAGTATAGCACAAAGAATGATTAAATCTGATTTACAAATGACAGGAAAAACTTACAGTAAAACTCCATTGTTCTTCAGTACTTATGTATTATTACCCATACATAAACCAAGATGACCTGAACAAATGAATCAAACAACACTGTTCTCTAAGATGTAACAATTAAACACTTTCAGAGATCTTTCCAGACCCTCCTTTTATTGCTTACAAAAAAGACCAACACATAAGGGAAAAGTTGATCAGAGCAAAACTAAACCTGAGTCCAACCGACTCATCATACTGTGGAGATTTATGAGATATGTCACTTACCCACGCTAAAGTGTTCATGCAACAAGTCGATGTGGCAGTCTGAAGCCTACAGGTAGAGTAATTCACTTGATGTAGTAGTAATGTTCACAAAGTTACAAACGCATAGACGAAACACATTGACGAAATCAGCAATCTTTAGAGATCGTTCTCCGAAAGTCGCTATGGGTGAATTGTTGACAGCCTGGAGGTTATATTGGTTAGATGGGTGTTTGCAGTCGCTTGGGGTGGGTGGCAACACACTTATCTCTGCACCTGTATCGATGAGGAAACATCTCCGATTGCTTATCTGTGACATTAAAGAGACGACTCGTAGTGTCATTGCCAGTAGGACTCGTCGTCGCTAGCCGCCAGCTTGGTCGTTTCCCTGCATCTTCTTTTGGCTGTTGTATGTGCAGGGATCTTTGCACTTGTGAGCGTCGGCTCCGTAGTGCCAATTATACCAACATTCACTGGAGGAATCGGGTTAGAACTTTTGGTCCTATCCCGGCATCCCGGCATTCTGCTACAATTGTCGCTACAGTTGTTACTGCGATTGTGGTTATGACTCTCGCGATTCGAGTGACCGAATGTTGCACGGACCATGTGAGATGACATTTGTTGTACTTGTAGATTGGATTTGGGCTTGTCAGAAGGACTGGGATGGTGGTACAACTGGAGGTGCAGCTGCAGCGGCCTGGGGAGCAATTATCGAGGTAGATCCAACGATGGGTGACACTGCCACCTCAACGATCTTATCGGCCAACTCAGCAAGTTGTTCGATGGAGACGGTTTGTGTTGTTGAGGCAAGGATCAGTTGTACATTCGTTGGCAAGCGTTGTATGAATAGCTGTTTGAGAATGTTGTCTTCCAATGTGTTGTCCCTGAGTAGTTGTCGCATCTGCCTCAGTAATTGTGTAGGTTTGCGATCACCAAGCTCCTCTGAGATCAAAAGTTGGTGGAGTCTTTTCTGTTCAGAAGCAGTCGTACGACGGATGAGGGCGGTCTTTAAACAGTCGTATGCATCCTGCTCAGGTGGGGAGATGAGTATGTCTCTCACCTCAGTGGGGTACCCTGGTTGTAACGAGGCTATGACATAAGCAAACTTGGTGCGTTGCAACATGATGTTTCAAGTGAGGAATTGAGCCTCTACCTGAGCGAACCAGAGGGCAGGATTGTTGGGCCAAAATGGAGGCAACTTTAAAGTCACTCCGGACAAGGGCGTAGGATGGCTTGAATCCTTTGACTGGCCTGGCTTAGATTCGTCTTTTGTTGCCATAGCTAACGTCTGGGTCACCAATGTGGGGATTTATGAGATATGTCACTTACCCACGCTAAAGTGTTCATGCAACAAGTCGATGCGGCAGTCTGAAGTCTACAGGCGAAGTAATTCACTTGATGTAGTAGTAATGTTCACAAAGTTACAAACACATAGACGAAATCAGCAACAACACAAAGCTAGCTCACGAGGCGTTCGCGTAGTAAAGTTACAATGTAGATGGCGAAGCGTGAACAAAACAAAATCTCCACTTGATTTTGAAGTGCTAATAAAAAGTTAAGTGATGAACAATACCTTTCCAAAGGTGGCACAAAATAACTGTAGAATATTCACTGTTCTACAGGTGTACTCAGGAACCAAAACTCCTGTTGAAATATGCCTTGATGTCAATCCGAAGAGGAAAAGTCGAACGTGATGAAAACGTAGAAAGCAAAACTCTAACTAAAAGTCATGCCTTGCAACCCACATGGCCCGACATAAAAAAATACTATGTAAACGTATGTGTATATACAGTGCTGCTGGTACTCACAGTGTTGTTACCAACCGGTGAGCTCTGACACTCGAAGTGGTATGGCGTGCCAAGTGGTACAAAAATTAAAGAGCGCACAAATGTTCATGTCACCGCAATACCAAAAGCTTGCTCCAATCCCAGAATACTCTTTTCTTTCTTTTTTTTGCGGATGGAACACTTATCATCCTAATCTTTCTACTGGAAAAACAGGTCACCTGTACGCCTCTCTTAATATTTATGCATAAGGACGTCACAATACTAACCCAAAACGAGGCTACAGGCACAGCCACTGCAAGTGGTGGCGGACGTGCGCCTATGGACTCATTTTGGGTACGAATTATGACGTCATGCATGAATATTAAGAGAGGCGTATACTGAAGATCTGACACAGGAATAAAATCGGCATTATTCGGAATCTACTATAACCATAGGGAGATAAATAAATGATAGGTCTTTCACAAGACATTAGACCTATGGATTCTATTAAAATCACCCACACGCAACTGATAATAGCCAAGAAGGCATGAAAACATGTTACTGTTCTAAAGAGAGGATCTGAAAAAAATATCCTTTTAGTCACTTGCTAAAAATTCCACCAATTGACTCATTAGTCATCAACTAGTTCTTCTGGTCGTACAGTATATTCATGTTTGCCAAATACCCCTGTCAATATGGTAAAAAATGCAATTATAAGACCAGAGGAAGACCTCAACCATAAAACATGTAAAAACACTTTTATACATTGTAGTTTTATGTATCACGAGTCATAAGTTTTGGAGTGACACTAAATTGGACAGCGCCTTTATTTATCTGCCATCTTTAATTTACATTTTTGAAGATCCTCTTGGTAGGCAAGCAAACATGGAAGACAGGTTTTCTTTTGCATAATCTCAATGCTCAAAACTTGGTATTGTCAGACAGAGTGTGGGTTCAAGGCACTCTCGATGCATGTGGTTATGAGGGTAAATCTCATATTTTATCTGCACAGCCAAACATACAGTTTTTGCAGCAAGAAAATGGAAGCATTCAAAGAACTTTTTTTGATTTTTCATGCATTCACATGTGATTCAGTGGGCATCTAAGATGGCGTGGAAAGTGTCTACTTCGCTTATACATTACATGTAGAGCGAATTACTACATTTGCATATTCCCTAGGCCGGCCAGCAGGCGTTAATGCTAAGAGTTTTACCAACAGCGCCCTCTGGCGCCCCTCAATGCCCTGTGGCATTCCCGACCCATGACCTTCCTCTTTTCTCTTAGCATTGGCATGTTCTTTATCGGTTGAACCAAATTGAATAAAAAAACGCCTTTTACCATTCGTTCTTGCTTGAGAAGTTTTGCTATAAGTAGATGTGTAGAGTTGTTTTCTTGTGATTTCATCTGAAGAGAATTATGAAGCGTTTGCCGAGGTCTTTATCTGTCATTACTGAGGGTTTGAACTACCCCCCGGGACAGGTCGAGTCCTCAGGGGACTGCACTGGGAAACATCTTTCCCCAACCAGTCCCTTGCCTGGCAGCTACAGACGGCTGCAGGTGCTGACAGTTCTGCGGCTGGGGTAGCTGGCTTGAACCAGTCTCCTACCCTGGCCGCTAAAGGGACGTCCACACGCAAGGTGGGCTCAGGCAAGGGTTTACTGAACCAAACCACCATTGCCGGAGCGAAGCCAAAGAAGGCCCGCCAGGGACAGGGGAAACAAGGTGCCCAGTCGAGCCTCCACTCTCCCTCCGTCTCACCCCCGAACACGGGACGACTTGACGTGGCGAGTCTCCACGGCTCATCGAACCCACGTCCCCCTGACACAGTGGAATTCTCCACGGGATGTCAGGACGGACTGTTGTCACAGGGATTATCCACAACCTCGGAATTCCATTGTTCTGGTTTTCCCGGGCCCCAAGTGCAATCTGATATGTCATCGGATGGTTCACGGGCAGCCCTAAGAAAAGGGACAAGAGGAATTCGGGAAGTGAACGATGCTCGTCCTCGAGTTCGGGGGGATCTTCAGATCGACCTCGTCACAGTGAACATAACTGGGCAGATGACTCGATCTCTAGGGTCGAGTTCTTGCAGGCCTTAAACTCCATCTCGGCCTCCATGTCAGCCCTCGCTTCCATGCGACAAGTGGCCGTCGCGGTCGACCCCTCCGAGGCAAGCTGCTATCACCAACCAATGGGGATAGACCATTGTTGGGTGACTCACGCTAAACGTAAATTACCACACATGGTGAGCCGAGCTCCAGGGTCCCCTCAGGCCATATCCGGTGGGAGCCGCATGGTGTCCTTTTAATACCAAGGAGGGGGTTTCTGACAAAAAATCAGTCTGGTACGTTAACTCCTCCAGAAATTTTCATCCCCGACACTAAATCATACTCGTGGGTGGCTCACGACAGACTTTGGTGCCTGGTCCGGCTCTGAAGTGGTATGTCGGTCGCACGAAATCACTTTGCTCGACCCACATCCAGTTGTTTATAACCATGACACATCGCCTGGCATCGCGTGACACTATCACGTGCTGGCTGATTGCGGCGATCCGTGCGGACACGAGTGTCCCAACCTCGGAGTCAATTGGGGCCCACGAAATCTGTGCAGCATCGACTTCGATCCTTAGGAGATATCACACAGGCAGCCTGCTGGAGTTCTCCGAATACGTTCACCGAATGTTATCTCAGGGATGTTCTTCAGACGGAAGGCAGGGCGGGGCGGACAGTTCTGACAGCAGCCAGTCATGCCTCCCCAAGGGGACAGGACGCTTCACAGCCTAGAACCTCCACCCAATAGGTGGGTTTCCCCCTTTTCCTGTCATTGTTTCACTTAACCTGTGTATATTTACTAAGGGTATTATTGATATAATTCCTTTTGTTTTATATTATACTGTTATTAACCTAATGATTTGTGGGTTTTTCCTCCGTCGCGCAACCTTCGTACTTCGCACAACCCCGTGGCGGGGTCTGTGTTACACACGCTTGTATGGACCAGACATTATACTCGAACCTATTGGACTGGTCCTCTGGGGTATCCTTTTTATGTACCCTTTATTATTAACCGACATCTCGCATTCCCTCAGCCTATTGTCTCGATGTGAGTCTATACAAATGTAGTAATTCGCTCTACAGGTAATGTATGAGCGAAGTAGACTCCCCCACCACAGTAGTGTGGTAGGGGTCTACGAGCGAATACTTACCTATAGAGCGACCCCTACTATCCTCAATGTCTTGGGCGTCCTATATACTAATGCTTGAGAAAAGAGGAAGGTCATGGGTTCGGGAATGCCACAGGGCATTGAGGGGCGCCAGAGGGCGCTGTTGGTAAAATTCTTAGCATTAACGCCGGCCGGCCTAGGGAATATGCAAATGTACATGTAGTAATTCGCTCTTTATAGGTCAGTATTCGCTCGTGGACCCCTACTACACTACTGTGGTGGGGAATACTTTGGAAATTTGCCAAGTCAAACCACACTTTTCCCTCCTAAGTCAGGCCCGCCGGAAGGTTTTTAAAAGTGGGGGGGCAGGGGCGGATCCAGGATTTTTTAAACGCGACGGTGATTAGAGGGAAAAAAAAAAATTTTGGTGGGGTCCAGGGGCCGGAATTGACCAATAATGGCAGCATACTTCGCTACAGTGATTTCAATCTCACCTATATGTTTTTCCAGCGCCATCATTATTTCTCAGTCCAAACAAAATGACAATACCATTACTCATGAAACAACAGTCCATTAGAAGTCAACCATACTTTAGAAAAACTCAGAACATTGCTATAAACTGCATTCGGGTTCCCTGTGTATATACATGTAGGAGTAGTGGTATAGGAAGGGGGAATTCAAGCTAGATGCATTATATGAGACCCGACAGCCATGGCTGCTAATACTAGAGTGGTAATTGTAACACCCCTAACAAATATTCTGCCTTTTGATTGGTTTAGAGCGCGTTACATGGAATGTCTTAGTTTTACTAGCGCGCAAACCGCGTGGTACTATCACATGGCAAATGATGGACTATCACGGCAGCCGATGTAATATCACATGGCAACCAATGTACTACACCCATAGCAACAGTAGCTTCATGGTACCTAGACGTCTTTTGTACGGGGTGTTATAAAACAAATATTGACTGCTTTTACACGTGCTAATGTTAAAACTACGACGCCCTCGGTGATTGCCGGTGCGATCTATTTTCCCTCGGCTTTGCTTCGGGCTTTGCCTCAGGAAAATAGAACGCACCTGGGATCACCTTGGGCATTGTAGTTTTAACCATAGCACTCGAAGCAGTCAATATTTGTACACTATATACATGTACACAGCACAGCTGAATCATGTTGTCATCGTTCATCACATAGCCAAAAGAACGTACTATGGATGGGTTTGACTGCTCATTACCATGTCTTCATGTAGGCGTGTGTAGCTTGTTTTGGTGATCAGATAGATTGCCTGGACTAGAGCGGATAAGGCTGAAATAACTCTAATGGCACATTTGGGCTTCAATCCCAATTTCTATACTACTCAAATTCATTCACAAATATTTGTGACAGTTTGTTGAGAAACATTGTGTTGGTGTTTGAATGTGCTGGAGAAAAAAACAGAGTGAACCTGCAAACATTTAGATGTGTCCAGATTACCTAGAAAATAATGAAGTACTGCATCATCAACACCACTAGTAACCAAAATAAAAAAGGCAAGACAGGATCAAACAATGGGACAGAAAGCATTCAATGCTAGTTTCTTTCAGAGAATGGTTTTCCTAGGTAAAGTCATTAATACACAAATAAAAATAGAAAGAGTGTCATGCTTTCCTCTTCTCCTTTTGTGGAGAATTTTTTGTTCCCAACTTGTTTGTGTGTCAAGGAATGAGTAGGAAGTAATGCTTAGGGATAAACAATGCTGACTTTTTATAAACATACAAATTAGCCACCAGTGTTGCCGCTCATCAGGGAAGAGTTTTGCCACGATTACACATTAAAACACAGCAACTGTAACATTTTAAATACACCAGAAACCCAAATTCTGATTTTCAGTACCAGGTTTTCATTTTATTTAAACCTTTTCATCAGAAATTTAACAGCTTATGCCTACCCCCCAGTCTGAAATTTTCTTTGGAGGTTTTGATTGCAAAGTTTTACTGTTTCACCAGCTCAGGTCCTGTTTAGAGGAGTACATTTGACAATTTCAGAGAAACTTTTCTGTCGTGAAACTACCTCGTTTGTTATCCACCATAACTAAATAAGTGTGTAGCTGCACCTCATGTTTGAGTCTCAGTTGGTTCCCCAAGGTTTTTTTTTCTTCTTTTCAATATGCAACAAAGAATATACAAAGACAAGAATTCGCAGAATACAAATTCAACAAAATCAAACCAGAATAACCTAAAGGGCAAAAAAATATAAAAGAAGAAGAAAACGCAAGACGAAAGACAAACAAAAAAGGACAACAGAACTAGACAATAACCAACCAGACACCTGAACATTAGAAAAACATTATTAACCGGGAAGAAAACATTTATTAAAACAGATTTGCCCATTTCTTTTGTACAATGTAGGTCATCAAGTGACCCTTTTCTTGGAGCAATTGCCTTAGTAGAGACAATCTTGACACTTATTATTAAAAATGAATTTTTTCCCCAAAATAATAATCAGGGAGATAAGATCTTTTTCTGATAATGAACCAAAGTAACTATCTTTACAGCTTAAAGTCACTGGATATTGAGATGTAGAATTAAGCCAAACTATTATATCGTTTCAAAAAAGGCTAACTTTTCTGCAGTCCCAGAAGAGGTGCAGCAACTTTTTATGCTCTTCATTACAAAAAGAAACACATGTCAGAGCTTTTCTTTTTAATTTTATAAAGAATTGTTTTCGTTGGAATAAGAAAGTGAATGAATATATATTGAAAATATTGCAGCTTAGGGTCTTTAGTAATCCTCAAAGGAACTTGGTGAACCTTATCCCATTTTGGAGAGAATTCAAGCAAAGTGGTCCACAAAGTGGTCTTCTGGTAAGTGTCTAGCTACACCTCATGTTTGAGTCTCAGTTGGTTTCCCGAGTTATTCATCTAAAACGTTTCAGCAATCTACCATTTCAATATGATTTTGATGCCCACAGGTGTGAATATGAAGGGTGTGAATTTGGAGAATAGCCAAATGGCAGGTGTGAATCTTAGAGTAGCTACTTTGAAGAATGCTAATCTTAAGAACTCTAACCTTCGAGGGGCAGTACTTGCTGGAACAGACCTTGAGGTAGGTAAATACAATTTTATCTTGAATTTTCAAATTTTGCAGTAGATATGTGACCTGAATGCACAGTTACAACCAAATAGTTGCCTCTAGTTGTAAGCTTTTACTTGTATAATTAAATAACATCCTTTAAATCTCCATTTGGAGTTTTTTTTTTTTTAGAACATGTGGTTTTCATTGTATTACCTTTACTACAGTAAGGTAATGGTTTCTGATTGTCTTCAAAAGAAAGCAGTTTTTAACTGACAGTTCATGTTTATTTAATGGAGATATTTGACTTTTTTGGGGGGGGGATATATCATACAGCACAAGGAGACAATCAGAGCATACTGATCGAAACATTGAGTTGTTTGCACCACTGTTTCTTTCAAGAACCACCACAACTTATGAGAACAACTTATTTATGTACATGTACATGGTGCTATACCACAGACCTTACTACATCGTGCAAGTTTCAAATCCTACTTTGATAAGCACTAGCAGCTCATGGTCATCATTCATCGTAGCCTGTGTTTTAGACAAATGTTTCCATAGTTGGTTGCAGCTGTGGTCTGCCTCCAACTATCGCACTCGGAGACTGTGAGAGCAGCCATGGTATAGCGTCCTATATGACTTTTGATTTAATTGACAAAGGGTGTCCATGCTCATGTTGAGGGTTGCATGGACAGTGTGGTAGGGCATGTTGCTGGACATGCCTTTATGCAAGAATGCATTTTTAGATCGGTGTGTCATGAATGTCTTTTATGTCCAGTCTCTCTCCCATGATGAATTCATTGGTGTAAAAGTCAAACAAATAGACCCCTGGATATGGCTTTTACCCATTTTCTCAAAGCAGCATCTTGTTCTCAGACTTGCAGAGAGGTGAACTGGCACATGGTGATTATGTAGGCAGTTAGATTTTAAGAGATGCTTATTTATTATACCATGCATTAGCTGGTCAATGATTGATATTAGGCAAGGCCCATTGAAGGCTATAAAAGCAACCTGCCTTTTTGTTCAAACTTTAAATGAAGTCCAACAATCTGTACTGTACTTATACATAATATATGCAGTGCATATGAGTCAGTTCTTTTGTCCCTGTAAATATAAAGCAAGATAAAATTTGGACAATCTGTCAAATTTTTATTTTGATGATGTCAACCAACTTTTTATAAATGGGAGATACATCCTCCTCACCATTGGACAGTGTTGTGGATGTGTTGTTGTGCATGTCCTTTTTTGTTATTGGTGCAGCATTAGGTATGTGACATTAATGTGGTTGCAAGAATGTTTTGTCACTGAAGGGCAGTATTTTTACATGAAGTAAAAGTGTTGAATGTATGTGGAGTCATGATAAATTATTCATGACACTAATGTTTCATTGTGACCAAACATCAACAAAATTTAAAAACTTTAACAATTATCCGGAGAAAATTATGCATTAAATAGGAACAAAATTTGCAATGATAAAAACGTTAACGAGTGTATACACAGTATGCATAAAAAACTAAATAAGAAAATTTGAAAAGATTTAAATATTACATTTATTAAGCAGACAAATAAGGCATACAGGGTTTTTTGCAACAGAGCTCGGAATATCTGGTTGTGTATGTATTTCAGGAGGGAGGATTTTGCTTATATTGGGTGGTGTGTTTCAGGGGTTTCTGTATGAATGATAGACACAGCAATTCTCTATGTTTTTTTTAAGGGACACCATGTCACAAGCAGAAAGGACTTCATCGTAGGTTGTGTAATTTCAACCTATTATGATGCGACAAGCCCTTTTTTTAAATCGCTTAAGTCTAGTTTTGTCCCTACCAGTGAGTGAACCACCACTTTACACCAGAGCTGCATATTTGGGTTTATTGGCCTGATCAAACTGTTATAGACAGTCATCAAGTCCTTTTCAGGCAATCCATGATGTTTCAAGAGACATAATACATATAATTTTCTGCTCCCTCTTTTTTAACCACACTTTTGGTATGTTTGATATTTGCACCATATAAAAGCTCTTGTACAAGTCTTGTGCAAAGTGTGACCCCATGTGACCTTTACTTCCTATTGAAACCAGAAGTTGAAATTTCATAACTCAAAAATTCATATCTCATTAACCAAAAGGGTTCAGACTTGTAACATGCCATGTACTTAGATCCTAGTGTGTAGATGACACCGCAAATTTTTTGGGATGATAACATCCTCGATGACGCCATAACTAAAATATTAGAATAAAAAGATATGGTGTTACAATAAACTGACTTTTAGTGTACATGTATTGCAATTATTCATACTCGCTAACGAATTATCAATCTTTAATTTTAATGGGTAAAAATACAAGCTTGTAGCTGTTGAATGAAGGAAACATGACAAAAGTTTGCCCTTACGGCTCATACTAATGTTATTATATCACAAACATTCAGGGTGATGTATAAGCGTATAATTTTGTTGTAAAAAGGGCCGTTTAAAAAGGCCCACATCTCTAGCTATCATTACAGTTGCAGAACGTGTCACCAGCTCTGATGTACCAATGGAAATAAAACTAATTAAGTTCAACTTTTCAAGAAATAAATACTTTTTGTAGTATTGTAGCATGTACTTGTTGTAGCATATTGGCTTTCGCAAACTTAAGGATTGACCGAATATCTCTTCAACCCATTATCCGGTATACCTGAGCTAGACCGCAAACACTAATCCTTCACTCCTTTGTGGGCTACTTCCGCACTGCCTTGTCCTTGTAATCTGACCAACAAAAGGCACCAACAATAGAGTTCAATAATGAAGGAACCTTAAAATCACTGGAGCGCAATTCCCATCGTTGCACAAGGCTGTGACAATTTTGGAACTACCGCGTTCTGTTACGTGTCGGCACGCGTGCGAATGTGTTCTTAATTTATCCATGGTCCCTTAGATTTGTAGAATGAAATCTTACGCATTGCTTAGGACAGGATTAAAAAAACCAGCAATCCAACTAATGAGCGCTGAATGATTGTTGAGGTTTATCAAATTTTTAGGTGTTTGGGCATCAACCGAACACCTATTGTTATTGTTCTGTTTTTTTTTAAAATTGTTTTGCTTGTTCTTCTCAGCCTCATTTGTCCACAAACAAACACATAGTAAGTAAATATTATCACAAATATATTTGCAAATAATTGTGATGTTGCAAATACCGTCGCAAATATTTTTGCAAATATTTGCATTTTTTTGCAAGTACATGTATTTGCGCTGTCACAAATACTGTTGCAAAAGTTTGTGATGTCGCAAATTTTTCCACATACTGTATCACATACTTTGTTAAAAAGTTTGCATATTTGTACCCGGCTATTTTTTCACATGACGTGTCCCGCCCTTTAAAAAATATTGCTGGTTTCACACATACTTTTGGAGGGTCCTGGAGTAAACACATTGTCATGGCATCCAACTAAGATAATCCCTTTAATCCCTTAAATAAACAACCTGCTCTGGACAGGAAACTGACTGGATGATTGCTGGAACTACTTTTAAAAGCTACATGAAATGGCCATTGGCAATATGCATGGAAAAATTGTACAGTAGATGTTTTTAAATTACCTTTTCCTTCTAAGATTTTAAGTACAAGTTTGATAATTCTGTCATTAATAGGGCAATTAAGCTTATTATACTTCAGGCATGAGAAACGGTGATGATGAAAAATCTGGAAATCCATATCGTCCGGGAAAAAAATTGGAAAAATTTAGCGCTAAAAATTGCATGTCCGGATTTTGGGCAATTGCCAGCTATTGGGCAACGTGACCCAGGCCTCAGCGCCTCACTTGATAAAACCCCAAAGGCGATAGTGGGACCGGGGTCGAGTTAATAGGAGGAAAATACTCAAAGAACAATGATGGAAACATAAAAATGCTTGACGTATCTTATCTGAAAAAGCTCACCAAAAATGTGAGACCTAACGAACGGTAAATGAAAACGTCATCGAATCTCCACACACGTGCGTCGGACTCGATATTACACATATCCTCTCAAAGTTTCTCCCAGGTCTTAGGTCAATGCATAAAGTTATCTCCAGCCGTAAAACACTTGCACTTTTGCCAATAAAGGGTCGTACTGACAACGTAAGCAAGACTAACAATGCGCGCGCATCCATACAAAACACCGCGCATTGCTGTCGGTAGATTTTTCCAAGTCTCCACACATGTTCTTTGCTGCAGCAGTAACCTCATACGTTCAAACAACTATAAACCACACCATGAGTGAAGCGAGGAATGAGAGAAGTCTACACATTTTCATTGATCTCGCTGCACGTGCACAGACACGCGATGCAAATGGAAGCCTTGCGGCATTTGATATTGTGCCGTTCTTGTCATTCCGCGATATATGATTATTACAAAAGTAAACTTGGAATTTCTGACGAGAGATTAGCGAAATATACAGGTAAACCACCACATCCTACCCCCAAAATATTATATCAAATTCACATTGAACTCGGAGAGGCAGCACTACTTTATCTATACACAATATTAGTGCGCACGCACGGCACAGCCGGAAAGAAAATCTACACTAAAAATTAACCGTTCTCTGCCATTCCTTGATGGATTTTTACCATTCAAAAAAGAAAAACAAATAACTTTTTACAATTCTGATTATTTTAAATATAATATCACTAAATATCCTAGTGTTCCATTGAAACAAATCCACATGGAGTCCTTCAGGCAAGATGGTTTTCACACCTTTATCAAACACTTATCCGATTAGTAGTGATAACAATCATAATCCCCCTGACTCCCAGCTGATTTTCTCCTTTTAAAACCCTCCAAAAGTATGCGTCCCGACCCGACCAGATACAAGGTTTGGTCGGGTCGGGTTTTAGAGGGCTGGACACGTCATGAAGAAGCTAGAGGGTTTCAAAGCTGTTTGCGTCTCAGCCTTCATTTGGTACGTGTAAATAAGGGAGTCACTAGACAGGTAGCATTTTTTTCTCCTCAGGACAGATAAGGCCACTTAGCATAAATGGGCATGTTTTCTACCGGAAATGGAAATCAATCTTGGCGGGTGCGCACTTAACTGGCGTCATCTTAAAGGTGCAGTTTTACAAGATCTATTTACAGAAAAATGTGAGCTGAAACCTTACATGTATTCATGCCAGGATGTGTGTTATCCAAAATTTGAGGTCCTGTTATAATGACGTCATCAAATATCATGTAAAGTCACCTTATAGGTTAAGCTTTAAAAGGAACGTGTATGTTTTCTTGTGAAACAGACAACCAGAAGTACCGGATTGGTTGATTTTTTGCATCATTTGCCCACCCGGTACCCGGAAATGACTGGTGGTCAGATGAAGAGTCGGCGATCATAGAACCCCTTTCACCAGCTGACAATTGTCTGCGGTCAGTCATGAATGATATGGTACAGGGTCTTAATTTACCAGCTGGAGAATCACCCAAAGACCGGAAAGACTTTTCACAAATCCTTTTAGCATCGGACAGGGCCAGTGGGCGCATGATTCCAACGCTTGCGAATAATAAAATTTGATAAAAAAGTTGCACGCCATGGACAGGCTTAAAGCAAGAGTTTTCCGATTTAGAATGGGATAATGGCACCCACCATTACAGATTCAGGCCAGGATAAAATGGCCTTTTATGGCAGATGCCAGACATCGGGGAAATCCCCTTTTCATAATCATGTATGATGTAAACTTGAGGAGTCACTTGTGAAGATTGACACTGCTTCATGGTCCTAGAGTGAGTTGTTTTTATACAATTGTTGTCAGAATATTTAGTGAGAGCTTGCAAAGCTAAATCAGAAGTGTGACAAGACTTTACTGAAAGGTGCAAGGATGGATGTCTTCAACTTTGTATGGAGATATTTATCAGAGTCTCCATGCTGGCCATGTCTGTTCGTAGGGCAAATGTTCTAGATACAGTGTTCCTCCCATCACTCCTGCCATTAGGCAATTTCACTTGTGGGCATTGACATTTTTAGTGGCAAGTTTCAAGAGCTGATGGAAGATGAAGCCAAGCATACAGAAGCTACTGAAAAATTTAACCTCTGGAAGGTTCCAGAACCAAAGGGGTCTAGGACACTTCCTCCAGTAAACCTCTGAAGCCCTTTTGTATTAAATCCAAAACCAAACCAAGTACTCCCTCACCCCAGCTTCTAACTGTCCAGGGGCGGTCAATCGGCCAGCAACCAACATCAGTATCAGGCGCAATATCCTCCTGTGCCCCCCCCCCCCCCCCGAGCTAGAGGGGGAAATGGCAGGGGGTTTTGGCGGAAATGACTCATATGTACACGTAGCAGCGCTGAACCCGGTCACAGGTCTGTTGGAGGTTGTGTAAGGTTCTTTGCAGAGACCTGAGCCTATTTCTGTTCCGACCAAAGGGTGCTTGCATTAGTAAACAATGACGCTCTGGAGTTTAAAAGCACACTTCCACATCAGACATAGTCCTAAGCTCCACTCCAGTGCCTTCAAATTTAGCCAAGCGCCAGGCTCTGAAGTAGGAAATCCTTTCACTTTTTCGAAAGTAGGCCATGAGACTAGTTCCCATAGAAGAATGCAGCACAGGCTTCTGCTCAACATTCTCCAAAGAAGTTTCTGGGTTAGTGGCGACCAATTTTCAATCAACAGCCTCTTAACTAGTTCATTGATTCCCTATTGTGAACATCGATCCCAGTGTGATTAGTTGTTTGGATACTTATGTATCCATCATTTAAATTTAGATACTAAGTCCTTGAGGGGAACGATGCCTACTGCTGCTACCTGCTCCTCACGAGCCCGAAATGTCATAGCCATGCTTACCTCCTCTTTCATAATGCTACTCTATGAAATTGTAAGAATTAGCAGCAAGAGAGGGCCCACTGTCATGACTGTGAACTTCTTTAAATCTTAGGTGATTTGTTAGTCCACGAAGGGCCGATACTTACCTGCTAATTCTCCATGTCCCTCCTGCTCCTTTGACAGGCATGACCTGAGGGATTTTTCACTTTTTCACGCTATACCCCTTGGCATCATGGGTAAAGGGTATGGGCTTGTTAGGGCGCTTCGGCACATATACATGAAAAACTAAGTGATTGAGACCTTCGGCCTAACGAATAACTAAGCAGAATTTGCAGGTAAGTATCGGCCCCTTGGGACTACCAAATCACCTAAGAGTAAACAGGATGAAGTATATTGATAAGGTAGTGACCAGTTGAGAAACCTTGTTGATTGCCAAACTGGTTCAAGTCCAGCATAGGTGAGATATCTTGGAGTAACTATCTTGGATGAAACCTTCTGCTGTCTTGGCAAAGTGACTTGTGAGTAAGATAGGTCGTAGTTTTGAGGCTACATTTCGGCACTGGGATCACTGTTGCTCGTTTCCGATTGCTTTGAACCTTGCCTTGATGAAGGCTTTAAAGATACATGTATAAAGGATAAACAAATCTTCATCAATAAAACCACAATACACACATTTTTTTCATATTGTTTCACAATTTGATGATTTTTTTAAAATGTCCGAAGGAGCCCAACATTTAAATGTAAAAAATTTGTACCATGTTTGTTATTTTGCGGGGGAAAACAAATAACAGGAAAGTTTTAAAGCTTCTTTGAGGTTCATTCCATCTACCAATCTATCTTATCCCTTCTGATTTATTACTTGATAAAACTGTATTATTTTCTGACATTAAATTTGTGTACTTTTATAATATCAAGTAATAAATAACAAGGGAAATTTGGGGGCGAGTTCATGTCAAAACATTTAGATAATAATTATATTATGTGGGCTTTAGTCATTTTGGGTTGACAGAATGATTTCTTTCTTTCAACAGAATTGTAATCTTACTGGTTGTGATCTGCAAGAGGCCAATCTCAGAGGAGCTAATGTCAAGAATGCAACATTTGAAGAAATGCTTACTCCACTGCACATGTCTCAGTCAGTTAGATAGATCTCAACAACATATGCAGACTTGACTACTGCAACAGCCTTCTGATTGGAGTTAGTCAAAAACTCAAAAGGAGGCTAAAATAACGTTCAGCGTACTGCTGCCAGACTCATCACAAACAAACGCAAGTTCGACTCTATCACCCCAGAACTAATCAAACTACACTGGCTCCCAATCCAACAAAGGATCGACTTCAAGGTCATTACTCTCATGTTCAAGGCCCTTCATAAACAAGCCCCTGGTTACATCATGGACATGCTGCAAGTCGGTGTCAGACGGAGACAACTTCGATCTACTAGCTCCTGTTCATCATACTTTGTGGTGCCAAGAACTAGTCACATCACCTTTGCAGATAAAGCCTTCTCAGTCTATGGACCCAAACTCTGGAATAAACTTCCAAATCCCATCAGGGACACAACATCCTTCAACAAATTTAAGACACTTCTGAAAGCCCTCTTGTTTCAGGAGGCTTACCATCAATAACTTATTTATTTCTTTTGTGCCTCAGCGCCTTTGAGCAAACCTTGATTTAGGCGCTTTATAAATTGTGTATGATTGATTGATTGATTGATTGCAGAAATGTAACCTCTCAAATTTGATTAGAACTTGGATTTGTGAATGAACACTCATCATTAAAACAATCACAAAACAATACACCTCGCCAAAGACACACGGCCCATGTGTTGATTGCCTTAACAATGTTCCCATCTCAATTCAAACACTTCTTTACACACAATACATGCTCTTCAATCTTACCTTTGATTCCTCCTGCAGGAGGTGATCTAGCTGCTCTGAGATATCAATTACTGTTCTTCTCAACCAAAGCCTTCAGCTAGCTTGCAGAATGTGCCTAATCTTCCCCTTTTCATGGTCATTCTAGCACACTACTCTGGAAGTTATTCTCTCTCAAGTCAAAAAATAGTGGCCTTATGTTTTTTGACATTAGCAGAGTCTTTTTTAAAGGATTGTTTAGCCTTCAAGAAAGACGATGCAGAGTCAAAGCGTCAAGCCAGTAACTATTTTTTGCTACTTTATACCATAGGTCCTTTTCTTTGGTAGGTAGTTTGCAACAGCTAAATCTATTTTCTCTCTCAAGACCGAACCTTGGGTACTCAAATTGCAAATATTGTTGGCAAAACTTCTAGAATATTGGGTTTTATAAGACATTCTGCTCAATGTAAAGATTTCTTCATTTTGCTTTTTAAGTCATGATGTAAACCTATACTCAAAAATACAGTTCCTGCTTTGGTATCCATTTCAATCTGACCACATCAGTCCCCTCAAAAATGTTCAATGCAGGTTTACTATTTCCACAGTAGACCGTGTAAATTGACCTTAAGAGCATACAAGTTTTTGCGAGAATCTTATTCAGGTAGTTTTTTAGGACCGACTGGTCCAAAGAACCAAGGAACGTACAGGTTTTGCAAGGATCTTATCTTGACTTCTCGGCAACTTGCAGCTACAGCGTGTAATGTGACAATTGTTTTTAAAAAGAACTTTAAGTTTTTCTTTTGTCAGGAGCATTAGATAATGATCGAATTTGCTTTTGGGTTATCCTCAGGCTTTGTAAAATGTTATAAATGTATATGTGTTTTATCATTGCCTGGATTTAAAGACACTGGACACTATTGGTAATTGTCAAAGACCAGTCTTCTCACTTGGTGTATCTCAACATATGGATAAAATAACAAACCTGTAAAAACATGAGCTCAGTTGGTCGTCGAAGTTGCGAGATAACTATGAAAGAAAAAACACCCTTGTCACACGAAGTTGTGTGCTTTCAGATGGTTGATTTCGAGACCTCAAAATCTAATTCTGAGGTCTCAAAGTCAAATTCGTGGAAAATTACTTCTTTCTGGAAAACTATGTCACTTCAGAGGGAGCCGTTTCTCACAATGTTTTATACTGTCGGCAACATTACTGGTTACCAAGTAAGGTTTTATGCTAATAATTATTTTGAGTAATTACCAATAGTGTCCACTGCGTTTAAGTAAATCAATAAAAACAGTACCAGAACAAAATTTTACATTTTATATAAAACCTATGTAGTATTAACTCATGTTTGAAGTTAGTTTTCTTTTTACAACTGCGGACAATGTATTTGTTCTACCTCTATGTCTGATTATCTTATTTAAAATAGTAAATGGCCCATAACAAGAGCTCTGAAAAGAGCTTGTTTAAGGAATATGCACATGTTGTGTGACCCAACATATACATGAAATAAAAGTTATATGTTTTGTAGGGTTTGGGGTAGGGGACATACCCGTTGCTGCTGACTAATTTATCTATTTGGGTCTTTGCGGTATCTAGTGCCTTGTGCTTTTTACAGTAATGTTCCAGCTGCAGTTCATAAGAGACATGCTGTTTCTTTGAGGGGGTCCTGATGGTTGGAACCTGCAGCTGACTTGTCTTTCTTGTCAAGTTGATGGCTATGGGCCTCAATATAGTGTAATGTTTCAATCAGACATTATAGCCCCAGTCATTGATATTCAAGCATTAGTAAAGCTAAACAGTTTGCAAATACTGTTTAGTTCTGGCTGTGAAAATACATGAACAGTTCTGGCTCAAGCACAGTCTAGAGGCTTTGAATGGACGTTTTTTCCATGTGAAGATTGGCTCATACTTGAACTGAGGTTCAACTTTAAATAATTTTCAAGGCTAAATAGATCACTTGGGTAGATGAGGTTAATTCAGGAAAAGTGAGTAGTTCAGGTAAATCACATAAGTGTTTAAGCACACAAGGAAGAAAGCAAGCAAAAGGAACAAGGTTGAGTGAATCATTCCATGCAAAGGCGAGTGAAATATGATGTAAAATAATATTCCTATTGTGAACAATTGTAGGTGCCTGGTTTGATAACACTCATTTCAAAAAATTGAAGAAAATCTTTTTATGTTTGCATAATAAGAATTTTAGAAACAATATGTCAAGGCGCTACACTGAAAAATTATTTTATATGCCAATAAATATTGCCATATCACAGCTTTTTTATTTGATTTACATTCCTTCCTGTCAGTTTAAGGATCGATTATTAAAGGGACACACCGGCTTCAATGGGCTATTTGGGCTACAAAATAGACTGAAACACGATTCCAAAGGTTTTCCTGGATTGGAGAAGAATGGTTCATAAAAGAAACTATAAAATTTTGCCATTTTCGAGCATTTTTCAAAAAATGTAGGTCATGTGAGTTTTCGGAACCAAAATGTGGTTCCGAAAAGTCACGTGATCTTCAGAGTTAGTTTTACTTCCAGTCGAATAAAAGTAAATTACTGAACCAAATTTAAAGGAACATTACAGAATCGGTTTTTGCTAACAAAACAGTTGCTGGCAGTGTAAGCACTTTATATAATCCACCATATACATAAACTGACAAACCTGTAGAAGTTTGAGATCGATCGGCCATCTGGGTCACGAGAAAATAGTGAAAAACCGATTACACATTTGCATGAAATCATATAGATTCAACAAAAAGGAATAAAACGCTCACTGAGCGATAAACTCCAATCGGAAAATTTGTTTATTCATTTCTCATCAAATATGGCATTTCAGCCAGAAATATTTCAAGGGATGTTTTCTACTATCATCATCATTAGACCGTGTAAGTTTTATGAATATCTTTGATCAAAAAATATATTTGTACAGCCGGTGCCGTGTCTCTTGGGGCCAGAGAGACAAACCACGGGGGCATGATCTCGGAGCCTGTCGAGGGGTAGGGTTCCAGAGCATTAATTACATTTTGTTGTACGCTGACCTTTGACTGCATTTTGTTTTGTTTTTACAATTTTTGTTAATTACGTGACATTTTGATGATTTTTTTTCTACAAAAACCATCTAAAAATTATTGTCTGTGATCCAACATTACTAAATGACGTAAACAGTAAGCCGGTGTGTCCCTTTAAATTTTGCTGATTGTTTTCAACAAAGCATTCGCTGGGCAAACTCTTTCATATTAATTGTGTAATCTTTTAACTGAAAGTTTTTATCCAAATAATGTATGTGGTTTTATCGATCCTTCCCATTTCAATTACCCACTGTATAAACTATAAGTACTTCAGCAGGGCGTACTTTTTAGTGCATACCTGTAAACTTTGGAATGCCTCCCCCCAATAGGAACGCCAATGATTCTGGTGGCTTCTAAATCTTACTTAAAAACTCAACTATTTTGACAGGCTTTTTATTATTTTTTATGTAGCATTTGGCTGGTGTACTTTTTGGTTCTTTTACAAAACATTTAACCTGTGTTTTATTATTTTGTTACAGTAGTTTTAAAATACTGTCCATATATGTTACCATTGTTATGCGCACCTCAACAAATGTTTACGTATATAACTTGGGCAATATCAATGAATAAATTATAGTTATTATAAAAGTCTTTTGATCAGAATTCTCCTGACAATTTTCCTCTTTTTGAAACAGATTTTCTGCTTATGGCATGATAACACCTTTCATAATATTTAGCTTGAATGAATATGTGTTATGGTTTAATTTTAGTGTAAATGGCTTGCTTGTATTCATTCACTAAATAATTTCTACATTTCTAAATCATTTAATAAAAGCAATTTTTTACATACAATTATTATGTCATGTTATTGAAATAATGTCATTATGAACTTTGAAAAATTGTAACTAGATTTTACTCTATTTTAAAGTAAATAAATGCTAAAATATTTGCCAAAGTTAAACAGACAAAAATGCTAAGTAATGGAATTTTTTTTATTTTATTTAATTAACTTTACTTTTTTCCCCTTGTTTCTTATTGTTGTGCAATGACTACATGATTTATATAGATTGTATTGATATAAAAAAACCAGGGTTCAAATCAGATAAGAAGATAGGTCTTGTGATTTTTTGCATAGAAATTATTAATTACTAATGGATGTTTTGGGGTTTTTTTCTGCTCACAGGCATGCAACTTTTCCTCGGATCAGCTGATTTCCTCTTTTTTATTCTCAGTTTTAATGTTCAAAATTGAAAAATACTGTACAAAATCATTGAAATTTTGTAATTTCCTCTTTTTTTGGTGAAGTTACAGTTGCATGCCTGAAATTCATTGTAAGGATGTTACAATGAATGGTTGAACAGTTGGTCACTTGGTTTGGATTGAGTATATGGTTGAAAGGTTACTGACACAACTGTTGCACTGTTAATGTCAGGGTGTCATTTGGTGGTGCTTCCAAACACAAGTCCAAGAACCATTACTAAATTTTCACCAAAACAAATATGACAACAAACTATAGTTTATTTACCAGGTCCAAGTTTCATATAGCTGTGCAATTTTTTGCAACTCAAAAGTGAGCAGGATACCAGTCACACATGGTACATGTGACATATTATTTTGACTGTTAGCCTTATTCTGGTAAGCAAAATTTTGTTGTGCAACTTTTTGTGAGCAGCTCTGTGACATTGGGCCCCAGTCAGTTCTTATTATAGTTATTTATGTTGAAGACGACTACCTACAGCTCTTTAAAAACAAGTTCCAAAGCTGTTTTTGAAATATATTCATATGTTAGTATTGTAATGTTTTGCATCTTTAATGGTGGTGGTCTGGACACAAATAAAGCACCGGAAGCTTTGGCTCAGTTTATCAACACATAATCATTATTTCAATCAGGTAACTCAACAATCATTAGCTTCATTTAACACAATATACCTTGAAATCTGGACGCTGTCTGTCAGGGTGATGGAGCTATTCCCAAGGGCTTTCTGTTGCAGGTCTCCTCATTCTGAACTCTGTCAAGCAACTCTGCTCCAAGCACGGGAACGCACGCTGCCCCATATCCGGTCGTGCGGCCTGCGGCTGTTTCCTGCCGGAGCGCGCCAAGCCCCACCAGCCCGACAAACAGCGCCACCTATTGATATAACCTCTACATCACCCTCTTCCATAGGGAAGAATGCGTCCCGCATTTGATTTAAAAACAAACAAACAAACAACAAAATAGGTTTCGGTTTGACTCTACTCCAGGAGGTCTTCGGTCTTCGGACGAATCCGGACATCGACACCGCTCCCCTCCATGGCAGTTTCCGTGGTGACTTGGTGGCGTACTGGAGTTGTTCGTGTTTGGCAAACTGACCCACTTGCAGATCTCAAGTCCATGTTGTCCTCCGTGGGGTGAAGGGCGACGTCCGGTGGTGTACAATGAATCTCCGGGCGTTTTGGGCACCTCTGCCGTTACTGGTCTGTCTGGTGTGTGTCTTGGGTGTGCCTCCTTTACAGTGCCGTGATGGTTCGTCATGTGACGCCCAAGGTTGTTTCTGCGGGAGTAGCTTAAGCCATCACAAAATGGGCATTCGAATCTTGATTTGGGACCATGCTGCTCGCTGATTTAGGGCCGACTGAGCACGGAACGATTGGTCGCATTCCCGGCATTTAAGTTGTGTTGGGCTGGAAGACCTCCGTTCCTTGTGGATGGGTGACCTCTCATGCCTTGGTGACTTCCTGCTATTGTTCCATGAATGGTGTCTCTTCGGCATCTGCAGGATGACAAAAGGAAGTGAGATGGGACATCATACTCATGAATACATCTGGCACATTGACTGACCCACTCCCCATATCGTTTTGGAGAGTTTAATTCGCCTCCTTGCTGACATTTCTTTTCCCCCCACTCCATCCTGTCCTTGTTCCTCAGTCGCCCGTTCATCAATTGCCGTTTTGGGTGAAATGCCTTTCTTAAGCTTATTCCTGTCCTTTCCATTGCAGGAAGGTTGCTGTACTTTGTCCATGCTACAGTTATCTACTGGAGTCAACAAGCAGGGCGGTTCCCCGCCAGTCAGGTCCGTGTCGCTTGATTCTTGTTTGTCTTCCGGGCGAGCTGGAACCTGATTGAACTTGTCTTCCCACCAGGTTTTTCCACTTCTCCTTCAAAGCGTTTCAGGCGATCGATGTGCACAATCTTGGGTTTATATCGTGGTCCCTTTTGGATCCGCACATTGACATCGTTTATGGACTCTGTTATGACATACGGTCTGTCCCACCTCGACTGGAGTTTGGGTGACAAACCCACGGTTTTTGCTTCAACGGTTAACATAACAGTGGTTCCCAGGGTAAACTTCTTCTGATGGCTTAGGCAGGTCGTAGGTTTGATGTATGGCTGCTTTCTTGAGGTGTACGTACCCTTGCCCTGTCGTGCAGTACAAAACTTTTCCCTCAATTCAAAGACGAACTCTGTGGTCTCTCTGGGCTCTTCTGGGGAGCTGAAGATAAGATAAACTGGTAACTCCACTTCTCTCCCCAACGTCATGTTGTTCGGAGTCTCCCCGGTGCTACTGTGTTCCGAAGCCCAATATGCCATCATGACCAATGGTACGTGGAGGTCCCAGTCCCTCTGGTTGTCAGCTATATAGGCGCTTAGCATGTCTTTCAAGGTGCGATTAATTCGCTTGACTTGATCGTCGCTTTGGGGATGATATGCGCTTGTTCGAGTCTTGTCGATGCCAAGCATTGTACAGATTTCATGGAACAGCTGACTTTCGAACTGCCGACCCTGGTCTGTGTGTACTTGTCTTGGGACACCGAATCAACATACAAATTCGCGACCGTCTGAGCAGTTATGTCCCGTAACGGAAAGGCCTTGGTCCACTTTGTAAAGTAATCGGAGATGACCAAAATCCACCTGTTCTCCCGTTGGTCTGTAGCTGGGAATGGTCCTGTGATGTCTATGGCAATTCGATCCATTGGGACGCCGGAGATCTGCTGTTTCAATGGAGCTTTGCCCCTCTTTTGTGGAGGTTTACGCTTGGCACATTCAAGACAGTGCTTGCACCACCTTGTCACCCAATCCTTCATGTTTTCCCAGTAGAACCGTGACTTCACTTTGGCATACATCTTGTTTATTCCCAAGTTTCCAGCAGTGGGACAATCATGTAATTGTCTCATCACATCGTCACGTAAGGTGCAGTTGTTGCCATGAGCTCCATAATGCCTGAAGCCAGGTCCCCTCGGCGGATACTTCCGACCACATTGGCTTCGGTTTCTTATCTTCTAGCCATCCAATGACCATTTGCAGTACCGGATCCTCCAATTGTCTCTCTCTCAGGTCACTAGCGGTGTATCCTTGAATCCAACAGAAAGGTGTTACCTCCTGAATAATATAACTCTGCTCTGCTGGGGCACTCGAAGATTTGTTCTGTTGTACCTCGGCCCTAGGAGGCATTAGTAGCTGCTCGCTGCAGTGCTGTGGTCCATTTCCATCATCCTCTCTCTGCGCTGTGAAGTTCTGGGAAGACTCAAAGGGAATTCGGGACAGACTGTCGGCATTTCCGTGTCGTACTCCCGGTCGATGCCCAATTTCAAAGTCGTATTCTGCCAGGACTTGGAGCCATCTGGCAACTTGGCCCTCCGGCTCTTTGAAGTTAAACAACCATCGAAGGGACCCATGATCTGTTCAAAGTAGAAACCGTTGTCCATACAGATATGGGCGAAAGTGTTTGATGAAGTGTACCACGGCAAGTAACTCCTTTCTTGTGACGCAATAATTTCTCTCTGGTCGTGTCAAAGCACGGCTTGCATATGCAATGACACACTCACGCCCATTCTGTTCCTGGCTAAGCACTGCTCCGATCCAGAAGTTACTTGCATCCGTGTCAATTATAAATTTGCCATGAAGCGCCGGGTATGACAGAATGGGCGTAGAGGTGAGGTTATGCTTCAGTTGTTCAAAAGCTGACTGACATTCTTTCGTCCATTGAAAAGTGCTTCCCTTCTCTGTGAGTTTATGCAGCGGTCTTGCCAGATGACAAAGTCAGTGTTGGTGCCAGTAACACCGTATTCTTCTTAAGAAGGCTCTGGACCGGTTCCACTATGCCATAACCCCTGGCAAAATTGTGATTACTCATACTACCCTCGACAGTCATTTCCGAGCCTGGCGGAATAGCTACAGTTTCCTTAATGGTCACCCAGCAGCTTTGTTCTCTTTCACTTGTCTTTCTGAGAGGCAACTCTAGGTCTCCATCCGTAGACTTTTACCCGCAATATCAATAATACAGTCTCGATGATCCATGAAATCCAGCCCCAGCAAGACATCATTGTGAATATCTGCCACCATGATCTTGTGCTGAGTTACCCTGCCACCTAAATTGCATCTCTACAGTGGCATGTCCGTAAACCTTTAGCTGAGCGTTATTCGCCAAAAACACTAGTATATTAGGCGAGAGATCTCTCCCCCGGTTCAAAACTGCCCCCCGGTATACTCAAACTGGGTGAGCAACTGGGTGACATTCTACATGTACCATGTCCGGTAAGTGAATGGTTAACTGGCCCAGATTCAAGCTGTTCCCATTGTTGCTGAATTTCCAATCCTGGCTCTGCTTCTGGTACCAAACAATAGACACGATTTAAAGCTGAGACTAATCCGCCAGAGACCAACAATGGTCCAAACCACGAAAGTTAATCCGTAAAGGATTAATTGGGACAATGGAAAAGCCAGTACTGGAAATTACCAAAAAAATGGCAGTCAATGTTTCTTTTTTTACCTGATTTAAAAGCTGGAATTTTGTTGATATATTCTTGATGTCCATAACTTTACTTTTGATGGGTCCGAAAATACCAAATATATCCACAAATGACATTATTGCAGAAAAGAAAGAAGATCCATGCTTCCATTGTAAACGTCTTGTAAACGTAAGTATTAATAGTGGAACTCTCCGGTTAGTCCCAACAGTTTATGGTCAATAATCCCTTAACAATAGAAACTAATCTGATTACATGGCCCTATTCTCCCTTGGAAGTCTGGTGAGGGAGTTGTTAAGCTACTTATTCTATCCGCTTCAACAATTTTATGGTCACAGCCCCAGAGGGGATTAATACAGGGTTGGGAAGAACTTGTACCAGGCGAACTGGATATAAAAGGATACTGGGTGAGCTAACCGGGGGGGCGGTTTTGAACTGGGGGAGAAAAGATCTCTTGCCTTAGTCGGTATGACTTCTGGCCTGGAGCATTCACTCATTGAGCTAATCAGTCCTTGGGGAAATAATTGATATTGTTGCCCCTGTGTCTATCAGCATTTCTGCTTCTACCCCGTTTATCTTCCCAAGTATGTGGATCCCAGCGCCGATGTGCGCAACTGTGCCATGATAATACAACTTTTGTATGGACCCTTCCTTCTGAGCTGACCCCCGGTCCTTGGACCCAGCTCTTAGGAGTTTTCCTGGTTCACATTTTTAGCTTCGGGTCGTTTCTTCTCTCCCTCCTTTGGGCAGTTCCGCTTGAAATGACCCATCTCGCCGCATGAAAAACACCCTCTCTTCTAAATATTCAGTTTTCTCAGGCTCTTGCCATTTGTTTATACTAGCACACATCTCAAAATGCCTCCGGTATGCCGACCAAGACGTCGTGCCATTATACATATCTGGACGCATCACTGGTCACTCACATGTACGAGGCGGTTGCATGTTAGCTATGGTAGATTGGGCGTGTCGCTCGAACGGAGCCCCTCGCTGCATCGGTACCGACGGCAGCAAACTGTCTTGTGTTCCCTCTGCCATACCATGGCATACCGACATCGCTGCTCCACTGTTGCCGTGCTACCGGTACCGGAGGCAGAACTTGTCCTGTGTTCCCTCCGCCATATGGTGTACCGACAATGCTTCTCCACTGTTCTTGTGCTACCGGTACCGACGGCGGCACTTGTCCTATGTTTCCCCATTGCTGTTGTGCAGTGAGTGGCTCAGCTGGAAAACCTCCTCGGTGCACCGGAACCGATGACAACACTTTGTCCGTGCTTTCCCTCCAGTTAGTGTACCGACATCACAATTCCCCACTGCTGCTGTGCCGTGAGCGGCGCAGCTGGAATACCTCGGTGCACCGGTACCGACAAGAACACTTGCCCTGTGCTTTCCTTGCCAGTCAGTGTACCGACATCACTTCCCCACTGCTGCTGTGCTGTGAGTGGCGCAGTTGGAATACCTCCTCGGTGCACCGGTGTGACCAACGAGAGCGGTTGCCCTGTGCTTTCCCTGCCAGTCAGTGTACCGTCATCTCCTCTCCACTGCTGCTGTGCTGTGAGCTGGAATACCTCGGTGCACCGGTACCGACGACAGCACTTGCCCTGTGTTGCCTCCATCAGCTACCCCACTCCATTGCCGCCGATGTCCTCACGTGGCCCATGGCCCCGCCAACCCCTGGGACTGGCGGGCCACTACCGCCTGAAAGAAGCATCGGCATCCCATGCAACGGCGTTGATGTCGCCATGGTTGGAGAGACTGCACTAGCCGGGCAGCCCAACCTCCCCGGGGAGAACGTCGGCCAGAGTAACCACGCAATGCAATGAGTCGTCGTCTGGGTAGTCGTAAGTGGGGGAAGTACATGAAACCAAGGGGACGGGCTGTCCCCTGCTGCTAGTGGTAAGTCCCCCGCTGCTAGTAGTAAGCCAGAAGACATGCTATCTGGAAAATCTGACATACCTTCTAAACAAGACTTATGTGAAAACCAGTGGTAATGTGAATAATAAAATGCAACGTGCTGTAATGTCCAGTACCACAATAACCATAGAACACGCGCTGCCACCAATTAATGTTTTGCGTCGGGGGTCTTTAATGGTGGTGGTCTGGAAACAAATAAAGCACCGGAAGCTTTGGCTCAGTTTATCATTCTTTTTATTAACACATAATCATCAATCAGGTAACTCAACAATCATTAGCTTCATTTAACACAATATACCTTGAAATCTGGATGCTGTCTGTCAGGGTGATGGGGCTATTCGCAAGGACTTTCTGTTGTTTCCAAGCGCGGGAACGCACGCTGCCCCATATCCGATCGTCAACAGCCTGCGGCTGTTTCCTGCCGGAGTGCGCCAAGCCCCACCAGCCCGACAAACAGCGCCACCTATTGATATAACAATATACAATATATTGTTGAAAAGTTGCCATCTTTTTACAAGAATGTGACACCAATGTTAAACTCGGGTCTGCTTCCACTACCCAGTGTCCAGTCACCAGAGTCGAGGTCGAGTCCGAGGTTGAATATGAAACAGTAGTTTAAAAAAATATAAACAAATATGCAGTTTGAATAAGGCTGTCAGGAATAACAACAGTGACAAGAGTCACAGGCATGGGATGACTTTCTACGCGCTTGCACTCACAGAGTGCAAGCGGACTACAGGAAACAAGTTTGTTTAACTTTTTAAAACCTAATTCTGCTTACCAGCATAACAGCATACTGCTCATACAGTCATAAGCTTTGCAAGGGATACCTTTATAAAACAACTACACACAAACATCTGCACATCCATCACACATTAAGTTTTTATGGTTAAAATGTTCCCTGTAAGTTATTTCTATAATGCTGGGAAATAATTTTACAAATAAACTTTTCAATTATTTTATAAATCATGAAAAAAAGATTGCTTTAAAAAGTATATGTGACTCTCGACTCAAGTCCTACAACTCTGCTACTATCTTGCTTCTCAAGCTAGATATGCCCTGGTGGTGTTTATCATGTACATGCTTGCATTTGCTGGGCTAGTCAACTTGCATGGTTTTACACTAGAAAATTCAAAATAATCTACTGACAGCAGCGAGAAATACAGCCTACAGTTTAATGGTGGTTTATGTTGATGTCTTGCTTGTAGCTTGTATGGGCAGTAAATCAGTGTAGCATGCAATGAGGAGTTGATTGAATAATTATGTGAATTTTTGTATCATTAGATAAATAAATAACATTGTTGATACTTAAAGCAAAATTGTTTTAATGTCGTTTTCTGAATCATTTAGCCTGTTAAATGACGTGCCTTTAGAAACTATTCATCTTGTGATTTGCAATTATTTAACTGTTGGAATAATGTTATTCAAGGCAAAAATTAAAATTGATATTCTGTGCAGGCTAGAGCCGTAAATGTGTCTATGCATATTGCACATTTGTTGTTATTGGGGACTGGGTAATAAATTCAGTGACAATTGACTGAAGTGTACCTGATGTTCATCTTAGTGACAACCCTTAGGTGACTTCTCACCTTCCACACACGTTGGGACTAGCCAATCAGCAATGGCTTTAGTTTTTAGCAGGATCTATTGCAAAGCCATCATTCAATACAATATGGCCAAGGTAGGTCATCAAATTCTCAAACAGGTACATTTGCTTAGTGCAAACACTTGACACAGGTGCTTCAACTCTTCTTCAACTGTTTCTACTCAGTCGCTATGATCCGAGCTTGTTCCCAATCTATATGGTTTAGATCAGCTGAGTGTTTGACAATGGCAGATTTGTCATATTCCTCTGCGACCATGGGCTTTATGTTCTTAAAAATATGTTTCTTAAGGATCCAGTTGTGTGCTTGAACTGCTGTGATTGGAGCTGACTGGAGTGTCAGCTGTATGCTGACTGGGGTTTTAGCCATTAGGCATGAAATCCGTACCATAAGAAATCAATAAAAAACTGTATAACGGTCCTACATTTATGCATACATGTAGATAAATTATATTTAAATTTTTGTAATATAAATTAAACAATATTTATGCTTGCGTGTTTATGGACCCGCATTTGTTAAATTGGAAAAAAAAATGCTTGCGTCGTGGCCCACTTCTATCTTGAAGCAAAGTGTTGTTGTGAGCAGATCTTACGCATGCATGCAGCGTCATTTCATACCTTGGCTAAGCCGTGCGAGCGAATTAGCCCCTTGCATATTTTTTTCTTCCACTGTCCCTTCCCGGGCTCTGTTCTTTTGCAGTCTTCCACAATAGGAGACATAAATACTTACTTACCAACTGTCCTGCTCCTTATTCCCTGGGTCACCTGTATTTGTTTTGGCTGTCGAGGCCCTTGAGGATGTGCTTGGGGTTTGCTGCCAATAATTGGCACAGTAACTTTGACTCTGTGGGTTACTGATGGTGGTAGTGGTGTCAATAGCTGATCACGTCATACATGTAGATCATTCTTTTCCTATGTTCTGATGTTTGTCCGATCATTTGTGCTACAATTATCAATGTTTTGTCCCCCACTCCTCATATATTGGCACTGCAAAATGCATGACATTCTCCCCTACTGGATCTCTTATACACAGCCATTCTACATGATTCTCTTACGAGTATTTCTGATAGTATTTCGTTTGGCAGAAGGCCGGGAACTATTTTTGGAAATTGTGTTTTTGATGATACAAGCATGAAATTTTCCGCACAGTCCGAGTGTGTCACGAGAAAGATATTTGGCTGTAGGTCCATCGCAGATTTGAATTTTGGAAAAAAAATAGGTAAAATAACAATCGAATTGTAAAGTTTTCAAAATGGCTGCCATTGCTTGTTAAACTAACTCTACTTTTTCAAGGGACAATCTGCAATGGTACTATAGTCAGATATCTAAATTCTATGCTTGTATCATCAAGTGCACAATCCAATCACCTACCTGCTGTACTATATGAATCTAGTCAAGTAAAAATAGGTGTCTGCGCTTCACTACTGTACTGGTAAAATGTTAAGTGATAAAAACAGTCTCAGGGATTTTTAGATAAGCTGGGATGGGGAGAGTGACCCTTTTTGTGGGAGTCTACCACAAAATCCAAGAAAGAAATGGGATGTCTTTAACTTAAAGACACTGGACACCTTTGGTAATTGTCAAAGACCAGTCTTCTCACTTGGTGTATCTCAACATATGCACAGAAAAACAAACCTGTGAAAATTTAAACTCAATTGGTCGTCGAAGTTGCGAGATAATGGAAGAAAAAACACCCTTGTCCATGTTGTCACATGAAGTTGTGTGCTTTCAGATGCTTGATTTTGATTTCGAGACCTCACGCGTGAGGTCTCGAAATCAATTCACCTATTTTACTGAGAAATTACCTCTTTCTCAAAAACTACGTTACTTCAGAGGGAGGCCGTTTCTCACAATGTTTTATACTATCAACAGCTCTCCATTGCTCGTTACCAAGTAAGTTTTTATGCTAACAATTATTTTGAGTAATTACCAATAGTGTCCAGTGCCTTTAATGCTCTCCTAAATTTATTGTCAGCTTGTGGATCGACAAGTTCAATGTCCAGCAGAACTTTTTCAAATGACAAGATGATCATGGACTGACATGGCTGAATATGTAGCTACATGTACAAGTATATGTGAATGAGGTGCAGTAGAGTCAGTTCCTGTTACACGTATATGCTGGCAACACAACATTTTTCCAGTTGAGTTCGTCTTCTAAAGAGAGAGCACAAAAAGCAGCTGAAACAGAAGATTTGGATCAGGTGACCTTACAGACTCAATGCTGGCAGGTCTCCTTCAGTGCAAAAACCAATATCTCAATGGTAGTCTCTTGTAAACGAGATTTAGGCAACCACACCCACAATTTCTTTTCAGGAATGCAGTTCTCCAAGAGAATAGTCAAGTGGCTTTGCTTACATCAACGTTGTTTTTGTGTACCACAAATCACAGAAAAGGCAAAAACCATCTCCAGGCTACAATGCATGCTTTCCAGGTCTTGGAACAGTTTACCTTCATTTTGCATCACCCGAGTCCGGTGTGAGGAGCATTATGGAGTACACATATCCAGTATGGAATAGTGCTCCCCTAGCTGTATGCTCTCCAGTCTCTTGATGCAGATAGAATGTTCCCTGAAGGATGATGGATCACGAGATGCAGAAGCTTCCCTCCACTACGCTGTGTGGATGTCAACACAGTACAGACACAGATGCAGAAGCTTCCCTCCACTACGCTGTGTGGATGCCTACACAGTACAGACACAGATGCAGAAGCTTCCCTCCACTACGCTGTGTGGATGCCAACACAGTACAGACACAGATGGATGTTTCAGCATCAATGTTTAACATGTTTAACTCTTAAGTTTAACATTGAATGCTCAATGTTAACAAATTTCAATCTTTTTTCGAAATTGTTTTGACCACACCAAATTTTGATCTTTAAATATTGACTGACTATTTGATGTACCGTACACACTGAAGAACAAAGTAACGCCTAAAATGAAGCATATATTTTAAACAAATTTTCTCCCAAAAGTTTTTAATGACTTTTCCTGGTTTCCAGTAGAACAACTTTTTCAGTAGAAATCAAAGAGAAAACTCTCTCCATCAGGCACGGGGTTTGGCTTTCTAAACTAGATTTACTGTTAACATTGGAACTGCACAGACAGTTCTTCTAGGATTTTAATTGAAAACTGAATTTCGATTTTCAGTTATTTCTTTTGACCCACCCATAATTTTGAACAAAGATCAACATTTTTAAACATTGATTTTTCTGATTGGCCCCTCAGGAAAGATGACTTCAAAATCAAAATTATCAGACTACGAGAGATTAAAGGGTCCACACAAAAAATGAATTCTTCTTGTGTATGTCGAGAACAAAACTTATTAGATTTCCAAAGTACTGTGAAGAAGCCACTCTCTAGTGGACTCATCTACTTCCATCAGCCCAGGGATGCCATTTGGTGGTTTAAACAAGGGGCAGGTTGTGATGATGTGATCTGCTGTTTGCTCCTCTGCACCACACCCACAAGCTGGACTTTGGACCAAGCCCCATTTGAACATGTCCGACACCACTTCGCAGACGATTAAGCTTTTGTTCAATCGTGCCTGGGTAAGTCACAGCCTGGACTAGTATCCTTTGGGTTCTGGATGAAGCGCTGCAGTGACAATGGCGATTTGTACCACTGATCTGTCCATATATTTCCAGTCCAGTCTTTTGTGGTCTGGTTTGGCTGGATGGTCTTCATCAGATCAAGTGCATGTGGGGCAAAAGGCTGTCTGGAGGACAATCTTCTGTGTACTCTCGCTCTAGCTCTAGCTCGAGTGAGGGAATCATATAGTAGGTGATCGGGTTCTTGGGCTCGCCATGTAATATCCAACGTAGCTGCCTTCCGTCGGATGTCGGTGGAGGAATTTCTGCCAGGACAGGTAGTTGCTCAACGGGTGTTGGCCTTACGCATCCTGTTATTGTACGCATGGATTCATTTAGGCAGGTGCCAACCAAAGATGTGTGACAGCTTCTACTCCAGGCTGGTGCACAGTATTTTGCTGGGGCATAGACAAGGGCCAGAGTTGATGTGCGGAGGGTTTTTGCACTTGCTCCCCAACTAGTGCCAGCTAGATGGTAGATTAGGGCACCTCTTTCAGTGACCTTGTCTCGCAAGCTTGCAAGGTGTTGTCTGTAATTGAGTGCTTTGTCAAGCTTCAATCCGAGGTATGCTGGGCACGTGTCAAATCTCAGCCAATCAGCCTTGATGGTGACATTCAGTTCTCTCTTCGCCACCCGGTTGCACAGGTGAAAAACAGCAGAGACGGTCGAAATTCCTTCAACCCGAGCTTGGGAAGTGTGTCTTAGGTAGTGAACAACACTACTTGTTATACCTCAGTAATCATAGGTTTCTTTAATCCAGTAAAAGGCAAACATAAAAACTGATATTTTTAATAAAGCATTGTGACAGCTACCATGTCTAAATTCCAGTTCATATTAAGTACAAACTATTGCTCTCTGTTAAAATCTCTCATGAACAGTGCCCTTGCATAGATTGATGTGCTTGAACCTTACAATCCTCCTCGCAAACTCTATCTGACAATTATTCATCTGCTATTAGACTAGTGGTATATACTCTGTCGTAATAATGTTTGAAGATGACAACAGAACTTCGAGAAGAGGAATAATAATGTTACCAAGGTATAACAAAACGATTGCTGCACGCTGTGACGGGGGTCCATGGGTTTGTACACCCTCGGGGTAAATGGCACCCTCGGCTTCGCCTCGGGTGCCATTTTCCCCCTCGGGTGTACAAAACACCATGGACCCCGTCACAGCGTGCAAAAATTGTATAATGGTCTATGTAGACCTTGAATGTATCCACACGCATAATGTACATGTGGGTCAATATGCACATGCACTTTACCGTCTGTTTCAATCCAAAAATCTCCAAACTATAAAATAGTACACTCAAAAACCCTGAATTTTCTCAGATGCAACAAAGTAATCAAACAAGGTGACACTCATATAAAGAACAAAAAGTGATTTATTGATGAAACTATCAACCACTTCAAACATCGATTGGGTTTAACATACAATGATTAGATAAAATAAATGTACATTTATGAACAAATCTTATACTAAATAAGAATATCTTACAGGCAAATACGACAAGATGGATGAGATACGGGTGAGGACTTGGGCGAGGATCACTACCGGCTCAGATGACAACTCAAGGGGCGAAAAACAGTTCTCTGCCAATGGGACTATAAGCAAAGAATCCCCTCCAACAAATATCCAGAAATAGAGAAAACAATAACAGGTACACCAGCTGACACCCATCACAAAATATAGGGAAGAAGACCTCAAAATATCGAACTGCAGATTTAGTTCGAAAATGTCCCTTCCAGAATTAAATTCAGCTCTTCACTGCACTCGGCCAAAAACAAACTCTATCAACACGCTCCTCTGAGGAGTTGTAAAAACAATCACAGAAGTGTTGTACTTTCCAACAGTCTTGAGTATTTGTGTCCTGTCAAAAATCTCTCCCAGAATTTTTAATACTATCCAGAAAATATTCAAAACCATTTATATACCAAAGGGATTTTAAAAAATCTAGAAAAATCAATCATTCATAAATATGGATTAGCGCCGCCCACTTGGGTCAACAGTCTTACACACAGAGAATGATTGCCACCTGCGATTTGTCTATGTGCACTGTACAATCTAAATTAGATTATAAGACGCTCGTAACTCGTCCGGTTTTGACCATGAGTAAAGGTCAAACTGGTGTCACCCCTGTGCAAATGTTTGAGCAAGCTTAAAGATCTACAACAATATGTAAAAGCTGTAAATAAATGATGAGTAGTTGCTGAGAAATGAATTATCAAATTTTCATTTCCGGTTCTGAGTAAAAGGTGCAGGTGACCTACAAGATGACATAAAGATTGTTATTGTGTGACATGTTTTATTGGGTTATGTTTTTCTGAAATATTAAACTTCAAACTATTGTAATTCAATACCTGGAGGGGTCATCATTACATCGTTATAATGGTTTCATCTACACATACCCATGTAAGTATCTTACTATTTGTTATGTGAGGAAAGAAGTGTGTTTATGAAGGCGGACAATATTGCAGAGGAGGAGAAAAAAATAAAACCAAATAAAAAACGAACACCTTAAAAAAAGTAAAAAAGTATTAGGTTTTCGAGGTTCAGAAGAACACCAAATCAGACCTAGAGAACACTTTTAGTTTTAAAAAAAATTAAATGGGAAACCCAAAAATCAGAAATAACTGAAAAAAATGTATGTTTTGTTTATTATCAGAAAAGTTGTAGTGTGCACATCTGGCCCAATGATCTTGGAATATGCACATTAGTATGGATCTAAGGATGTGAATTATACATGTAGTTGATACACCTTTTGATACACTCTTGATTTACAATTGATGTACATATATGAACTTGCAACCCCATTCTGATTGATTCAGAAAACTCATTATCCAATACAAGACAAATGTAACACAAATTAGCAATGAAAAAGTCTACAATTTTCAGTCTACTTTTTGTCAATGAGTCTGTGTTCATTTATATTTTGAAACTTCCATATTCATGCAGAATATTTTAATCCTATTGTACTAAGGTTTACTGTTCAGAGGTTTTGCATTTAATTCTGTTTGTTGACATTATTTTTTTCTTTTAATTCATTTCGTTCCAGTATTACTTGACATTGTTTGTTTTCAAGAATACATAATTGGCATTCTTAACTTGAATTTCTACCATCTATTTTCAATCAAATTATTTTATGATGAAAGGCTGTATGTGCTATTTTGTAATCAAAGGAAATCAATTTCAGTCTTTGAAGTTTACAATTACTCAGTTCTAGTTAGCCTATGTTATTCATTCTTCCTGCTCTTGTTTAAACTTAAATGATTCCTTTAATTGTTATACAGTACCTTTATTAATGATTTACAAGTCTGTCTCAGATTGAAATGTTAAGTCAAGTTGGAAAACAAAATGTGTAAAAGAAAAGGTTTTTTAAAATGTGCATCAATGCTCATATCATTTCAAAATGACATTAAACAAATACATGTTTTGTTCAAAATTCAATTGACAGAGCAATGTACTTACTTTAAACCAGTCCATGAAATAACTCATCAAAAATTTCTGCTTTTCACAGGCAAACTCAAATCCAAAAGTAGAAGTGAATTTAAATGTAAACGTGAGCCATATCCTTCAAGTGATGATGACTATCCACTAACTGTCTGTTGTGACACTTTCCTCTAACTCAAGGTCTTTGATATGGTGATTACTCTCACAATGGGCAGTGTTCGAAGGGTCTTCACTGAAAGACTGATCATAATTCAAAATAGTTTGTAGAAACGTCTGTAAATGTAAAACAACAAATAAAGGAAAGTCAGGTTCGTTGACATGCTCTGGTCATATTAATAGTACTTTTAGTAGGCCGTCCAAAGTGTAAAATTACACTTTGGTTGGCATAGTTTGTTAATGGCCGGCATCCATACTAGATCTATTGTTCATGGAATCAGGAAGACGATTAGGGTGGATGCCACCCTCAATTTTGAATTTTAAGGTCATTTTGAGGTCAAAAAGGTCAAACAAGGTCAAAATGGTGATTTTTGGATTTTGCACCAAATTTGATCGCAAGTGATACCTTTATCTATAAACGTATTTTTATTATCATAATTGACAAACCATGCCTGTAAAACTAAGAGTTTATCTTTTATCTTGTACACAAATGTGAAGTAAAATGAAAACTTAAAAGTGTGATTTTCTCAAAAAGTGCATATCTTGAGTATACCGAATAAGTTTGCACTCCCTATCTCAAGGGTGCATATATTTGTTTCAGACAACTTTTTTTTTGAAGGTTTATATACCCAGGCAGTTTTTAATCCAAAAAAAAATGCAATTTCACACCTTTTTGTATGGTGTAATGAGACAAGAAGGTATGTTCTTCACGCAGTACATTTGAATGCATACACTGTAGTGGGTTTATAGTTTGACATGGTGCTCAAAAACGGTATGTCTGATACCAAAGTTGTTTGTACTCCCAATCTTTCCAAGTGAACATTTTCAGACTCCTACACAGTCATCCAACTCAAAGAAAAATTATGAATTAAAATGTTGAACATTTTTGCAATAAACAGTGGCTTTTTCCCATGTTATAGCTGTTTCATACACCATGGGGTATCGTGCAGCTAAACATTTTATGTTGTTGTAACATAATGTGGCTTGCCATGATTCAAAGCCAGCTCAAAAACGGTATGTGAAATATCGTTGAGAAAGCAATTTATGAACAATTATTTGAGTTTTTACACAAGAATGCTCTACTGCGTGCCCAACAATCAGGTTTTAACCAGGATACTCGACTTTTATAGCTTTAACTTATGTTACCAACTATTAGGCTATACAAACAAATGGACAAAGGCAATCTCACAGGTATTTTTTTTCTTGACCTTAAGAAAGCCTTTGATTTGATTGATCATTAATTGTTACTGTATAAACTACAAACGTATGATATTCAGGGTACTGAGCTGGCTCGGTTTAAATCTTGTAATACATTATACATATCGTAAGAAAGTTAAGAGTTTTTTAAGGTGAATCCTCTGATGTTGGTGATATCAAAGTGAGTGTGACTCAGGTAACTATGGAAACAGAATTGGACTTAACGTTTATCAATGGTTGAACCTTAACAAGCTTACTTTAAATATTTCTAAGACCCAATGAATGATGGTTGGTACAAACTGTACTCTTGCTTAGCATAATAATTGTCAGTTAATTATTGACTGTGTATACCCTTGACTAAAGTTTCTATTGAAATATCTAGGGGTATGATTACATGAAAATCTTAACTGGAAACAGCATGTTCTTAAAACTGCTGGTAAAATTTATGTAGGTTAGTCATACTTAGACGGCTTAGAAAATATCTGGACCTTAAGTTTATTTAACTTTTGTGTAACTCACTAGTTTTACCCTACTTTGAGTATTGCAGCTCTGCACAGATCCCAGGTTGTACTCAGAGGGTCAAGGATATCTTAGTGAAGCAACATAAACAGCTGACCAGAATTGCTCTTGAAGTAGACTCTACAATTCCTATGGCTGAGATGTTGAAGTGTCATAAGTGGGTTCCTGTTAGTGGGTTCATGTTTAAAACCATTAATGGGGTCAAACTTAATAGTTTGGGGGATCAATTCACACTTGATAGTCAAGCACGTGGGTACAAAACTAGAGTCTTCTTCAACATTGAACTGAATCTGTTAAACATTCCTTTCATTTCTTTGGAGCAATACATGGAATAGCCTCATCCCAAGTATTAAGTGTTAAGTAATAACATGGGTACTTTCTATCATCCCATTCTGTTTGAATACTCCTCTTGGGATTTCAGAGAGACTTATGAAGCTGAGCATTCAATGCTCAGGTTCAACCTGCCATATTATTGCAGCCTATGCTCCTATGCTAGTCTCCTCTGCTGATGATACATGTAAGGACCGTTTTCATGACACCCTGTCCTCAACTTCATCCGGAACGCCACCTTCTGATAGTATTTTTGTCCTTGGTGATTTCAACGCTCATGTAGGCAGGAACTCTGACTCCTGGCATGGTGTGCTAGGTCAACATGGTGTTGGTAGCATGAATGATAATGGTCAACACCTCCTTGAGCTCTGTAGTCAGCTCTCTCTGAGAATTTCAAGTTCTTATTTTCGAGGAACTGAGGCAGTAAAGTAACTTGGCAACATCTTCGATCGAAGCTATGGCATCAGCTTGACCATGTCATCACCCGTAGGGCCAACCATAACTGTGTCCTCAATGTTCGCAGCATGCACAGAGCTGATTGTAACACCGACCACGCCCTGGTTCGCTGCAAGATAGCTATTGATCTGAAAATCACTTTACTTTCATAAAGCCGCCCTCAGCTCCACCCTTGTGATGACAAGAACAGTTGGCAACTGACATTTTGGAAAGATGCTGCACCTGAGTTAAGACCATCGGGAACATATCAGTTTCCCATTTCTTACAACCTGAGAATAATTACTACCCCATCAGTTTGTGAGTCCTGCAGGCAGGCATTCTGTTTCTATGCAACTCTTTATGAATATTTATTTTTATGACTTGTCTTACTTGATACATGAGTTTGACTATCATCATTTTACTCCCCAACCCTGTAATCACCCTTAATGACCCTTGCATTTTGTCTAACAAGCCTTTGTTTTTTTTTAAGTTCATTCCTAAATTGCTTTGTATCGTACATATGTAATTTTGTAATTTATAATGAATTTTTAATTGACTCAATGTAAATTTATATGCAATTCAATCTGCTAAATTCAATGTCTTTCTTAATTTTGAAATAAATAAACCATTTATCAATCAATTTATATACATAAATTTACACAAAGATGACGTGTGTAGTAGAAAATGCTTGTGTGCAAAGTGAACAGCACAATAAAATAGTGCAAGTAAGGATACTCATGGCAATCAGTAATTGCAATCATCAATTCATCATGGTTTATCAATATAATAATAATAACTGTATTTATAAAGCGCCTTTTGCCAAAGGATACAAGGCGCTGATATTTTGTTTTACCTGCCATGTATGTGGAGCTACATGCGACTGATGTACTAGTGAGTACTACATGTATACACTACCGATGAAGCATGCCAAATTACCCAAATCGGTACTTGAACATGATGAACCTCTAGCCGACCGAACCAGCCTCAAAAGCCAGACTAAATTCATGATCTGTTATTGACATATGTGTAAAGTCCACATATTTCCAATGGAGAGAAGAGTTCTATAGACAGGCTTTGGGTCACCCATTTTCCCGGTCTTAGCGAACATCTTCATAGAAGATTTCGAACAGAAAGCTCTGGGTACAGCTCGACTGATACCCAAGCTTCGGCTCAGATATGTGGATGATACGTTCATCATTTGGTCGCATGGCCTGAAAAATCTTGATGACTTTCTCAATCACCTTAACCAGCAAAATCCGAATATACAGTTTACCATGGAGTTAGAGACATCTGATTCATTACCTTTCCTTGATGTACTCATTTCCAAGAAGGCTGACGGTTCTCTTGCCACTCCGTGTACAGAAAATTGACTCACACAGACCTCTATCATAATGCTCGGTCATTTCACCCTCCTTCTGTGAAAGCCTCAGTGAAGCGCACCCTACTTCGAAGGGCACACATCATTTATGACAAGGAACATTTCCCAAACAAACTTTAGCATCTGAACACAGTGCTAAAAGAGAATGGGTACAGACCTAACAAACAAGAGTTCCTATCCAAAGACAACAACTCTCAGACTTCAAACTCTGACGATATGCCTATTGCGGTCCTTCCGTACATTGGTCACAATTCACACAAAATCCAGCGTATCCTCCGTGAAGCAGATATTAAGGTCTACTATCGAAATCGCAATCAGTTGGAAACCAAGCTCTACACCCACAAAGATAAGCATGACTCCAGCAGTCAAGCAGGAGTTTACCGAATTCCTTGCTCAATTCCTTGCTCATGTGTACATATACATTGGTGAGACTGGTAGAGACCTTATTACAAGGCTTAAAGAACATAAAGCCCATGGCCGCAAAGGAGAATTAAATGTAACAAATCTGCCATTGTCAAACACTCTGCTGATATAGACCATGTCATAGATTGGGAACAAGCTCAGGTCATAGATCCGGAAAAGCATTGGTACACCAGTCGCATCCATAAACACAACACTCTTCCTCGAGACATAGGCTATATCTTCAGAAGTATTTGGCACACTATCCTACTACCCAACTCCACTGATATCCCAAAGTCTACTGACACGCTCCAGTACACAGGGCACTAAAACACAATGGGCAACCCACAAAATAACTCTGAGCCTTCCAACCACAGTTCTCTTTTCAGAAGAACCAATCAGAGCAGTGACTGACTTTACACTGAAACCTCTGAATCCCTATAAAGAGACAAGAATCTCAATCACTCTTCAGTCTCCTGACGATGACTAGAGTAGGCTAGTATTGTTGAGACCAATTAAAAACTCACTCCGTGGCAGTGTAGTTAATAACGAGAAGTCCCCCTCGATCCACTAAGTGAAAGTAGTAGTCCAGGTGGTAATAAGGATCGGCTCCAAGATGCCCCGAAATACTTATTTTTCCAACAGATTGAGTCCACAAGAAATAGAAAATATTTATTATGAGTCACGTACATCGATTTACATACACGTCAATACGTTGTACAACCCTAACATTACATTTACAGTACATACACACGACAATGCACTACATGGTGCTAACCTGTTCCGGTTACAAGGTTACCCGACTGATCATCCGGTTACACGTTTACAACTTTGGATAACCGGTTCGGATAACCATAAAAAAATTAAATTGTAAAGGTGTCGCAAAATGAAGACCACATTGCGATCACTGTGTACATAACGCACAATCCATGCATCACACAAGCGATCACAACATTTCCAATTGTGTTGTCTTTGTTATCTCGTTACATTGCATGCTACAGTTTCAGAACAATGCAATAGCACTAGAGTAAATGCCCTCTATTGGTGATAGCATACAAAACCAGTTCAAAACGCCTTGACCAAAGGCTTAACGTGCCTACGCATGCTCGGGAAATGCAGTTATTCCCCCAAAAATGCAATTATCACTAAAACCATACAAACACTGTCATCGCTGGTCCACACGTACATGTACATGGTGTGTGGACCACAGTTCCTTGAAAATTTTAGCTTGCAATTCTCGAAAAGCTACACAGCGTGTAGGCTTCGTTTTACAAAAATGACACAATTTAGGATACCCTGGATGGACAGAAAGATTATTTTACTGTATAATGTAAGATTTGTTAGGTATTCGGCTAACAGCCGAAAACCTATTGTTATTGTTCTGTTTATTTTCCGCCAGTTCTTCTCCTTAAACCTTCTCTTGCAGATTTCGCAAAAAGTTTAAGTTGTACGAACTTGAAACTTGGCATATACTTGAACCTTAACATGAAGACGGCATGCGAACAGCGACGTCATGATGACGTCACCAGGTGTTGAATTACAGGGTTTTTATACATTTTTTTTTTAATCTTTGAAATTCTGTAACAAATCACACTTAAGAGGCCGGTGGTTGTTTTATGCGGGATCATACTTAGGTCATATAGGTTTTTGTTTAGTTTTGTGTACGTGACCTCACATGACCTCTACTTCCTGTCGAACCGGAAGTGCCTAGTAAATTGACTGTGGCAGAAAGTGCAAATAATTTGTTGAGGTTTTTTTTACGGTGTTGTATTCTTGCAAGTGTCAGGTTTGAAAAAAATGGACCGGTGACGTCACACAATTAAAAAGTGCCCTCTTGCGGCAGGTTGAAAAAAGGTAAAAACACACTTTTACTAGATGTCTGTGGCAAAGTTAATGAGAATGTCTTCAAAACTGGTTAACATAATGAACTTTATGCAGACAACATATTTGTGGAGTCATAGTTTGATGACGTCATCTTGTGTCACGTGGTAAGGCCTTAAAGGTGCACTTTTTGAAGCCTTGTATCTACTAAACCAAACAGCCGATTGAGTTGAAACTTGGTGTACTGTTAGACATAGGTCATGGCTTGTAAAATTTGGAGTGACGTTATAATGACGTCATCAAATTACTTCAGACAATTTTTTATAAAATCAAAGCTTACTATTTGAAAAAATCATAACTCCCCAACCAGACATTGGATTTTTGTAATCTAATGAGCATCAGAAAGGTATTCAAAAACTGAATTGATGATACACAAAGTGTGACCTCGTTTGACCTTGTCTTCCGGTTGAAACCGGAGGTTGAAGTTTAGTAATGGAAAAAATCATAACTCATGAACCACATGTTCGTTTTTTACAATCTACACATCATCGGACAGGTCGTGAAAAGTTCAACAAAAGTTACATAGAATCCGAGCTCATTTGACCTTGACTTCCTGTTCAATCTGGAAGTTGATGTTTAATCATTGAAAAATCGTAACTCTTGAACCACACATAAGATCTTTACAAACTAGAGCTTAAGTGTTTGTACAAACAAACACTGAGGTGTTCAGCTATCAAAGGGGTCAGTGTTTAATTAAATCGATGAAAAGATTGTTGATAGCTTTTGAAATTTCACGTAAAGTACATTTATTACACAGGAAATAAATGCAAACGTTAATACTTAACTTCCGCTTTCAACCGGAAGTCAAGGTCAATTGAGGTCACACCTTGTGTAGCGTATTTGTTTATTTTTGGAGGACCTCTCCGATGATGTATGGATTGTAAAAATCCATGCACGGTTCATAAGTTAAAGGCACATTACAGAATCGGTTTTTGCTAACAAAACAGTTGCTGGCAGTGTAAGCACTTTATGTAATCCACCATATACATAAACTGACAAACCTGTAGAAGTTTGAGATCGATCGGCCATCTGGGTCACGAGAAAATTGTAAAAAACCGATTACACATTTGCATGAAATCATATAGATTCAACAAATGAATAAAATGCTTACTGAGCGATAAACTCCAATCGGAAAATTAGTTTATTCATTTCTCATCAAATATGGCATTTCAGACAGAAATATTTCAAGGGATGTTTTCTACTACCATCATCATTACACCGTGTAAGTGTTATGTAAATCTGTGATCAAAAAGTATATTTAACAAGTTTTTTTTTTTACCAATTCTGTAATGCTCCTTTAAGAATTTTTCAAATATTAAACTTTATTTCAATTTAATTGAACACATGATGACGTCATTATGACGCCAAGAAAGCGGTGTCTTCTACAGGTGAAGAGCTAACTATGTGCGGAGTTTGAAGGTTGCGTGATCTTGCGAAGTGTGTCTTTTGTTATCTGGCAAAAATGATCACATTTGGATTTGACCAACACAGCCCACACAGCCTTGCTCTATGCATAGCCTAATGCCAAATGGACTTTGCCCCCTGTGATCAGTAGAGCGGAACAGCCAGCCACAGTGCTTCAGCACTATATACAGTTTAAACGTGGGTAATCACACTCGTGGGCTTTAACGTCTGATTTCGACCGGAAGTTAAGGTCAAATTGATATCATCTCTGTGCAAAAGTTTGAGAAAGCTCAAGGACCTACAACCTGATGTGACTAAAGTAAAAGTAGTTCTTGAGTTATGAATTTTTGAAATTTTCAACTTCCGATTTGAACCGGAAGTTAAGGTCAATGGGTCAAGCTTTGTGTAAGGTTTGTTAAACTTTGAACGATCTGTCCGATGATGTGTCGATTGTAAAAATCCAACATGCGCTTCACGAGTTATGATTTTTTACAAATATTAAACTTTGATTTATTGTTATTCAAAACCTGATGACGTCATCATAACATCATCAAGTTTGTGTTGTCTTGATGTTAAGGTTCAAATGCCTGATGAGTTTCAATGTTCAATTCAATTTCAATCTTGAGTTATGAAAGTGATGTTTTTCAAGAAAAAAACCCAAAGGCAAACTTCTACCCAGGGTAACGACCCGGAAGTAAAGGTCATACGATTTTGAAGTTAACTTTTCAAAGATTGTCCGTGTCTAGATCTATCATATGCCCAAATATGAATACTGTGCCTATAATATTCAGAGACATACAGGCATTGGCATGACGTCACTTTTTGCACTTAAATTTGCTTGTAATTTGACACCCGATGACATCATCATCGCGCTGTTGCAAGAACACCTCAAAAAGAAATGACATAATAATTTCAACAGCGCCCTCTCGTGACAAATTTCTTCAGAAAAAAATGCAAAACGTAGAACTATTATAACAGTGCACTGTGAAAAAAAGAAAACAATAAAAATGCAAATATTTAAAATCACAATTAACTCGTATAACAAAATTTCATACAAAGACATGTTTACCAAATTTTCTTTTTACTTTTCACCAGCTATGCTAATTTCAACATGTCTACCAAACACCGTGTTTTTGTGATATCACAAAAACTGAATTTCTAGTTTCTTCTTGATTTTTTTTTGTTTTCCAAGCAGAGAGATGTTTATGTGTCTGTGTGTTAAATGCTGACCGTCTGTTTCTAGCCATCGATAACTTCAAGGGGTCAATGCATATCATTATCATAAATAAGCAATTTTTTACTTTCGGCTGAAAAAAGCAGCGGAGAGGTACGTTTTTTACTTCAATTATTTTCTACTAAATACAAATTTTAAGTGGAAAATACTTATTAGCCATTATCTACGATGTCTACTCAACCATAAAAAGGTAATGGGCTGTACATGGCCGAGCGGTTTAGAGCATTGGATTTAAATTCTGGTGGTTGAGACATCGAGTTGTGGGTTCAAATCCCGGTCATGACACATGTGTCCTTTACTATAATTGCTTCTCTTCACCCAGGGGTATAAATGGGTACCTGCGAGGTTGATATTGTGTCGGAAAAAGACTTCGGAGCAAAACGGCAGCCCAGGGCTGTATACTTCCAAGGTAGCTCAGAAAGATTACAGGAATGCTATTGGCCCAATGACCAGGGCACTAATGTAAAGCGCACTGATAAGGTAGTGTAAAATGTGCTATATAAGAACCAGTTACTTTTATTATGTATTACTTTTAATATTTAAAATACTAAGATAATCTTATAGCCGCTCTTTAATGAACAGGAGAGCTCTGTTCAGAACTAAGTAGTCTCATGAGTATACCATAACTCAGGCCTAGGTGCCTAATCAATTATAAAAGTTTGTGAATATAGTTTTAAATGGGACTTGATCACAATACAATTAACACATTAAAAAGTTAATAATGTCTTTACCTGTTTGGTTGTAAGATTTTGCTCAAAGTAAGTGAGTTTGCTTGCTGTTTGAATCATCATATCTTTGACTTGCGTGCGACGCAGATGTTGATGACTGTCCCGGATATCTCCAGCCATATCTCGCAACTTTATCACCAAGCTCGCCAAGGATTCCTGTCAATATAACAAAGAATACAGAATTTGTTTTGAATATCAGTGCTTCATTACAGTAGAATAAAATCCCCCAGCCTTATTTCCCAGCCTTATTTTGTTGTTGTTGAAATAATGGTTAAGCTCTATTACTGATGAATGCATTTTGAATGTGAATATTAATTTTCATCTTACAAGACTGTAAAAAACTTCTTTAGAATTGAAGAGTGAACACTTGTTTAATGTTATTGAAACAAAAAGTAGCCATAAATTTATTTAATTTGCAGTTAAACAAAGAAAAATAGACGAGAGCGGGATTTGAACCAACGACCTGCAGATTAGTGTGCCGGTACTCTACCAACTGAGCAATCTAGCCCTATGTTGGCGGACTCCCTATCTCGTCAATATCTTTGTTCAGGGGTGCCAGTAAGAAGCCATTAACAACCATTAACTGCCAAGTGGCAAGGGATCACAGCCAAGTTTACGATACAGCCAGGGTATCACCTTAGGAGATGCAACTTTTTTATGTATTTCAAATATCAAGTAATAAACCACAAGCGAAACTGACTGGGTAAATTTTAAATAATTTGGGTTGAACAAAGAAAGTTGACCAGGGCAGGATTTGAACCAACGACCTCCGGATTAATATGCCCGCATTCTACCGACTGAGCCCTATGTTGGCGGTCTCCAAACTTTGTCAACATCTTGAACTCACCGTGTAATGAAATGTTTGATTGGCTGTTTCTCACGGACCTTCCAATTGGTAGATGTGGGGGGAGGGTGCTAGTTACATGTTTTATCTTTCAGGAGATAGTTATATTATAATGTGGTTTTTAACACTTCAATAAAGGGGGCTGAATTAAGTGATGACATCATGAAATATGTGTTTTGAAAACTTAGGTTTCACTGATGATTTCATACATAGACACCACATTCAATCTTTTTTAAAGTGACCATAGACCCTTGATATACAAATATGATTCATATGAACTTCCTGTTTGGACCGGAAGGAAAGGTAAACATGGGGTCATGTTTTTAAATAAAATATTACATGTGCTGTGTAAGCTACATTACAAGACAGCACAAACACTATGTCTTTATAAAATAAGGTTTAGGAAATATTATTTTTTTATTCCAACTTCATACTAACAAATGTATGTAATTTATCCCCATCTAACGCCTTTCAATGAAAACCCTAAACGTACGTATGAGTTACATGTATTGGTCATGTACAAAACAAATGGGCTATACACTAACTAAATCGATCCTCTAGCAGTTAGAAATTCAATTAACAATGTACATATTTCATGGTATATGCTAGACTCAAGTAAGTCCCAATCTCGTATGAGTCCACACCACAGTGCATGAACCATACAGAGCAACTATCACTATCGCAAAAGTGACTGGATGGAGTCTATGCTAGCACTGCGTTATAACCATGATGCAAACATTTTTCAAAATAATGGTTTAAATTACAGTGGTACTTTGATTTAAAGACCTGGAACATCTCTTATTAAAAGCATTTTTTTTCCCAAAACAATGTATGTAGTTTTACGAAACTAACATTTAACTTGTTTTGAAATTATCGTGTTTTAGACCAGCCAAATATTTACACTTAGCACCATGTGTTTTGTACACAGATAGAAACGTGCCAACAAATGATGTCTCGATGACCCGACTAAAAAATATACCACAAACAATGTACACCTACATGTACAACACCCAACAAGTCTATCACTGAAAAAAGTTTGAAGATCGGATGCATACTTCTTGAGATATGATTGGAACAAGATTAACTAATTAAACATTCACATCGCTGTAACGTGGTAAATTAATCTAGGTGAATTTTAATCTAGCCACATTTTAGAAACTAGGTCAAGGCTTAAGCTTCCATATGGTATAAAATTTTACTGGTGTTTTAATTCCTAAAAATGGGTTATAGCGTTGAGAAAAAACACATGTTAAGTCAAATGGGTTTGGGGGAAAGAAAGAATAATAATATAAGACAAACTAGACGTAAGTTTTTGTTGCATCACAAAATCCCTCCCCACAGTAGTGTGGGAAGGGTCTACGAGGGAATACTTACCTGTAGAGCAAATACATTTGCATATTCCTATTACCGGCAGGTATTTACCGCTAAGAGTTTTATACATCCTGTAATAGCGCCCTCTGCCACTACCCCCGTGCCCCCGGCATGTACGCCTCGCTTTTCTCAAGCATTCCAAAATTGAACACTCAAGGATCGAGTCATAGAGGGGAAGGCGGGAGGGATGCTCTACAGGTAAGTATTCCCTCGTAGACCCTTCCCACACTACTGTGGGGAGGGAGTCTACGTCACTCTACTTACCTGTAGAGCAAATACATTTGCATAGACTAGCACCGGACAAGGTGGTGGGTATGCGAGAGGATAAAACCCTATATCACAATTAAATCTATATACATATATATACATATGCTAACAGTATAATATATGATACAAATAACATGACAAACACGGAATCAGAACAAGGAACTCACCTAAACAAGGGAGGTCCTGCTTGGGGAGTGTCCTGGCTGGGATGAGGTCCGACTGGCCGCCCTCAGCACTGCTCTGCTCTCCCTGTCCTGCCCTCCGTCTGAAGCACATCCTTCAGATAGCACTCCGTAAAGGTGTTAGGAATCTTCCAACACGCTGCCTGCAGGATGTCGCTCATGGCAACACCCTTAAAAAAGGCCCATGATGTTGACACTGCTCTAACATCATGAGCACGGACTTTCTCCAAGTCTCCACCTGCTGGGACTTCCTGGGCCGAGCGGATGGCCATGACTATCCATCTGACAATCGTATCACGAGAGGCAGGCCGGTATGGCTGGGTCGTCGTGACAAAAAGTTGGGAGTGGCCCGTCCGAAGTGTCTTCGTGCGGTTGATGTACCACTTTAGCGCTCTGACTGGACACCACACTTTGTCATTTGGCACAGACGAGAACGATTTGATGTCAGGGGCAAAGATGTCCGGGGGTAAAAAGGAGTCCGATTGATTCTTAGTCAAGAATCCTGCCCTAGGTATCAGGCAGACCCCATCCGGTTCCCACCGGATGTGCCCCGGATCTAATGTAAGGGAATGTAGCTCACTATTTCGTCTAGATGTAGCTACTGCCAACAAGAAGGTGACCTTAACAGACAACTGTAACAGAGTTGCGCTGCCCATCAGCTCAAAAGGGGATCTCGATAAAGCCTCTAACACACTGAAGAGGTCCCACGAGGGCACCAGCCTACGTGTTGGGGGACGAGAAACAAACATCCCTTTCATTAGCTGGCTAAGTGCCTGGTTTTCCGACACTGAGGATCCGTCTGGGAAACCTCCGTGGATCGCCGCTATGGCCGACCGGTAGTTCTTAACCGTGGCCGTTGTAAGGTCACTCTCGAACAAGTACACCAGGAAATCTGCAACCTCCCCTAAAGAAGTATTGGGGGGATGTAGAGATCGTTGTCTACACCACTTGTAAAAATGGCGTAATCTACTGTCGTAAATCTTCCTGGTTGACTCTCGTCGACTGCCGGCTGCAATAGTCGCAGCTCGTCGAGAAAGGCCTGCCGTGCGAAGGGATTGTGTGATAGCACCCAGCACGTCAGGTGAAGCTCCTGCGGAGCCGGATGCAGGAAACCCGAGCTGGGCTGGAACAGTATGTCTGCTCGCTGCGGAAGCACTACTGGCCTGTGAACAAAGAGCGTGGTCAGTCTCGTGAACCATGGCTGGCGAGGCCAGAAGGGAGCTATGAGGAGGACCTTGCAGTTCTCCTGCTCCAGCTTGGCTAACACTCATGGGATGAGAGAGAACGGGGGAAAGGCATACGCCAGTAGCCCGTCCCACCGCATTGCCAGAGCGTCCGTCCGCCACGCACGGGGGTCATCAGGAACCCTCGTGCAGTAGACCGGAAGCTGGTGGTTGTTCCTTGAAGCAAAAAGATCGACATAAGGTCGATCGATTAACTGAAAAAGGGACTGCGCTACCTGTGGGCGCAGTGTCCACTCCGTGGGAAGGATCCAACCCCTGGAGAGGGCATCGGCGGTAATGTTCTCCTCGCCTGGGAGGTGGACTGCCGAGAGTGTTATTCTGTGGCGAATGCACCAATGGAACAGCTTCCATGTGAGCGCGCACAGACGTCCTGACCGTGTGCCCCCCTGGCGATTGATATAAGCCACCACTGTGGCGTTGTCGCACCGAACCAGTATCGCTCGACCCACAACCAGGGGCCCAAAATGATGGAGTGCGTTGAAGACAGCCCACAACTCGAGCACATTGATATGACTTGAGAAGTGTTCGGGCCCCCACCGACCCGCAACCTGCAAGATTTGTTCTTGCCCTGTGTCGCTCTGGGTGCAGGGGTTGAAGGCCTCTTGAGATTTATCTTCTCAGTTGCTTTCCACGGGCAGAAAACTGCCACGGGCAGACTTTAGCGGTTGGCGGCGAAAATGACAAACATTGATTTGTTCTTGCCCCGTATTGCTCTGGGTGCAGGGGTTGAAGGCCTCTTGAGATTTATCTTCTCAGCTGCTTTCAAGCGTTTCGCTTCGGCCTGCATACATTCCTCAAATTTACTCGCAAAAAGATCCGGACCCAACAGTGGGAGGTCTTCAAATCTTTTGCGGGCGCCCTGCGACGGGAGGAACAATGCATCGAGCACGTTCCCCCGGCGGGACGAGGTTGCCAAGGAAATAGGAAATAGTGCCCTCACTCCGGTGGCGTTTGCCACGGCAGGATCGACTGGACGAACCACCCGAACTTAAAGAAGAACGGTGGTGACGTCTCCCCTTTGTCTTCTTGCCTTTCTTTTTGGAAGAGCGACCCCGGGAAAAATCCGATGATATTTCGGATGACGCCGGGGGCCCTGGAACCCCGGAGCAATGGTAGTAATCCATTGCCGGTGTTTCAATAGAGCGCACGGAAGAAGAGCCGGTAGGCCCGGGAATTCCCCAGGCGGCCTGCTCTGCGTCGCTCGAAAAATGACCAGCTGCCGACAGTGCACCCAACTCCGAATGGGGGGTCGCTGTACGAGCCGGCGGCCCGTATAACAGTCCGTCCCGGTGTACGGTGGGGGTCACCACTGAGCCGGGGGGACACGGGTTCATCATTCCCGCTGAATCACGCATGCCAGTCGTGTCTGACTGCCCCGTGATGGGGGGTGGAGCGGAGGGTGTAGCGATGCCCATGTCTGAGCTACGCTTACCACCCTGACGTCCTTCTTTCGGGGCAACCACGGCACAGGAATTTTTATTTTTTAACCTTGCCGGTGGATCCCGATCGTTTGGTGGTCCCGTGTACTTTGACTGGAGAAGGAGACCGTGTCAAGTCCCCTTCCCGGCCAACGGAACTGCCAGCGCCCGCAACCGACGGTTGAGGGTGCTGGGCAGGAGCTGACTGGCTGGATAGCGGAGTCACGCTATCAGCACCGTCGCCCGAGAACTCAGCATGACCCAGGGGAGGAGTCTTTCCCCCGGTAACGGTCAAGCCAGTTCGCCCCAAACGTTTCATAATGACTCAACGAAGACTTCACACAATAAAACACGAGTACAGAACTCTACAACGAGTCGTCGCACTTCTTTAATCTTAACTTTACTACAAATCTTCTCTAGCAAAAACGGGTAATATAAGAGTAATAATCAGAGTCTGAATTAATACGTCCTACCCGACCTGCCGCTAAGAGAAAAGAGGAGGCTCACTGTGCGGGGCACTGTGGGTAGCTGCAGAGGAAGCTATTACAGGATATATAAAACTCTTAGCGGTAAATACCTGCCGGTAATAGGAATATGCAAATGTATTTGCTCTATAGGTAAGTAGAGTGACGTAGACACAAGGTGTTCGTGTTGTTGATCCTTGAATTGAATGTTATCATGCATGTATTCATGGTTAATGTATGATAATTAATGGCAAAAATTTCATAGTACAGTGGCTGTAGAAGAAGAAGAAGAAGAAGAAGAAGAATAAAAGCAATGTATGGTTCAGGATTTGGTTCAGGTTTTTGATGACATACATTTGATAAGAATTCAATGAGTGGTTGAGGAGTTATGATTTTTTTAGTTATTAATTTTATCTTCCGGTTTGAACCACAAGTCAAGATCAAATGGCATAACATTCTGTGTATCGTTTCTTTACTTGTTACACACCTTCCCAATGATGCATAGATTTTAAGAATCAAATGTGTGGTTCAGAAGTTATGATTTTTTGAAATATTAAACTTCAACTACCGGTTTGAACCGGAAGGTAAGGACAAGTGGGTCACATTTTGTGTAGCGCGTGTTTAATTTATCAAGGCCGTTCAGACAACATATTGATTGTAACTATCCAATGTGTGGTTAACGAGTTATGAATTTTTCAAATATTTCATGGACTATCATTAGTTGGGTGTGCAATATACAATGAAATAGCGAACGACACTAACTGTAGTTTCATTATGTAAATGTAAAGTATTGTGGTTCAGGAGTTATGATTTTTTACAAATATTAAACTTTGATTTAGTGTAATTTGATACCTGATGACGTCATCATGACATCATCAAGTCTGTGTCGTCTTGATACTGAGGTTCAATTGTCTGACAAGTTTCAATGTTCAATTCACTTTCAATCTCAAGTTATGCAGTAGAAAAGGCAAAAAATAGATTTTTGAAGGAAAAAACCCGAAGGCAAACTTCGACCCAGAGTAACGACCCGGAAGTGAAGGTCATACGATTTTGTGGTTAACTTTTGAAATGTTGCCCCAGTCTTGAACTATCAGATGCCCAATTATGAACATCATAGCTTTTAAATTCATTGAAATACAGCAAATAGCAAATGGTCATTTTTCAGCTTTAAAAACCTAGTAATTTGACACCTCATGACGTCATTGTGACGTCATGAAAACTGTGCCGTCTTCATATTGTGGTTCAATTGTCTGATGAGTTTCAAGATTCAATTCAATCTTGAGTTATGCTCTAGAGAAGGGTTGACGTGGAAGAAGAAGAAGATGGAGAAGAAAAAAAACAGAACAAAATCGTGAGGTGTTCATGCTTGTATTGCACGAACACCTTATTAAAAATCTTGACAGAAACAACAGCTGTTCCGACTGGAAGGTCGGAACAGCTAGTAAAAACAAAACCTCAACAGAAACAATAGTTGCTGAAACTGAAATGTCAAAACAACTAACAAGAAGCAAACATACAATGAAATAAAAAGGGACACTAAAAATACCTCAAAGCAAACAAACATACAAATCTAGAGATAAAAACAGAAAGAAATACACAAATAAAGGAATGAAGAAAATGACAAATAATTTATCTTCTGTGTATGCTCAAGTTCAAATCTTTAGACATACAATAAATAAAAGTTGAACAGCTGTCATTAAAAGATGTGTACAACCAGACCCCTGTCAACAATAACAATGTTATTAGCTAATCAACAATTTTTTTTTTTTAAAGTACAGAAAACAAGACACATTTAAGAAATAAAGAAATAAAGACACAAAGAAATAAATAAATACAAAAATCAACAAATAAGTAAACACATAAACATTTACAGATATCCTTTAAAATGTCTATGCAAAGAAACCCATGGATTTCTAAGGCCTATGTCAATTTGGTCAACACATTGACAAATCCAAATACCTACATGTCAATTAGCCAAACATGCATCATTGCCAGGTGCATATTTTCTTTGTTCCAGTCTTAAACTCAACCCGGCAGTGCAAACACCCCAAACACCCCAGACGTTTTGACCCCACTCAACACCTTTTGCATGCTCACAATTGTATGACATAAGACAAAACATTGCATACCTTTTTAAACTGCCACTTACTAAACCAATTCTACAAAAAGACCTGTGAGCGCCCCCTCCAAATACCCCATACCCCAAATTACATTTGTGAGGTGCGGCATCTCGCTAGTAATAATGATGGTCTTCATTGACCTCAGTGAGGGCGCCATTTGGGTCTTGTAATGTCATGCAAGTGGGTCTATAAGACATAGTTACACAAATTTTCAAGTTTTAGTCATGTTATCTAATCTAACTTAGAAAACAAGTAAATATCTTTTATTTAATTAGTGGAAACATTTTTTTTAGACAAACAAAATTTGTGTACAATAGACTCACCTTGTCTGATGATTTGAGGAGATAAATGTTGCTTCCAACAGCTAGATCAACTAGAGTGATAAGACTATGTAGGTGCTGATAATCAATGTCTTCTCTGCACTTCAGGTTCAATTTTGACAACAAAGGGAGTAAGTCATTCACCTAAAAAGATATAAATGAATATTCATAAATTCCCGGGACAGTTTATCCATTCTGATTGGTGGAGAGCATGTCACGTGGCCGTGTTTAAACAGATGATAATGCACGGCTAGAAGTGTTTAACCATACCTGTGGCGCGCAAGGTTACGCAGGCGCTAATTTACGCGAAAACGCAATCAATACATACTGGTATTCAATCTAAAAACATGTTAGGGTTATGACGCGCGCGTACACACAACTGTTGAGCGTGGCATCTATATCCTTCGCAAAGCAGGGCTCGAGGACGTGACAGGAAAAAAATAGTTAACAGAAAAGTTGAGATTTTCCAACAATATTACACTTTTTAACAAAAAGGGCATTTATGAATGGGATTCGGCTCGGTCCTTTATCACATGGCCACGACCCTGCTGGTTTTAAACGGCCGGTTAAGACCGCGTCACTACTCTTTTATTCCCTTATTAAAATTATTTTTAAAAATATTTAAAAAAAACAGCAGCACATACACAAAGGATTTTCATCATAACAACCAAGGAGATTATTCCATAGAGAATTTTAGGCACAACAAAGAATTTTAGGCACAATAATACAGACCTTGAAAAGGAGCCAATGTAGATGTTTAATTTAACCAGGTTGTCATCAGCTGTTACATATGAAAAGGAAACTCTAACTTCAAACTTGTGTGGGGCACATAAGCCATTTGAGAGAAGGACTACTCTGACCTGAGAGCAGGGATGGTAGAGCTTGTTAGTCTTGTTTGCCAAGTTACCTCTATATTTATATAGAGGTAACTAACAAGCTCTACCATCCCTGCTCTGAGGTCACAGTAGTCCTTCTCAGGTAGGAAAAACTGGCATGTTTTATACCGTTCCCGTTCATTCATGGGCATCGTCCCATGCACATGCGTTCCCACGAGGGAGTCTTAGACAAAAGGAAAGCAAACTAGTGTCACACAATGTCACACTTTTTTCTACACTTGCAAACCTGGAAAGAGACCGACTGCATAACAAAGGAACAATAGTGCTGGCCAAATTGAGCAAACTTTCATTACTACAGTTATTAGTGGGATGAAATGCTTGCCACCGCAGTGGTTGCGCTGTGTCATGTGTGTGCGTATTGTAATGTGGGGTAGTTAGCAGGTGTAATTAGCAGTCGGCACTCAGGGGTTATCATTTTGTAGAGAGGGCATGGTGATAGTATGAAACAGTTGGCATTATTGTTTTGTCTTGGGGGGCATGCAAAAGGTCTTAAGTGGGGTGTCAAAGCGTCTCCCTGCCCTCACACCCTCCAAATCCATGTTAAGGTGCATGATTTGGACAATTGGCTGGACTTGAAATACGTTAAATGTGAATTGGGAAACGCCTCTGTTTCTTTGTTTCTTTATTAACATCTCTTTAGTTCTTTCTAGGCCTACTACTACTAAAAACGCTGCTCACAAACTATCATGACCTTGATATCGCTTATCTTAGATATGTTTGTGTGGTTGAGCAAGATACTTAAAGAGAAAGGGAAATGACTTTCTCAGAGCGAAATTTTTTTTTATGAAGTTATTGGATTTCAACAACTTATGAATCTTTACATTCCAAGGAGGAATTTTTCATCAGTCAAAAGGTCAAATTCAAGGCCGTTTGACTGAATATTATCAAAAGTAAGTTATGAACCAAAACATAACCGTACAGAAAATGCAGAGACCAATTTTTCTCCGAATGATGTCATCAGGTGTTTGGATGTTGAAAAATTTTGCACTCATGGAAGGGTATCAAATAAAATAGCAATTTACACAATTTTAACTTGAGGTTAGAGACTTTTTTCCCCACTCACATGAGGACTCTATCTATAGGAAAATGAGAACTTCACAAAATTGGATTGGTCATTTCCCTTCCTCTCTAACTATATTTGCTAATCTTTACCCAGGGGTAAATGGGTACCTGTGAGGAAAGGGATGGTTCATGTAATTGATTTAGCTTGGTGCGATGCATACTTGACAACACAGGGAAATGAGATGATTTAAGTAATGAAATAAATGACCAAGTGAACTGGGGAAATAATGTTCAAAGAGCAATGATCATTTCTTTGAAATTACACTATACAAGAGCCATTATTTTTACAATCAGCATTTCAAAATCGTACATTAGAACTTCTTATTGAGCAACGTATTTATAACAAATCACAACAATACAAGAAATTAATACTTGTAGTATTAGACTTGACAGAGTACAAAAAAGAAATCCCTTTTATGGTAGAAATTCGCCATATTATTGTTACTGGATAAATTTGTCCATGGAGTAGTAATTCTGAAGTTATTTTTTTGAAAATTGAAAGAGGTAGTGTATTCTTCATTATTTTAAATGTATAAATATGTAGATAACAAATTAATAGAATAAGATTAATAGGTTAATACTAAAAGTCAGTTTTATCAAACAAAAATGCTTCATTGTCTAAGATGTCACATTAGCTGGGCAACAAAAAGTTACATAAACTGTGGTAAAATTGTGCAGACACCCAAACGTTTGAAAATAAGGCAAGTAAAGTTTGTTTAAAGTCAGGATCTTTAATCGTCATTAAATGTGTGAGCCTCAACATTGCCATTCCTCCTTCCAATCTTGTGGTGTGAGATCATCTAGTACTAAAATCTGTATACCTTTAAGAGCTTCCCTGTATTTCTTCTGTAACACAGAAGCTTAACTAGATTGTGAGCTGGTCTGCCACGGAAGTCATTTCCATCCCAGTGAGCCAACTCGATGTGTGGAGAGGTTTCCACGAACATAGAATATCTGCAGTTTTCATTGATTGACTATGGTACTCTGAAAACTTGAACATTGTTTTGATGGATGAAACACTGCTGCTTATTTAGGCTGCTGTTCAGCCTAGCCAGTTGATCTTTATGGAAACAACCTTCAAAGTATTTTGAAGAGCATCTTTGGACATCTCAAGCTCTGTGATTTTTTAAATAGTAAATTGAAGGGAGGCTACAAGTTTGTCTTCTAGCTGCCGCTGACCATCTACAATTTAAGAAAGGGTAGACCGGACAAATGTCTTGAAATCCCCATGACAGTTTTTGCTGACCATCCACCTTGGATTGTTTGTCCTGGGAAGTATTAGGGTTTATGCTAAGTTCAAACAAGGTCTAAAGTTCAAACATGCTTGTACTCTAGTCTCTGTTCAAGGTTCACCAACCTGATTTTGGCAATAGCTTTGTTAGTCTCTAAAACAGCCAGTCATGCAAACCTCGCTAACAATCAAATGGCAGGCTTTTAATCGTGTGTTTTTTTCATGACAATTAACGATTAGATTGGTAAATCTTCCCCTATGGATAAAACACTGGGTTGCGCAGTCATGGCAATGTGTCTGAGATTGCGCCGCAGTTTATTCCTAACCGAAGATGAACCACTTGGTTACATACATGTACCCCTATTGGATTTGTGCATGACCAACATATGTAATTCCTAGGTAAGTAAAGGTGTTTTTTTAAGACATTTGAATGGGATAAGTTACATACCATCTTGTACCTTATAAAATTAATTAGTACGACAAACACATTTTTTTCATCGTGACGTCATCGGGTGTCAAGTTACAGTAATTCAAAGCTTATTACTTAAAAAATCATATCTCCTGAACCATGTCATAAAGTTGTATTGTTTGTTTTTTCTTGTAGCTTACAAAACTTGTGACATTTTGTTTATACGGATGATCCAACTTTGACCCTTACCTCCAGTCCAACAGGAAGCTCAAAAATTCAAGTATTCATATCTGCTAAACCGCATGTCATAAATTCGTAATGTTTGTGCTGTCTTGTAGCTAACAACACTTGCGACATTTTGTTCAATTGCATGACCCCACTTTGACCATTCCTTCTGGTCCAAACAGGAAGTTCAAACATTCAAAATGTTATATCCTGAACCACATGTCATGAAGTCTTAATCTTTGTGCTGCTTGCTAGCTTAATACACATTTGACATTTTATTCCCGAAGCATGACCCTACTTTGACCTTTCCTTCTGGTCCAAACAGGAAGTTTTAACTATACAGATGAACTTGTGATTTTACCATCAGCTGTTTCTAGTTTTGTCAGAATAAAGAGTTTATAAAAATCTTGTGGTTAATATAGAGTTGCAATATTTAGTGTTAATTGCTTTCACTTTATTCTAATAGTGAAAACAAATAAAACATAAAAAGTACCTTGAAAGTGTGTATTTTCTTCTGTTTCCCCAACTGTTATTGCTATATCTGATCAGCAATGAGTTTATACCCATTCTTAACAACATGAACAATGCAATCACCCAGTTAAATGTCGGTTTAGAAAGTCGCTATTGAACCTGAGCGACATTAATAAATCTTTCAACAAAAGCGTTACAGAAGAGTCACAGCATAACCCTGTAAAGAGAGCAGTTTTCTTTTTGTACTTTCACTTTTTGAGAGAGTATATAAAAACAAACAGGATTTTCATAACCTTCAGCAACATCAGTTTATCAAAATAAACATCTGATGCAAATGTTATTTTCTTAATCCAATAATGGTTTTAGGGATGAATATCAGTACCTTTAGTTCTCCAAAGTCTCCTTCATTATGTTGTTCAACTCTCTCACTTTGGCTTGTTAGCTTTCTCAAAGCAGCATAGCTTTACAAACAAAAATGGAAAACAAAAACCATAAGTAATGTGACAAATTTGTAGAAAGGGGAAATGAAGCGTAGCAATGTAGTAGCTTGCCTGTGTACGCTATACACAATGGATTGTCTGGGTGATATATAGTCAGCCCGTCAACTGACCGCAAAAAATAGTTGTTCAGGGCAAAGTTGTTCAAGGCATATAAGAAACATCCACTGTAAGCCAGTTTGGAAAGGTTTGGCATGCACACTTGTCATCTGACCACATCGTCTGATGTGAAGTGGTTGAAAAAGCCCTCAAGGCACTGTACAAACTAAAAGTAAAAAGAAGGCAAAAATAAGATTTTATAAATGAACTTCAGAAAGAACTAACATGCAAGTAGATAAACTTTTCCTCAAGGATCTTTGATCAAAATCAATATTATAATATTATAGTCATAAATTGTATGAAGGAAGGAAAACAGAAAAAAAGAAACAAAGAAAAAACTCTATCGTCGAATGAGGCATCAGGGAAATGGTTATGAACACACTAATACATGTAGCAAATCCACCACGATTTAGGTGTTAACCACTCCAAGTCGGATAACCCCCAAGTTTTTCTGGGCTGGCTTACAGAGAGTGGATTAGTCCGGCTGCATGGATCGCCTTCAATTTCTTGCTGCCAGCAGGACGGAAATATCAACCCGCAAATTACATTGTGTAGCGTGCACAGTCATGCACTTCATGTGCTACGCTTTGTTTCACCCGTACAAAGATAAGAAGGGACACCAGGTATTGGAAAACATGCCTTGTAATATTCCTTTTCCGGGGTTATTGTGAAACCCCAGATTCCAGACCGTTGTCCTATTATTGTACGAATGCGGCATGCAAGAATGGACAGGCTAGCTGCTACCATAGTTTATCATTGCAGTTGGCTCAATGGGATGTGAAGTCTGACCATTCCGAGATTCCACCATACCATACGGCAGATTATCAACCGTGGCTCAAGGTCATGAGGTTCTGCGATTTACGGCGAGTTCCCGTTCATCAAAGCCCAGTGCTAATTATGAGAACGTTTATATTCTTTCCTTTGTCACATCAAGGTTTCATTGTGTTAACAATGTTTTCAAATGAAAACATTTATTCAAAAGCTCAAACAGTTCTGAAAAATACTACTGCTGGAGGGCAAACAAATTTCCTAGAACACCAACCCGAAGTGGTTAAGACCTATTAAAAAAGCAAAAACAAAAATGCAAGCTGAATTTGAAAGTCCACCAAAGAGAATTTGTCAATTCTTTGTCTGAAAATCGCCAAAATTTGTTACACAGGTTTTTTAAAGGTTTATGTTCCTTCAAAGCAATCTATCCATGAATATGAAACCATTGTTCAGCTTCCTTTTTAATCTATCTACAGGCAAACAGTTACCTCAGCAAACGACGAAACACACGTCCACGATGTATACTTGCTGGTATAAGTTGAACCAAATATACTAAATTGTGGTGATGATCACTGCAGTGGATAAGCATTTTACAAATTACACTTGCCTGAAAAAAAAGAGGGAAAAAGTAGTTTTAAAAGAAATGCGTGAGGGACGGTAAGTGTTATCATGAATGTTATAAACATGATAATGGTAACAAATTTATTTTGTGCATTTGTTCAAAATAACAAAGAGACAACCGTAAAAACAGAAAAGCAGCACATGAAAGTAAAACCATCAAATAAATATGATACAGAAAAGAGGTTTTACAACTAATACATTTAAAATAAATTAGCCAAATGCTTGTTTAAAAAGAGCATTCTTAAGCTTGACCTTAAAAGCAGAAAGATCGATTGAATATGAGAGGGTAATTTCTGCCAAAGTTTTGGTGCAGCTTACCTTTTGGGTAATTTTTGCCTTTTGGGTAATTAAACGTAACCTGTTAGTAGAACATAGAGGATAGTTTGATGGTCTTTAACATTTAGCCTATCAATGATGGATTTGGAGCGAGGTCATCAAGCCTGGAAGGTCATATAAAGTATTTCTAAAAATTGAATTCAATGCGATAATGTACAATGTATAGCCAGCCAGCAAATGTAACTGATGGAGTAAGGAAGTCACATGGCTCCATCATCGTGTACCACTACCAGCCTAGCCTAATTTTCAACTCGGTTCCATTCCGATGTGCTTCACACTATTAAACCCAACATCAGCCTTTGTGTTACACATGTCATTTTTTTTATCCATGTATTACTATTATGAGATCATTTCACACAACGTACATGTCCGGATCTTACACAGGTAAAAAATGTTTTAAAATTCACCATACCCTATAACTGAGCAATTAGCCAACAATACATTACTAAATATCGCGTACCTCCCCTTCCCTCCATGGTCATGATGGTTTGCCTTTTTCCGATTGAGGGCCCATTATTTCAGCAGATTACTCCTTCGCCAGGGTTTGTCAGGACCAAAGGTCTGAAGAAATAGCAAAGAACGTGGGCCTGCATTGGCTCAATTTCATAGCTTTGTGGATCAGTCTGTACATTTAATCCATGTGCTTTCCAGGACACCATAAGCACACAATTCCGTGATAAGCAGCGCCATGGCCTTGCAGGTCAAATGTTTTCTGTTTGTTTATAGCTTAGCAATTACACTGTGTGATAATATGCACGCACGTACTGCAGTTTATACTGATCAAAATCAACCAAATGTTCACATTAAGGATCTTCTGGAAAAGGGCACTGTTGAACGATGTATTATTTCTAACCCTGAAGGGGAGTCTGTGTCTTCAATTCCATCATAAAGGATGTCTTAAACAACCATGCTCCTGCTAAAATTTGGGTTGTTAAGATACAAGGCCTGAAACCAAATGGTATAATGATGGCCTAGCACAGAAGAAGCACAGAATAAAACAGCTTGAAAGGCAGTGGCAGAAAATGCAAATGGAAATTCATTGCAACTCTATGCTGGACAGCGCCAATGAGTCCAACCCATGATCAATTCTGCCAATTCAACATATTACACAAACCAAATAAATGAGTGTACTGGTGACTAGGGGAGACTCTTTCGACTCGCTACTGAGTTACTGAATAAAAAAATGTCTCTACCTAGCCAGATCATGACGACTTTATCACACTTCAGTTGCTTCTTCAATGATAAAGTATCTCCATCTGTTCTGATCTCACTGCAGTATGTAGATTGACAAACATGAGTCTTTCCTCTCAATGTCAAATGTCCCTGTTGACCTCTACTCTCGACACTCTTAGACTACCTCCAAATGATGAGGTTAGATCAATCATCCTGAAAACTCTAAACAAGACTGTGATCTGGATCCCATTCCAACACATTTTCACAAGAAACTCAAGCCAGTCATTGTTTCTGTCATAACCAAAATTATCAATAGCAGTTTTGCAGCAAGAATCGTACTGAGTGCTTTGAAGAAGACAAACATAATATGTCCTGTGCAGCATACTAAAAAGGCTGGATTAGATCACAATGTGTCAAAAAACGATCAAATCTTCCATTTCTATCCAAGTTGAATGTGCTGCATTCCCCAGACTTTCAGAATACTTGCTTGACAATCCTCTACTCAATACTCATACTGTACTTGTCAATCTAACTGACCACATCTTGCAGGAGATGGAAAAACGCAACATAACTGCTCTGATTCTTTTGGATGTATCATCTGCTTTTGATATAGTCAAACACTCCATCTTGATTGTTCACCTCCAGTCATTTAGTGTGACATTGCTTGCTCTTTAATGGTTTGCATCATATCTGAGTAACCCCACACAAGTTTATATCCATTGTCGGCTCAAAGTCACAATCCACGCCTCTTTCTTTTTGTGTACCTGTTGGTGGTCCACTTTTGTTCTCAGTGTATGTTCAACAACCTGGTCAACTCATTCAGAATCACAATGAGGGGCTATCACTAATACGATGACGGCATTAAACATGTTCAACTACATCTCCCTTCCACCCAAACAATGATGACCTAGTTACCACCATTACCCGCTTAGAGAACTGCATCACTGATATTCAGCTATTTGGATGGTACAAAACAATCTGAAATTAAATTAACAGTAATCTGAGTAATACTCCTTGATCTTAAGGAAAACTGAGTAAAATATAAGTCCAATCTCAATCGGGAGGGTCACAATTTGAACAATCATAGACTCAAATTTGAGCCTCATTCAGCAAATATCTACAATATCATGATCTATAAGCTATCAGCTTTGTAACTTGTCTCGTATCTCTTCACATTTGGATTTGTCTCCTTACCACCTTCCTGACAACCAAATAAATTGCCTTCAATGTCTGCAAAACTCAGCTGCAAAACTGATCACACTTACCAGATGCATGTCACACATCTCTTCAATCTTAAAAGCACTTCAATGGCTCCTGGTACATGACTGCATCCATTTCAAGGTATATATCAACCTATCCATGGCACATCTCCTAGATAAATCCAGGATTCAATACAGCTAAGGGTCATTCTTCAGTAAGTGTCTACTTTCGAGTTGCAGGAAAACCGATTTTAAAAACGTAATTTTTGCAACTTTGAATATTGTTTCCAATAGATGGACATCCCTAGCATGGGAAAAATGTGTTTGGCGCGATCTTTACCGGAATTAATTTAAATTTTCCTCTTGTTTCTGGTCAGTCATTGCGGGACATAGTCATCTCCGTCACACTTTTCGAACAAACAAAACTTGAAAAAATAGTTGATTTAAGACTACAAATCAATGTTCATGTCGCGGTCTGTAAAATTGTAGAGTATCGTTCTCAAATGTATCAACATATTTTAATGTTTCATTTTAATTGACCGATTTTATAACCTTGTACAAATTAAGTTCATCAAAAAGAGGTGATTTTTAGCAAAAGCACGGACTGGGGTTCAATTTTTCACCAACTTCCTTTCAAAAATGTTTAACTTCAGATTAACTAGCAGACACACAATGTTTAATTTTATCAAATGCAACTGGTTTTGTTCTCATTCCTGTATTAGTTTAAACATTGTGCACAAAATATGCACAAAATGTGCACAAAAAACTCATGTGACAGATATGACAATGCCGTGTCGGAGATGATAAAGTTGTGACGGAGATGACTTTAACACATGACTTTAACAGTGAATGTGATGGAACTGACCGTGACGGATATGATGGTCCAAACTTTCATCCAAGTATAACAACGAGGTGCAGACGATGTCTGGCACGAAGTCCACGTACCTGGTATAGTTCATGAATAATTTCACAACAAATCCTTTAAAAAAAACAATAACTGTAAATATTTAATGAGTTCCATAGCGTTCGGAGATGACACTGAATAAAGGTACGCTCCTATAATTTCACTTAAATCCTAGTTTTTGTAGGTTTTTATTCGCTCTACCTGGAGATAACTGTTTACAAGACGCGAAGAGACGTCACTTGCACGCAAAGACTGAAGGACTTGTTTATGTCTATTTTTATTTATTCTGGAGGGCGTTCCAAAGGTTCGTGACGGTATCTGACATAAAACCTAGGGACAAACATTTCCCGACAATAAAACGTAAATTATGACTTGAATGGTCTATAATTCCATATTTTGAAGGTTTTTATTGATTTAACTAATAAATACCCAGCGTTTAAAAATAAAAATTGTTAAAATAATTCCCTTCGCCAAAAAATACAACAATAAGAAATTTTACATTGTACGATCGGGACATGGGGTTTTCGGGGGGTTGACATCTAACGTCCGGGAAAATAAACAACATGTCACACTTTTTTCTTCACTTTTGTGGTCCTTCATTATCGGAATTGTGTTTATTAACATTTCCGTCTATACGGTGTTAAAGTATAGGGACACAAAAGTAGACACTTACTGAAGAATGACCCGTAAGTGTTTCTACAAGACCATGTTCCTCAACATCCCTCGTTATAAACACACTTGTGGAGATCGTTCCTTCTCACATGCTGGACCATCTCTTTGGAATGCTCTTCCACTGAACCTCAGACAAGTAGACACTCTCTCCAGCTTCAAAACTAACTTGAAAACACACTTGTTCAGTCTTGGTTTTTAAGTACCGTCATTAGCAGGGTTCTTTTTCTATGAGCAAGGAGTGCCTTTCTGACAGACATGGCGCACTATTAATGTCGATTATTACTTAGGGAATAACAGTGCGATGAGCAAGTCTTCACTGCGTGGTAATGACCGGGCTGGTGGCTGGCCGCTGTTAATAGACATTAATGGACAGAGCCGAAGGCGAGGTCCATTAACAGCGGCCAGCCACCAACCAAGGTCATTACCACGCAGTGAAGACCGGCTCATTGCACTAATATTCCCATAAATAAATGCCTTATAAAAAAAAAACTGTAAAAATCGTCAGAATTTGTGATTTTTCTTTCGCCATTATTTTTTAGAAATGTTCTACTCATGTTCAAGGGCCAATCCTTTGGCTGTTCAACTTTTGTGTGGTACCTAATCTCTTACACATAATTAACTGTTAATACATATTTTCAAGAGCCAGACCATGACTTTGCATTATGTTGGTTTCATGCACGTACCAGCTACCCTACATTGATCACACATTGTCTGCGCGTTCACGCCTACGCGTGGTATGTTTCCGCACGCGGCACCATCTGTCCTGCTAAAAAATAAAAAATAATAATTACGCACAAAGAAATGAGTTGATTTAATACCGGTAGTATGCCGCGCAACAAGCACATAGTGCATGGGATTTTACACAACAATGTGCTTGTTAAGGGGCCATTTATTCGCTATTTCACTGAGCGGGTCTTTATATCACATACACCCCCACGTGACCAGTCTTCGACCAATCAGAGTGCATAAACTCTCCAAGGTGTTTATTAATATTGTATATATCATAACCCACCCAAATACCTGGTGATTATTTTTCATAGATTCGGTGCAGCCTCTAAGGACACACCTATCCATATCATTTAGAGAAAATAATATTCTACATCTTGTTTAACTGTAACAGGGCCCTGAAAATAGGCAAAATTCATTAATCCAAAATGGCAATGCAGATATTTTTTTAATCTGTTTTTCATATTTGTCAGTTTGAGCAAAGGTCCGTCAAACATAAAAGTATGAAGGAAATCATTTTTTCCCCTGGCTACCATTTTCAAAAATTCTTTGATATTTACAGTCCCTCATCGGGCCCGGAATAACAAAATATTTAGGGCAAGGCCACTTTGACCTTGGAGCAAACCAAATTTTGGAGGGCACCAAGGCCAGTAGATAGGGCATCAAGGCCAAAAATGTAAAAATTGAAAAGGTATGAAGGTCTTTAAATTATGAGTTTTAAAACAAAATAAAACCATATGCATGACTTTGTTTTTATTTTATTTAGATTCAGTAAAAAAGACTCTCGTATTGAACAAGTTTCATTACCCTTAAATAAACCAATTTAAAAAATTAATAAATAAATGAAATGGCCAGAGATTCCCATTGGGTGGTAAACTCCATGAAAAAATTTACATAATAAGATATTGATAAATAATATCTTATTCATAGACAAACCGTAAACAATTTGTCAAGTTAAGTTGTAAAATGTTTTTTGTATAAATTATAATAAAGAAGACAAAAAAATTACCAAAGAAGAAGTTAAGTTTTTTGCATTTGGCAGCAGAGTTTTCAAACTCATCTTTTACATATCGTTACAGGCGCTCTTTTCATGGCATTATTATTGGTAAATTACCTCGAAAAATTTCTTTGAAGGAGGTCTATCCATGACCATGCCCATAAACAGTTGAGATATACCTAAACCCTGCTCAAAGTTACCATGTGTTGCCAACAATGATACTACACAATTCTTATACAGAGCCCAGGTGTCCCAAAGCGCTTATTCTTTGTTCGAAAGGTATGCAGAGCTGTGTTTACCAATTCTACATGTCGTAGACTCCTGTCATTGCTAATGCCCAAACTGAAGCGACCGACTGTACATTTCCATTAAACATGGGTATCTGCTCCATACTTAGCATTCCAATCACCTATAACAAGTTGAATGTTCTGTCTAAGGAGTCCTTGCATTGCTATAGTTATTCCACTGTATAATTAGCCATCTGATCCTCGGTTTCCACAGTATTTGGTGCATAAAACTGCAGGATTGAGAGGTTGAACAGTTTGGCACTCAGTCTGTTGTAAATACACAATTGCAGATCGGCCTAAACTCCATGACTGCCCCCGCACTATTCTTGTGGACCAAGAAAGCAGTCTCAATCACATGCTTCTTTTCCTGCCAACTGTAAAAGAGGTGGTGTCCGTCTGCTGTTCTCATCTCACCCACTCCAGTAAGTCTTGCCTCAGCTTAATGCCTAAGATATTCCAGGAGTATTGTTTTTGCTTGTGCTCTAACAGCTCAATTTTACTGACTGCATATAGTGTTCATACATTCCATGTTCCTATTGTGATTGCTCTTCTCCTAGGTGTTTATTGAGCAATTTTGCTTGTAGCACTCTTCTCACAACCACCCTGGCTAGTGGTGCACACAGGCGTTGTTAACCCAGGCTTCGTCTGATCTGGTATGGGTACCAATTCGTCTTTGTCATTGTCGTTTCATAGGCTTTAATTATACATGACGGTGCCTGAATCTCCTCTCCATGTAAGTTGCTAGATGGCAGTTTACTTCATTGAGCTCATCTGCCCTTAGGAAGAATATTGTTTTTATTTTCATCTGGGTGTCTAGTCACCCTCCACACCAACTCCACAAGAGATTGATGGGGGTATCAGTTTAGTGGCAAAAAACCCAACCCTGAGCAGGTGGTACTGGACTGCAAAAGACTGGCAGTTGGTTACTCTGTGGGGAGATTTCTAGAATATTGTAGACTTGTTTTAATGATGGGTGGTGGAGAGTCCATTCTGTGGGAACTGTTCGTCCCCATGAATGAACATCTGCAATGACATTCTTGTTTCTGGGTAGCTGGATTGCTTGGAGTGAGATATTTTCTGTAACAGAATACCTGTATGCACTGTTGACTCTTAATATCAGGCAAATCAGAGCCTATTCGAAGTCTGAAAAATAGGAGCTTAGTTTGGTAACTCATGTATTTGTCACTAAGTTTGTAGATACATAATGAAAGCGGTTTAGCAAGAGCAGGTAGAGTCCCACACCATCCCAAGCAGGCCAGCCCAATGTTTTCATACCAGTTGTATCATTAGTAATAGAGATTATTCCATAGTATCGTGTAACTGCTACAGATGACGAAAAACAGGCTTGGGCCATTAGCAAATGGTGATGGGTGTTGACTGTCAGATATGTCTGGTTACAAAACTTAAGGGAAATGTTTCATTTCTAAATAACCTGTTTATAACTTATATGTGTTTGCTTTTCGGCCTTTCGGCCTAGTCATGCAAGTTTTCTTTGAGGAGTGGATGAGAGTTGGGTAATGTTAGTGGGTTTGGGGCCCCCTAAAGTTAAAAAATGATGGAAGTTTTTGTGAAAATCTATCCATCCCCATATCTTAACCCAGTGATTCAATTAGCTTACTTTTTTGCAAGATGAGTTTTTAATTTATGTACCACCTGCTTTTTTAGGTTCCTACAATCAAACAAAACATACCTGATGGTGCCAAGTAACCTCATCAAAACAGCTGAGAATAGCAGCTAAGCACTGTTCAAAATCAACCCGAACAGCACATCTGCAATCAAACATTCAAAACAATCAAAATATTATGCAGTAATCATTTACACTGGAATATTAACTACTGTATTAACTAAAACGTTAATAACCTACTTGTTCTACTATTTATTTGTTGTTTATGCAAATTTTAGTTCAAGATTAAGTTAAAACTTAATTAAAAATGGATTTGTACTTGATATCTTTGGCATATTAAACGTGACATCAAAGCCTGCCCAATGAGAGGATGAGGCAGCAAATAAGAGAAAGGAGAACACTAGTTTTCCACAAACTTTTTAGGTGTTCATTCAATTGCGGAAACACCTATTGTTGTTATTCTTTTTGTCTTCTTCTTCTTCTTTTTATGTGTTCAGGCTTCAGCCAAACACCTCTTGCTTATGTTACTTTTTCGTTTTTTCCCCCAAGTTCATTGTCTTCTTCTTCCCTGCAACTCTTCTCTACAGTATAATCAATATTGAAATTGAATTGAACATTGAAACTCATCAGACAATTGAACCTCAATATCAAGACAGCACAAACTTAATGACGTCATAAAGTTAATTATTTAAAAAAAACTCATAACTCATAAATCACACAATGGATTATACAATCTTTACATTGTCGGAAAATGGACTAACGCTACACAGAGTGTAACCCAATTTGACCTTGACTTTCCAATCAAACTGGAAGTTCAAAATTTCAAAAATTACTATTTTAACAATTCACAATTTTTGCATCAGGTTTCAGATAGTTGAGCCTGCTCAAACTTTGCACATAGATTATAACAGTTTCACCTTTACTTATGGTCAAAACCGAATGTTAAAGCATACATTTTAATAATATTTCAATTCAATTGTTTTTTATTGTCACACATATATATACATATACAGTGAAATTCACTTTGGCTTGCGAGTCTAAAAATATTAAAAATTACAAAAAATACAGAAAACCCTTAAACCACAAAGGCATACAATAACAAATAAGTAAACAATATGCGCACATTATGCAAATAGACAACAGTAAAAAATTGCAAACCCCCCAAAACAAATTAAAAAGTATTAATCATTAAGTAACCTTATTGCACTGGGATAAAAACTATTGCGAGTACGGTTGGAGTCGGCTCTGATCGCTCTATATCGCTTACTTGTTCTCATTAATTCAAACAAACTATTCGCAGGGTGAAAGTCATCCGAAATAATAGATTTGTGTTGACTCACATTCGTAAGGCATAATAAACTGTACAAAAGCTTATACACGTAAGCATATACAATACATGTATGGACAATCCAACATCGACATCGATGTTTATTGATCACTGATCAATGGAACATTCCATCTTTCAACTCATGAAAATATTCGCATTATTGCACGAATGAAAAACATTAATTATTTGTTTTATATAACATCCAAGTAGATCTTTGTCATTTTGATTGGAGGATACAACTTTCAAAACAACAAACATTTAATTGTGACATTGCACCCATTTCATTTGGTTCGGCTTGTTTGGATTCAACAGTGACCAAGTGCAGACACGCGCACGTAATGATGTGGTATGCACCGTGCAATAGAACAAATCGGATGGAACGAAAAATGCACGGTGAATGGAACAAAAAATGCACGGTGAATGACGTAGCGTGTAATAGTACGTTTACTTGCTATCACGTGACGGACAATCCTCCAATCAAATGGCAAGGATCTGCTTGGGTGTTATATAAAAGTTATTAACTGCATTTGAATTCATTTGAATTTTTCATCATACTGGTTTTTTTTCATGGAAAATGTTAATGAAAAGTTCATCAACCAATTGTCTCATTTGTTGTTCAAGGACATTTATAAACTGTTCATGAACATCATGAAGAATTTTGATGGCCAGTTCATGAACTGATGTCAATGAACAATCATGAACTATTCATGGATATTCATGAACATTCCATGATCATTTCGCCAGGTTTTTTTTGGGCCACGATAAATCTAACAAAGCAGGTGTTGCTATTCTGTTTAAAAATGACTTAGTCTACAGTGTTCAGAAATACATGATTGATTCCTCCGGCAGATTTATTATAATTTATATTGATGTTGATGACAAGGTTTTTTACTTTAGTCAATGTTTATGCTTACAATGAAGACAGGCCTGATTTGTTTGATCAGATTGTTGAAAAAATGTCTGAGTTTAATTGTGAGAATATCATTATGGGTGGAGACTTCAATGCTGTGAGCAATGTTACCTTTGATAATATAAGTGGTCTTATTTTGAGGCCCCTTCAGTTGAGGTGTTGAATTCCCTGAAATCTAAGCAGAGGTAGCTGGAGATGATTTTTGAAAGTAGGGCTAGAGAGGCTATTGTGAGATCCAGGCTCATTGGACTGAGACCCTGTTTACACTAGATCCAGAAAGGTGGATCAGACCCGGATCTGATCCGGCAATGTGGATTAACGGCTAGTGTAAATGCAAAAAAGCAGGATCAGACCTGGTTCAAGATCCAGCAATTTTAATCCACCTTTCAAAGAGGGTTGAACCCTGCAATTGGTAGATCAGATCCGGCAAAGTGGATTCCAAACACAAGTGTAAACACAAAGGTGGATCAGACAGTTTTATTGTATTGTATTGTATTGTATTGACACAGCAATTCGATGTGGTCATTTCCGGTTTCGCTACGAATGGCACGCTTTTAGCTTGTGCTTTAGTAGGACATCCGTCGCTGTTTATATCTCTTGCGCATGGACTGTGCGTGTGTGAAACGTTTTGTTGTTTTCAGCGTCCCTTTATACATACATGTACATCAATACGTTCAGAGCTTGCCTTGTTGCTGTATTTTGTTAATTTTCCCATCTTTTTCTACCTTCATGGTCGTTGTTATCCATATCATCTTCTGTACTGTATTTTCCATTGTTAATGTTTGTTGATGTAAGTCGAGGAAAACATGGCACGCAATAATCGTGACCTTTGATCTTTGCGACGTAACCCTTGAGCTCTTTGGAGGAGCGATGACGTCATAACAAATATACATCCAGTTCAAAAGTGGGATCAGAGCCGGATCAAGCACTGGTGTAAATGCGACACCGGATCTTGATCTGCAGTTGTTAAAAAAATGCAGAATCTCAATCCACCTTTCTGGATCTAGTGTAAGCGTAGTGTACGTTTGGTGAAAAAAATTGCAAGTATTTTCTTAGTTTAGAAAAACAGAATTTTAAGAATAAGTCTGTTTCCAAGCTTGTTTCTGAGAATGGGGATGTCATCTCCATGTTTATGATTCAGAAAACATGCATAACTCACCGCATGACCTTTGGGCGTCAGATGGTATGTCAACAATTCTTTCCCCCACTTAAGTTAAAGGTCAAAATTTCACATCTAACTGGAATTATGGTCAGGAAACTATTTAGTTAAAACTCCAAACCAATACCTTGACCTTTAACTTTTTTACCCCAAAACAGTCCAAACTTTCCTTTCCCTAAGGATAGCCCCCACCCAAGATGCAAATCCAAATGTCACTTCTTACTAGAGATACAGTATTAAAACCATTTAGCTATAACTTACCACCATAACCTTGACCTTCTCATCCTCAAAACAGTCTTAACTTTCCTTTCCCAAAGGGCAACCCCCACCCATATTACAAGTCAAACTATCACTTTTAACTGGAGTTATGATCCAGAAATCATTTAACTATAACTCACTCCCATAACCTTGACCTTTGACCTTTTCACCCCAAAACATCCCAACTTTCCTTTTCTCAAGGACAAACCCACCCAAGATACAAGTCAAAATGTCACTTCTTACTAGAGTTACAGTTTGAAAACCATTTAGCTAATAGCTATAACTCGCCACTATATCATTGATCTTCAATCTTCTCAACCCAAACTTTCACACTTATGTTTGCAAAAACACTTTTCAACCAACCTCCTCCCCTACAATCCACCTTTGGTAATACAATGATACGAGGTTGAATGTTCTTAATGCACAAGCATATTTATTCGTTTTTACCGTGACAATTGAACAAAAATACATAATGTACTGTACATGTATAATTTTTGAGATTTTATGAACAGTAGTGCCTTATGATTTCCAAGGACTACTTTAACCTGTACCCTTGTTTGTGCCAACTTGGGAAAGTGCAAATGTTAGTGTCGTATTAAATTACACTGTTTACTAATGTAATGTTATAACTATACTAGTGCCCTTCTGTCATGTTGGGGCTAGTGTTTCACCTTGTGTGTTCCAACCTGAGGACAAATTCTAAACTGAAAACACTATATATTTTAGTACTTTTTGTAATAGTAACCGGCAGTTTTGTTGGGACTGCATGCAGTCTTGACACTATGTGTCATGTTTTGTTGTTTTGGTGTATTGGTGGACATGGAAGTCCATAAGTGTTTTGGGACGATGTTCAAAATTTATGTCACAATGTATCTTCATCTGTTTTGCCAGTTTTTCCTGTGTCCGGTATCGGCCGGCTCCTTGCCTGCTACTAAATCTCCCTAGGGGAACACTTCACAATTTTGTGTGTGTGAATAAATTCAGCTTTGAAGTAGCCTTGTCCAAGGCTCTTTACGCAAGCACCCCGCTTTGAATTCACCAGGTAGCATAACAGTACTGGCACGGTACTGCAGTACTTGATATACAGTATATAGCGTGGGGTCGAAGTATGGTTTTTCAACCTCGTATAAAAAATGAAGCCGAAACAGAGCCTGATGACATTGGACGGTAATTCTGCAGTGAGTGTCTATCTAAACCAGACTTCTTCAATACTGGTCGAACATTGCTGACTTTCAGGGAAGTAGGAACAATTCCAGTTTTGAAGGTGGTATTGATTATATGAGTGATAGCAGGGACGACCACTGGTAAACACTTCTTCAATGGATATGTAGGCATAGGGTCTAGATCACAAGATTTGGTAGGAGACTTGAGGATGATAGATTTGACCTCCTCAGACGTAACTGGTTGCAGAGTATCAAAAACAGCAGTATGAAAATTTGTTGACATTGGACTGCCTTCACTGATGTGTGCTGCAGCCAGACTTGAGCATAATGTCTCCACCTTATCCTTATAAAAGTGACTGAAGTCTTCAACAAGCTGTTGAGTGCAGTCGTGGTCAGGGAGAGATGAGTCCGTCTTCCTATTCAAGAGCTCATTTGCAAGACGATACAATCTGCTTGTGTTTCCATGACAATCTTTGACAAGTTCAGTGTAGTGCAACAGCTTTGCTGATCGAATAAGGGATTAATTAATTGAACCTTCCCTCGCTGGGCATTGAAAAGTTGGCGGTGGATTTCAAGCTTTGAGGTACGCCACTGTCTTTCTAAGCATTTCCGAAGTTGCTTCTCCCGTGCGATTTCTTTATTGTACCACTGTTGGTCGGGTCGGGATCGTACAACTCTGGTTTTTACGGGAGCATGGCAATTCAACACCTCATCTATAATGCCATTGAAGTTGTCCATTGCTGTGGCAGGATCACCTTTGTGACACTGTTCAGCGAAGGATTTCTGCTGCAGATTGTCTGTGAAACTACTCAAATCTACAGTATTGAAATTTTGTGTAGAGACTGTCTTTTGGTTTGCTTTGGGCTTTACAAGACAAAAATTGCAGACAATTGCCAGATGATCTGATATCCCACCTGCAAGTTTGAGATCTGCAAAACAGCGGTCATACGACTGCTGTGATATAAATAGGTCCAGCGTATGTCCATGAGTATGTGTAGCCTCACTGATGTGTTGCACAAGCCCATGTGATTTAAAAACATCATTAAATAAAATTGTTTGTGGGGTGATTTTATTTACGTGTATGTTGAAATCTCCTGATATAATCAATGAACCGGACATGAAGAGGTGATTGTCTAGGAAGATGGAAAACTCTTCCAAGAATTTGCTAAACGGACATGTAGAAACTAGTGGATGATAAACGACAACAATGTGTATTGCTCAATGTTGTACCTGAAGAGATGCTGGCTTCAATGAACCTGAAGGATTGGTATGATGTTGGAGAGGTCATGTGTACATTCAGCTCATTTCTGATCAACAATCCTACACCTCCTCCTCACTTTGAGATTCTAGGTACATGTTTGAAGTTGTATTCAGTCAGAGCTAGCTCTCCAATAACAGAATGGTCATCCTCTTTGAGCCATGTTTCACAAATGCCCAAAGCATCCAAGTCATTTTCCAGCATAAAGTCAACTACTGCGTCAGTCTTATTTCTCACAGATCGGGCATTGAGCATACCAAATGAAACCAAGGATTTGTTGATGTGCTTTATTCTATGTGTAGTAGTCCTTCCTGCACGAACACCCCTTCTTGTAGCTGGTATTTTATTGATACCCAAAGACAGTAAATGTTGCAATAATGGCGAGGGAATCATGTTGTTCTGTGTAAGGCAGCTTCTTAAGGCAAGCAATTCTCTATTTGAATAGTGAGGCATGCTAACTGAGTTGTCCTTTTGTGTAGACAACAAAAAGGTCACTAGAGTGACTATAAGAGTTCCCAGGAAAAGCACACTGCACACTCTGCTGGCCAAGGACAATAGCTTATGTCTGTGCAGCATGCTGACTAGCATCAGAAATATCATAAATATCTCATGGGAATATTCAATGTTGAGGCAAGGTGAGCACATAAAACTTGTCCCAGTGAAGTGTTGACGAAAATACAGTTCTTCCTGTATAAAATTCCAGTTTCAGAGTGAAGTAAGTGCCACACAATAGGATGGAATATGCAGAGCTCTCATAAACAAGCTGCCACAGGGCGCATTGCAAGATCTGTGATGATTCTTGTAAACTTTTTTGTTTAATATGATACAAATCAAAGCCATGTTCCGGTATTGCTTGCAAGAGTAGGAGCTTTTCAACACAACTTTCCAAGAACACAAACAGTGATGGGACAAACTATTTACTGTAATTTCCTGCAGATAAGACATGCGGCGCATAAGGCGCAGTCCCCTCAAATAACCCCCAAAATTCAAGCGCCAACAGATAAGGCGCAGTGGTAGATAAGGCGCAGGAATGTTTTCATAATATCACGGTTGGTACATCACCACTTATGGGGGTCATCGGTTGTTAGGACACTTACCATAACATAAAGGGATTGTAATTTTTGAAAATCACAAACGTAAGTAAAAAATCGCTTCTATTTTTTTATTTTGTGTGTGTTCATTTTCGTTTAATTTTTCTATATAAAAACAGCTTTATGGCTTTTCTTTTCACGCAACAAGCGTGCACACAAAAATATTGTGCTAAAGATTCCAAATAAATGGGCTGCTAGTCTTTGTTATCAGGTTTTGCATGCTACACTACATGCAAGAACTACCAAACATTAGAGGGCACTCTCATAACAATGCTTTCACAATAAGAACATACGCCCTCTGTTTGCAAAATCTAACAGTGCATTACACGATAACATACAAGAACGACTTGATTAATAAAGACTAGTGTGTACAAGCTGGTCAATGCTGGTTCGCACCGGTATTATTGGGGGTTTCAGTCTTTCCACCAAAACCACCTTTGTTTTCGTCGAGGTTTTTATTTATACTTCTGTCGGAAAATTTCTCAAAGCATTTACACGTGAAATTTCTCATCGTTCGTTCTCAGGAAATACAGTCTTAAAAGACACAAACAATACATCAAATGAAAGCCTGTGCTTTAATTTAGACCCAACAGCAGTTTTAACAAGGTTTTTTTACTCCTTTCTTGACGATATAAACGATTTAAAAACACGCATCGTCAAAAAAGCACACTCGCCATGTGTGTACATTGCACGTAAAACGCACTGTAAACTGCATACGGGGTCGAACCCACACAAAGAACCATTATGTGTCACAAGCATGGCATCGTCGTTCGACCTTTGTACCGGCGTTTCATTCATGCATTGTTTGGGTTCACTGCATCGCTTCTATGGTTTATCTTACGATGGCAGATACAAACAACGGTGATCTTGTATAGCGCCCTCTTGCTTGTGGAGAGTCCTCGAACTATTAAATACGGAATCATTTGGGGATACTAGTAGCGGTTTATCCTCACGCAATTTCATTGATTTCTCCAACCACAATTCATTTTAAGGTCTGTGCGGTACAGTTTATTAATCAATTTAGCCTTTGCGAAGTGGTTAAATTTATTATTTAAAAGTATATTAGTTAAAACTATAATCGTCTGAACCATATGCCAACAGTTATAATTGTTGTGTCATTTTGTAACTTACGGCACATTAAGCATGTTATTTTAAAAATGCACCATCTTGTACATTTACTTCTCTTGAGGAAGCTCTCAAGAGTAAAGTCCATATCTTGTGAACAACATGTCATAAAGTCAAACTCTTTGAGACGTCTTTGAGCTAATAATATATTTGTTATTATTAAAAACATTACCCCACCTTGATCTTTTCGTCCGGTCCAAACAGAAAATTCAAATAAAATAAAAAAAAATACATTTCCCTAACCCCATGTCATAAAGCCACAATCTTTGTGCCGTCTTGTAGCTTTTTACAAAGTTAGTACAAAAAACGTGTTTTCGTCATCGTGATGTCATCAGGGCCCAATTTCATGGCTCTGCTTACCGCGGAATTCTGCGCTTACGGAGCCCTTGTAGCACATAAATCTATGATACGTAAGGTTAGAAATCTGCGGTAAGCAGAGCCATGAAATTGGGCCCAGGTGTCAATTTAATTATTACATTAATTCAAAGGTTTATTATTGACAATACAACCGAAACCCCAGTGTTTGTTCGTTACAAACTCAAGTCTAGTTAGGTGTTCGGGCACTCCGCCAGGAACACCTCTTGTTTTTGTTCCCATTTTTTTTTTTTTTTTGAGGTGTTCGTGCAGCAGCGCGAACAACTCATTGTTTTTGTTTGTTTTGTTTTTTATAGTTTTTCTTCTTCTTCTCAGAGTCGTTTGTCCACAAAAAAACGCATAGTTGCGAGGCTTATATCAAGTTGAAATTCTACATGTAGGTTAATCGTAACTAGGAGATGAAACAGAACTTGTGGCGTCATGATGACGTCATCGGGTGTCAAATTACAAGCCATTTAAGGTCAAAAAGTGTTCTCATGCCACTGCCTGTATATCTCTGAATATGTTCGCTACAGTATTCATATTTGGGCATATGAAAGATCAAGACACGGCCAACATTTGAAAAGTTAACGCCAAATTCACATGACCTTTACTTCCGGTCGTAAGTTTGCCTCCGTGTAATTCTTTAAAAAATTACTTTCCCGGTAAAAACATTAATTTCTGTATATCAGATCAACTTCAAATTAACACCATGTTAGGACCGTAATACAACCTCCATCAGGTAGTTGTGACGTCATGATGACGTCATCAGGTGTCAAAATACAGTAAATCAAAGTTTAATACTTCAAAAATTCATAACTCGAGAAGTACTTTAGCTATTATTTCAATCTATACATCATCGGAGAGGTCTTGAAAAATGAAGCAAAACCTACACAAAGTGTTACACCATTTGACCTTGACTTCCTGTTCAAACCTGAAGTTGAAAATTTCAAATTTCATACTTTAAGAAATATTTATACTTTTTACACATACACTACTCACAAATGTTTCACCATGTTGTAGGTCCATAAGCGGTCTCAAACTTTGCCACAGAGATGTTACCTATTTGACCTTCACTTCCGGTTGAAATCGGGTATGCATTGACCCCCTGTTAAACCGTGGGAAAATAGCTGCCCCGTAAACACACACATGATCTATACCAGTTACATTGTGAGCGGCTTTTCGCTATTTTGACCGCAAAGTCCAAAGTCCAAACATGCTTTGTACTCTAGTCTCTGTTCACGCAACCTGATTTTGGCAATAGCTTTGTTAGTCTCTAAAACAGCCGTCCATGCAAACCTCGCAAACAATCAAACGTCAGGCTTTTAATCGTGTGCTTTTTTAGACTTTTGCTAAAGTGTGTAGCTTGTTAGGCACGCCACAAAACAGTAATGGCACCAAATTCAACTAAATGCAATAGCTTAGGCGTTGATACAACCCATTAATAGCCGAACACCTCAGTGTTTGTTCGTACAAACACTTAAGCTCTAGTTTTTTAATACTTCTTCTTCTTATCTCTCGCGATTGTCTGCTAACAAAAGCACACTTCCCACGCTTACACAACCTTCTAACTTTACACATAGTTAGATATTTACTAGGAGTCAAAACCGTTCCAGTGACGTCATTCTGACGTCTCCAGGTGTCAAGTTACAAGCCATTTAAGTAAAAAAAGTGACCTCATGCCAATACATGTATGTTTCTGAACAATATAGCTACAGTATTCATTTTTGGACATATGATAGATCAAGACATGTGCAACATTTAACAAGTTAACGTCAAATTCACATGACCTTTACTTCCGGTCGTAATACAACCTCCCTCAGGTAGTTGTGACGTCATGATGACGTCATCATGTGTCAAATACAGTAAATCAAACTTTAATACTATAAAAATTCATAACTCGAGAAGTACTTTAGCTATTAATTCAATCTATACGTCATCGGAGAGGTCTTGAAAAATGTAGCAATTACTACACAAAGTGTTACACCATTTGACCTTGACTTTCTGTTCAAACCGGAAGTTAAAAATTTCAAATTTCATACTTTATGAAATATTCATACTTTTTACACATACACTACTCAAAATTTTACACCATGTTGTAGGTCCATAAGCGGTCTCAAACTTTGCCACAGAGATGTTACCTATTTGACCTTCACTTCCGGTTGAAATCGGGTACGCATTGACACGCTGTTAAACCGCGGGAAAATAACAGCACTGAAAACACACACAATGCGTGATATATCCCAGTTGCATTGTGAGCGGCTTTCCTCTATTGACCACAAGGCTCAAAGTCCAAACATGCTTGTACTCTAGTCTTTGTTCAAGGTTCACGCAACCTGATTTTGGCAATAGCTTTGTTAGTCTCTAAAACATGCGTCCATGGACCGAACACCATGTTTTTGTTTTAACAAAAATTTAAGTCTAGTTATTATTATTATTGTGGGCAGCAGCATGGCCAGAGACTTTGTTCTTCTGTAAGTTTCATCAAAGCGTTTTAAAGTTACACAACGGGCGTACGGTGAAGATTTGATTTTAACAAAATTATAACACGTAGAATTACTCTGGATGAAAGAAAGGATTATTTTACAGACTTGTAAAAAATGTAAGATTTCACACACTGATCATCACGATGAACTCAAGCATTACCAGATAAGGCGCATCAGTAGATATGGCGCAGGGATGTTTTTGTGCTGTTGAAAGTCTTATATGCTAGAAATTACGGTATGCAGAATACAGCTAAATGTTTTGTTCATGTCCAGTGTGACATGGACACTCCTTATCCTGTGGTAATGAGTGCATGAGAAAAAACTAAAAATATTCAGTTAAAAAAATCCAGACTAGAAGCTTTAATAAAGCATATGGGTTTTTTTTGTTCTTTTTTATTGATGTATATAACTGCAATGTAGTGATGCTAAACAGTCAGAAATTAGAATCTACAATAAAACATTGTTTTGAGATTTACTTGATAAACATTCCTATAAGATATGAACTAAGCTACACATGTTGTTTTCTAAAACAAGTGTAACGCATACCCCAATCAAAAAAGGAGTCAACAAACTTCCTGACTAAATTAAATTTAACAGCGGAGGGGGACAAACAAATACAATAATGGGTCTTGAAGGGTGTACCACAGTAAATAAACTCCCATAGCAACCAACGCTAAATGCTAAGTATTCAAAAATGCTTTTAAAAAAACTTAAAGTCTCTCAGCCTCCTAACATTTTTTTGGACGACTAAACTTCAGATTTCTTTCAATTTTTGGCAGGTCAGCCGTTTGTAATTTTTGCTTATTACCCCAGAAAATACACCCCCGAAAATGTGCTTTTTCCCAAACCAATTTGCTGCCAGTTTTCGTGAAGCACTTATCCACTTCTCAAGCCAAATAGGACCAATTTTAAAGCCTATGTAAATGTATCAAATCTTCTCAAAAGTTGAAACACAGAACCCCCAGGTTGTGATAGATTCTTATAATTACACAACAGTTGCATGACCCCCAAAATGTTATTATTCAAAAGATTTTGAGGGCCTACAAATTATGATAATCAGTTTGGCACATGAATTTGGGCCTATTTAGTAAGATGCACCCTGAAAAGGTGGGCTCCATTCTCTGGCTATATTTGCTGTTGGGGCTCAAGCGGGATACACTTCATTGTTGATTAAAGTTGCCAATGAGGCTGAAAGGGTTCAAGAACATGTTACATTTAATAGATGAACATTTGTAATGAAGAAGTTTGTACTTACCCAGTAAGTTGCTTATCCAGTGAAATTTTGCATATCATGTAAGTAAGCGATTGTAAATCTTCGTTGTTTAACAGGGCTTTCCTGTAAAAAAAAAGTTAAAGTCACAGTGGTAAACAATACACCTCAAGGACTGCCTCATGTGTCCTTTCACTTTCCTTACAAGAGCATTTAAGTTGTCAACAAGGATGAACAAGTACATAATTGTGCACCTTTTCAAAACAGTTCCGCACAATATGCAGATTTCCATCATTCAAAATGCTTTTTTACGCCCTACAAATGTGGTACATTTAACACTTACATATTAGGAAAGTGACCAGGGCTGGATTTCACAAAGCACTAAGATTCATCTTAAGATGATTTGTCAATATCACCAAAGTGGTTTGTATTGTGACATCATACTTTGCTTAGCAATTGATTGATTCACACTTAATATCAATCTTAGCCCAGGACAGTTACTTGTTTTTCTGAAAACAAACTAACTTTTAAACCTCACTCCATCCAACAAGCAAATTCCATAATGTAAAGTTGATGTCTTAATTTTTCGGATTTTTTTTTTCTAAAGCTACCTTGCCCCCCTTTCACACTAGCTGTGACTTGTATACAAACCTTAAGTACATGATGACCAAAAGACAGTCGTCCTCAATAAACAAAACTGTTCATTAAACAAAGTCGGTATGTCCAAATAGAAATTGAAACTGGTTTGTTACTCAAAAGACTGTGTATGTCCTGGGCAAATTCTAACTAAAATTACCCTTTGAAACGATCGTTTGCTTGCTTGGAAAATAATTGTTTTAGTGACTCTGAGATTGGCACACAGGTATTAAAAAACACCCCACCTCCGTCTTCTCCTTGAAGCGGAAGTTGTTCTCATTCAGTCCAAGTTTGACTTGTCACCACCTCTGTTTGCGTCAATTATTGCTAGATCGTGTGATGTATCATAGTAAAACTATTAAATCAGACAGAAATATTACAGTAACTTTTACACACAATAGTGCCCTCTTGTGTCCTGTCCCCGACGCCCTGTGACATGCGCACTACCTTAGCGTCCTCTTTTTCCTCAAGCGTTACACGCGTAAGCACTCAAGAATCGAGTATAGTGGGGAAGGAGGGAGGGTGCTCTACAGGTAAGTATTCGATGGTAGACCCACCAACACTACTGTGGGGTGGGGGTCTATATACCTCACTCTACTTACCTGTAGAGCGAATACCGCAATTGCATAGACTCGCACCGAGAAGGCGGTGGGTATACGTGAAACTATTGTATGTCTACTGGGGCATAGGACACGGGGCGTGCTTAACCAAACCCCTAAAGGTCTATGGTTCACCTCGTAATCACGCGGGAACCGGAGAGGCTAAATAGCAGAGAGGCAACGGAAGACCGCACTTTACAGCCGCCCGGAACAGAGCGAAAGGCGGTCACAATCCAGCGGGAGATTGTACATTGCGACGCCGGCCGAAAGGGTGGGGTTGTCAGAATAAAAAGTTTTCTATGAGCCTTACAAAGAAATCTCGTACGGCTCATATACCACTTGCGTGCCCGGACGGGGTACCATAGTTTGTCATTCGCCTCAGATGAGAAGGACTTGATGTCCGGGGAAAAATGTCCGGAGGCATGAAGGAGCTGGACTGGTTTTTGGTCAGAAAACCGGCCGCCGCCTGTCTCCCAACGGATATGTCCTGCCTCCACCGACAAGGTGTGTAGCTCGCTGCGCAGTCGGGAAGTAGCAGGAGGAACGCAGCCTTGACGGAAAGCTGCAACAACAAATTTCCCTGCAAAAAGGTTCCCGCCCGCCAAAGAAAGGGCCTCGAATCTCTTGCGGGCGCCCGGAGATGGAAGAAAAAGCGCATCGAGGACATTACCTTGACGAGCAGACGTGGCCAGAGTCGCAATCCGTGAGAACTGGTCCAACGCTGTCCGTAGTCCATGGTCCAGGCAATGGAACGCCACCACTATCGGCGGGCACTGTGGTGTCCTCTTCACACCCCATGGTATCCAGTCAGGAGGAGCAGAAACGACGTAGACCGCATACCAAACCGCGAGGCAACGTCAAGTTTCCTCAAGGTCTCTTCAAATTTGTCACGCATCTTATCCGGGAATGCCCGCTTAGATGCGGTGGCCCCAGCATCGGCGACGATCTTGTCCCTCACCGAGTCATGGAGGGCAGGAGTGGAGAAGAATTTCTGGAAGTCCTCCTCTAAGAGCTGATAATATTCGCTCTCACGAGAGGAATAAGGCCGCCATCTATCATTGGTCATGACTGTCTGCATGCGTCAATGCATACTTGGTCCAACGGTAGTTTTGGAAAATTTGTCCCTTCCCCGCCGCCGGCCCCATGCGGCGTTTGAAAGTCTTTTTCTGCTGCGAGGGGTCCACTGCAGCGGGAAGATCCAACACTTTAATCATGTCCCGTTGTACCAGTCGCAACTCTGTTTCTGTTATGGACAGTCGTTGTAGCTGGGCGACTTCGTCTTCCTCCGTTGCAGAATCGCCGGAGCGACCCGGCTGGACCAACGGCCCCGTGCCGTGGTCCGATGCGTAAGCCACCCCCTCAGCTGATGGGTGGAGGCTTAACGTCGGTGGAGAGTCCGGCGCACGGCTAACCATGTGTGGCATCTCTCTCTGAGCTATACCCAACCAACCGTGGCCAACGACCGATGGTTGTGGGGGCTGAATGGCCGTATCAGGCGGGCCAACTCCGACGGGCACCTGCCGGGACGGCTGCCAGGGAGGTCGATATCGACTGAAAAGCCTGTAAAAATTCGGCCTTTGATATCAATCGTCCCCCTTGCGACGCCTGTCACGGGTGGATCGATCCAATGAATCATCCGAGCTACTGGAAAATGAACGGCGCGAACGCCGTGCTTTCTTCTTCTTCCTGCTCTTTTTGTGTGACGCATGGTCACGAGGAGTCACTGACGACACGTCAGACGATGGTTGGGGAATAGGCACCCCCGAACACCGAGTAAGCTCAGATGCCGTGGCGAGTCCCCCGGAGCATGACCCAGTCTGGGAACACTGCCCAACCATGCTTATATCCCCTCGGGCCAGCAGCGTCCCCGGCCCCACTGGGTGGGCGGGTGCTGCGCGGTCCGAGAACCCGGCTAATAGCCCGCCCCAGCCGCCTGTGCTGTACTCCACAGAGTCGGGGGGGCACGGGTGACTAGAGCCCACTGAGCCATGAAGGCTTGTCCCCTCGGACAGCTCTCTGCTCAAGGGAAGATCGGAGGGTAACAAGAGGCCCGGTATCATGCCTCGTTTACCCTGTCGACCCTTCTTGGCTTTGGTTCCGCTATTGGGGGCCTGGGTAACACGCCCCTTGCCTGAATCTGCCTTACGTTTGGTAGTCCCGCTACTACTCTTGGCCGACGCCGGGGACCGTGTATTCGGGTCCCCGACACCGCCAGCAGGACTATCAGCACCCTTAGCCGCAAGAGGCTGCAGGCGCTGGACGGAAGACTGGACCGGCAACGTAATTTCGCCGATACCGGGGGGTGGGGGGGGGGTACCGACAGAAGGATTCCTCCCAAACCGTTTCATACTCTCAATACAACAAGAAAACACACTCTACACCAATAGTTCCACGAACTAATCTTTCTTTTTTATTAGAAAAATCTCTCAAAGCAATATTTACGGTAATATTTACGGAGCTATCGAAAAAGACGTCTTACCCGACCTGCCGCTTAGAGAAAAGAGGAGGATCACGCGGTATACCGCGGGGCACTATGGGTAGACCAACAGAGGGCGCTATGTTCAATCTTACTGGTATTACCTGCCGGTATAGGGAAATATGCAAAAATAGTAGTGAGCTCTACAGGTAAGTATGAGTGAAGTAGATGCTCAAAATTACAGAATTTACGTAGAGTAAAATTCACATGTGCTTTACCTGAGCCTGCTAAGAGAAAAAGAGGATGCTATTGTAGTGCGCATGTCACAGGACCTCTGGGATAGGAAACAAGAGGGCGCTATTTTGTGTAACCTCTTAGCTAATGCCTGCCGGCATAGGGAACAATGCAATTGTAGTATTCGCTCTACAGGTAAGTAGAGTGAAGTAGACCGATTGTTTGTATTGAGTTTTTCAAAAAAATAGTTGTAACAAGTTTTATTATTTTTTGCAACATCACTGCTCATTCTTTTTTTAGTTTGGTCTCTAAGAACATTCAATTTATTAGTGTACAGCAGATAAACAATGATATATTATGACATCAGTTCCTCTTCACGCCTCAAGAATAGATTATTTTCCTCTCCTCCGTTATGATGAAAGACACGTGTATCATGATGACTTGAATACTGTGTTCATGTTTTGGCACTGTTGTTGTCATGACGACAACTTTCCGAGTCAAACTAAAGAAGATCAACAAGCCAGAACACACAAGATTGAAGTTTGACCAGGAAAAACTGAAAGACCCTGCTGTTATAGAACTTTCCAAGAAATGATAAGTGGGAAGCTTGCACTCCTTACCATCTTAGGTGATTAAGATATTAATCTGGACACCAAGACATCTACCTTTAATGCAGCAGTGACTTATGCAGCTAAGAATATTCTTGGCATGCACAGCAAGAAAAAGAAACCCTAGGTCATTGCATACATTATGGGACTCTGTGACAAAATAAGAGAATTGGAAAGCAGAAAAATTGACCTAAAATGTGTTATAAAGCATACAGGTAGATCAGCTTAAAACAGGATTAAACAGGAGTGGATAGAAAAGCAGTACATTGAAATTAAAGGAAACCTCACCATAAATAACAGCAGAAAGTCATACCAAATTGTGAAGGGCATTAACAACTGTGAAGAAAGGGAGGTTCACCACCATCCAAGAAAGAAATGGCAAATGCCTTGCAGAAGATTGATGGACAGAGAACTGCTCACAATTGTTTAATCACAACCCCAACAGAAATCTAGCAGTGTTGAGCTGCCCTCAGAACACTGAAAAGGAATACTATCCCTGTGAAGAAGTAGAGGTTGCAGTAAGAGCTCTGAAAAAGGGGTAAGCAAGAATAGACAACATACCAGCTGAGCTTGTCAAAGAAGAGGGCAAAACCTTTATAACCATTCTTACCATAATCTGCAACAAGACCTGGCAGACAGGTAAATGGCCCACCCTTGGGCCCAGTCCTTTGTCACTGATCTCCCTAAAAAGGCAATCTACAACTATGTCAGAACTCTAGCATAATTAGCCTAATTAGCCATCCAAGCAAAGTAGTACTGAAAATAATATTAAACAGATTAAAGTCTCCTCAAGCAGAGGAAATTAGAATCTTCTCAGAATCTTCACAGGGTAAATTAGAATCTTCTCAGAATCTTCTATGAAAAACTCCTACCGCACCAGCAAGACCTCCACCATGCCTTTATAGACTTTTTAAGATGGCATTTCATAGGGTTTTGCATTCAGCTCTGTGGGTCACCATGAGGAGATACAACATCAGCAGGAATCTCGTCAGAACAAGTTTACAAGTGCGGTCCTCAATGCATGGCACCACATGGGAATGGTTTTGAATCTCAGTCAGGCAAGGATGCTTGCTCTCACCAACCCTTTTCAATATCTCTCTAGAAAGAATCATGTCCCATGCCCTTGAGAACAACACAGGTTCAGTCAGTATTGGAGCCAGAAAAATCACCAATCTACGCTTTGCTGGTGATTAAAGGAATAGCAGGGAATTAACAAAAACTGGCCAACCTGGTGGATTGCTGAGATAGAGCCTTCAAGGATTATGGTACGGAAATCAATGCAGAGAAGACAAAGCTGACACCCAACAACATCAGGCATCGAGACAGAAATCAGGGTCAACAGACAGAAGCTTGAAACAACACCCAGCTTCAAATACATGAGCTCAATTGTGACAGATGACAGCACCAAGCGGGAGATACTCTGTATTGGCCAAAACCATAATGCAAGGCACAGTTAGAGGAGGAAGAAAATGAGGAAGAAAAAAGAAAAAGGAGGGAAGACAACATCAGAGAGAGGACAGGCTTAGACTTCGCCAACTCACAGCAGGCTGTGGAGGATAGGAGTTTAAAGTGGACAGAGTTGGTTGCAAAGTCAACTATGGTGCCCCAACGACCAACAGATTTATAGAATAGGTGCGGTTGTCATGAGAAAAACCACTTTACCGTCATTCATTCGAGGAGCAGCATGCTTCTGAGCAACAGTAATTAGGTGTTTGGGCTTCATCCAAACCTCTTTTTAGGTGTACAGCCGAATACCATTGCACACATAGAAACAAGATCAAGAGGTCATCAAAATGGCTGCACACAAGGCTTTATTACTTCTGCAATTTTTGCTCCTGGATTGACCTTTGAAACAACTGTGTTGCTTACCAGCTACGCATTTCCTTTTTTAAACATAATGAGACTAATCTTCCATATGGTTCTCTGCCATAGAGTTCGCATTTAGACAATTTGTTTCCCTTCAGGTTTGCTGCAAACTCCCAAACATGACGACATCATCCATAGTCTGGTTCCAGACCTATTGACGCATACTTACCGGAATACTTATCCTGCAAGTTTCTATCACCGAAGCCAGAGTGAGATTTTCTGTACCTCCAGCTTCTCCTCACGAGTGGCAAACATAAAACAGTGAATTTCTCAGCATTCTTAACCCCACCCATGCAGCACTTGGGCTAGACATTTTTACTCCAGCGGAGGCTGGCGACAGACTGAGTGAATCAGCCCCTGGGGCTGATGTCACAAAGAGCTAAGATTGATCAAATCTGTGTACCAATCTTAGTTGCTAAGCAAAGTGTGATGTCAATAACATTGACAACTCATCTTAAGATAAATCTTTGTGCTTGTGAAACCCAGCCCAAGACTTCTTATTGTCTAAACCAGAAATCAACGTTAAGAAATCCTGTGATCAGCATAAAAAGCACAAATCTAAACATCTCGTAAATGCAAAGACCATTAAGAAATTCTACTGCAAATACATGAAAAGCAGCAAATCACCCACAGATTGTCAGAAAATCACCCAAGCACTTCGCACCCATAATCGGCTTAAAAAAGGATGAACTAAGCAATGTCCGGATAAATCAGCCAGCTACCAAGAAAAACAGTCAAAAGAAAATGTCTGGACTTTTGCAAAAAAATACTTGTAAGGGAACATTCGGGGCAAGGCCTACCCTACCAAGTTTTCCAAAAGAAACAGCTAATTTCTTCTACCCTGGGAAATGCTCACAGTCTCATGATCTAGACTTAACACAGATGTTGTAGTTTCCCTTTTGTCAGAGCCAGCGAAACTCCTTTTTAACATGAACGCAATCCGCCCATGCGATGTGAAATGAGTTATTCAGTGGAAAAGTAGTTCATCAGCTCCAGGTCCAGATCTGATAACCTTTGGCATCCTCAAAAATGTCCTTGCATTCACCATTTCCTGGCCACCCTACACAACAAACTCCTGACTTCATCCCAGATCCCACCAAAGTATTGGTGTGGATCATTACATAATATTGGATGGCTTTGAGTGTGATACAAGTATATATTGCTCAAGCTATGACAATATTGGACGAGTTGAAGACGAGTCCAATATTGTCATAGCGAGAGTAATTCATTCTTGTATCATATGAAAACAAAGCCATACAATATTATTATTATTATCTATAGCGAAATAACAAAATTTCACTTACCTAAATCCAGCAATATTGTATTGACAGTTCAAGTTCCCGGATGACAGAGCAATACAAAAACAATATTGATCTGTCATCCGGGTACTAATGCGCCAAAAATATCAAATACACTGATTTATTGTACCACTTTTAAGCTATATATAGAAAATAATCTAAAATATTGATCCATAAAAAGGGCAACACTGATTAGCCTGGATTTTGCAAGATTGCCCTGTCCAGTGTTTTGGAAAAAATCTTTCACCACAGTCTTGCAACTCAGACTATCCGCTTCCTTCTGACCAATAAGTTTGTTGACTCTTTACTTCAAAAAACTTTCCTCAAGGGTATCAACGGCATAATTGAACACAAACAAGTCCTCAATTAAATTATTTCCCATGCAAAAAGTAACAACCGTACAGCTTAAATAAGCTTCTTTGATCTAAAAGATGCTTTTGAACTAGTCTGTTATTCACTCAGCTGATTTTCACTTCTGCCAGTGATCAAAACCTACATTACAAATTTGTACTCAACCCTAGAAGGAAAGGTTGTCACTACAGAATGGGAGTCTGAAAAAGCCTATTTTATTTGAAGTTTACAGACATTATGAACTGGACGTTGGACATACATGTAGTCTCTGTGTATGAAAGAAAGTTTGACCACAAGGCTGGCCAATTATAAAGAGTGATGACGTCATCATCTTCAACAGAGCCCTTTTGTGAAAAGTTAAAAAAGGCATTACTTTGCTGAAAACCTGTTGCAAGTTTAAATAGTTTACCAGATTACAAATTAGCAATGACGTCATGATGACGTTATCTGTTTTCAAACTATGCTTAAGGAAAGTTTATAATATAAAAAATGGGAATACATATTGTAAACATGTGTTTAATAGCTTTTATGTTAATATTTATATACTTTATTTGATTTAGCTTTAAATATTAAAAGATAAATGTGAGCTTTTGTAAGCTGTGAGCTTGTGTGAGCTTTTTGAAGTGCTATTCACAACACCCAAACACCTAGTGTTTGTTACAAAGAAAAACGTTGTGGGGACCTTGGTTACATTGTGTAAAAGTCCCCAAAACGATGTGTGTGCCTACCCACCCTTAGGGATGGGGGTTTGTGGGGTCCTGCTATTGTTCTATTATTCCCTTTTCTGAAGAATTCCTCTGTGGGGTCCAAGTTGAACAAAGAATACCTTGTGGGCTCCATTGTTCCGTTGTGTAACGGACCCCACAAGGGCCAATGCATAACTCACACACACGGAAGGAATTGTCAGAAACAGTATACCCCTTCGGTGGCTTCGCCAACCGTAGGGCATAAAAATATTCAAACAGTTTTTATACTTGCCTGTTACGTGCTATCACTAAACAGTGTGTCAACATTTTGATTACTTGACGTAGATTGGATACGGGAAGAAATCTTGGAACAGTCTGTGGATTCTGACTTGGAGGACAGCTGTAAAATAAAAAAAGTTTATTCATAACTTTTACAATCTTCACACATAATAGGTTTATCAACCTCAAAAAGTAATATACAACACAAACATAAGATACTTTATTAGTAAGTCATGGTAATTTTTAAAACCCTGCTCTTAGAAAGTACATGTTTGCATTTTGAAAGCCTAGATTAATTCCACTCCTCAAGTTTTCTATAAAACCCATCAAACAACCAACCTGTAAAAATGTAGAACGACTTTACATGGGTCAAAATAAACAGGCGTTTTGTAAAGGCTCGCCGCTGACAAGGTTTTTTTTATTTAAGTTTATTTTATCAATCGCTTCAGTCCTCTTTGCTTAGACCTCTATAAATTCTTAAAACTTTCCTGCAGACATATCTGGCCTAAGCAGGAGCAGGGCTTCAATCCATCCCCAGACTCGTGTTGCCATAGTGGACACTCAACGTCGAGGACAGACCAAATGCACTGATCCAGACAGCAAAGGCTGTCTGGATCTTTCGGCGAAAAATATGTATTTTGAAAAAAGTTTCATCATCATTGGCCGACAATTCACCAGAAAGTGATGGTCGAGTCAAGAAGGGAGAATGAGATGAGCGGCCATGCTGTTCGGTCAGCAAAGTTCGTTCTGCGGTCCCTTTTCACTGCTTCACTGTAAGCACCTGGAATTTAGTTTTAGTCTCAGCCGCTGATGCTGTTTGAAGTAAGGTCAAGGATTTCTATAAGTTTATCTCATCAGTTGCCTTAACCCTGCTTGCCATTTCAGATTACTAGCTAATCGTTCCCCCACTTCAGCTCATTCTCTAAATCAATGTTCAGTTAGACACCAACCTCACAGCCAGAAGTGCTGGAGGAGTGTTAAGGAAAACAGTAGAGGGTCGAATCATCAGCATACATGGCGAGCTGAGACAAGATTTTATCAAGCAAATCGTTAATGTAAACAACATCAAAAGTAGGACAGAGAACTGAACTCTGTGGAGCACCAGAATAGATAGAACGGGTAGGAGAAGATTTACCCTCAAAGACGACCTTCAACTAGCAGTTGGAAAGAAAAGGAGAGATTATGGATTATCCTGTGGAACAGGCCAGTTTACCATACTTTGTTTAAGGCCTTGGAGATGTCCAATGCTTCAACACGAGCCTCACCCCTGCAATTTAAGGCCCTACTAAAATGATTGGTAATTATGGAAAGCAGATCATCGGTTGAGCAGGAATGGCAAAACCCAAACCGACAGTCAGTTAGAAGGTCATTGTCCTCCAGGTATCCAAGGAGCTGTTGGTTAACGAAGCATTCAAAGATCTTACTTATTAGGTATGACTAATAAGGAGATACTACTAATGTGGACCTCAGAAATTCAATGTTGAGTGCACTACCTAACATCAAGAAAGAAACAAACCCGCCCCTGGTTTTTATCTTGCCTTTCTTCCCACAAATACACCACTCTAATCTGAAACGTGCACTGTTGAAACACTGGCACTTAATAAATGACAGTGATCTCCTTAACAAACTCTTCCCTGTACCACCTCTGTTGGCCTATAAAAGACAAAAGAACATAAAAGACCAAATAATTTGGGCTAGATTGCAAGGTTCAACCGAAGAAAACGGACTCAAAGAAATGGACGAACAGAACTTGCAAATCCTGGTTGAATTACTACAGGAACAACAGTCGGGTACACTAAATTAAAGAAAGATCAGGGTTTGTATCCAGACGAGATTTCGTATACTAAAAACAAACGAAGAATACTAATCTCTCTGGATCCTTCTGCTCCAACAAGCTTCATTTTGATCACTCCTTGTTGCAAAACTTTCATAAAAAGGATACATTAGCCAAAATGGTGACTGATGAAGTGCAGCTTGTATAACGCACTGAAAACATGTTTTGAGATATTCCATTAAAGACACTGAACACCTTTGGTAATTGTCAAAGACCAGTTTCTCACTCGGTGTATCTCAACATACATGTATGCACAAAATAACAAACCTGTGAAAATTGGTCGTCGAAGTGCGAGAAAATAATGGAAGAAAAAACACCCTTGTCCATATTGTCACTTGAAGTTGTGCTTTCAGATGCGTGAGGTCTCAAAATCAATTCAAATATTTTACTGAGAAATTACATATTTCTCAAAAACTACGTTACTTCAGAGGAAGCCGTTTCTCACAATGTTTTATACTATCAACAGCTCTCTATTGCTCGTTACCAATTAAGTTTTTATGCTAACAATTATTTTGAGTAATTACCAATAGTGTCCAGTGCCTTCAAAGGTATTAAAAAAAGTGGCTCAATATATTATCACCGGATATAAGTTCTTTTTAGCGGGTTCCAACAACCCCTTCCCCTTCCAAACCCCCCCCTTTTTTTCTCTCTTTCCTTCATGTGATTACATAAAAACATCAAAAGTTTGCTCTGTTCGAACCATTGCCTTGAGTAATTGGATAACGGAGACACTTGTCTCCCACCAAAAAACAACATCCAAACAGTCAAGGGATGATTTACTACCAGAGACCACACGGACATGTGTCTTCCTTCACTCCCACTAGCTGCCAATCTATCTTTGCTAGCACCGGATCTAGTTCCAAATTTCCCGCTCCACAGTGTACTTCACTCAAATTTATTTTGGCAGTCTCCTTTCCAGACCCCACCCCCTACCAACTTCTGTCCCCCTTCTGGTTTGGCCCTTTTACTAAACCACAACCCCCTCCCCATTCCCTATTAAGAATTATACACATATCGCCTCATACATGTACGTTTTTTAAAGCTTTAGTTTCCATACATGATTCTCCATTTACTAAAGCTTTTTGAACATTTTGAGTGAGCTCCGGTACTACTATTTTTTGTGCTACACTCTATATGATGCTTATATACAATACCATCAAAATGTATTTTGTGAGCACACTTGTCTCATCTTAATGGTCTGTTTACATAAGGCTACATATGATTCACTTTTCCCCTACACACACATTTGTAGTAACAACCACTGGTGGAGAAAGCCAAAGAAAAGTTGTGCCACAGAAGTGAGGAATAATCTGGAAGAGTATGAACATCGTGCAGTCTATCTTGGCTTACTTGAATCTCTAGATGTGGATGACTTCCTCCTAGCAATATCAACCCCTTCAGCTCAAGACTGGAAACTCTTAGGCAGGTAATGATAATGGATAATGCCAGAATCAAATGTAAGGAACCGACAGCAATGACATTGAGCTTTGAAGGGATGAATCTGAACTCAAGGATAGATGCAGAAGTATAGAGAGTAGTTCACTTTGGAGGAACTTGAGAGAGGGAGATTTGGTCAGTAACTTGTACGCCATAGTTTGCAACAAATCAATATCTGCTTCTGTCTTGTATACAAGTCTGGCAGAAGTGGAAGCCTGGTTGAACTCTAAGCCATTGAGCTACGTATCTTCTGATCATGGTGGTGAGTGTACAATGCAGCATGTAAAAACAAGTGGAAGCTGACAATTTCCAACCTCAAAAAACACAAATTTAATTTATCCATATTCATGATATTGTAACAATAATGGTGGGTTCCATCCAAAACCTTTTTCTAGGATTAATCAATTGTTTTGCAATGCCATCTTAGCAATGAAAGATTGTTGCAAATTTTGATGAAGACTCATCGAAGCATGCATGCAAATTGGGAAACCAACTTTGCTGCCCCTGACATTGTACTATTGACATAGGCCCTCTATAGAATTTTTGTTAATTATTTTAATAGACTTAATTTTAAGGTTGCATTTGCTGTATCCGAAAGCCAGCACAACACTGTGCCACTACAATTACTTGGCTCATAATTGGCTTTGATTCCTGACATACATGTAGGTAACTGAACTCCAGCTGGAGTCTAACTACGCTATCTTAGGAAAAATTGTATTTACAATATTAACAGCCAATCAATGCCTACTAACAGTTGGTAAGCATGGACTTTGGACCTGAAATATGTACACAAGGCCAACTGGAATTTAAACATTTTTTGTAACCAAGGGGTGCTTTGTGTTTGTATGCATACACTGTGTATGTACCACACACGGCATCATGGTACCCCAGTGCAAGTAAAGCTAGTTGCATTGGTGTTTAACTACAAGGCAGAGACCTTTACACTTACCTGTGTGAGATTATTTCCAGTCAAGAAGCAACTTTTTTTTCTAGCCATTAATAATTTGTTTTTTCAATGGAACTCAGTTTGGACACCCATGTAGATGAAAGGCCTCATGACTATGCAGTATAATCAGTCTTTACAAAATATTGGCTGGAATGTGAAAGGGACATGTCTTTAAGTAGGATTTGAAGCTTTGCATGGTGGGAGTATAACTAAGAGAGGTTTGCGGTAACACCATGTTAAAATCTCTTTTGAGTAACTGTTGGTTCTGAAAAGATGACTGTTACCTCAACCAGCGATCCTTCCATCATCCAAGAATCAAGTCTTCAGTCAACCGCACCTTGGTTCAACGAGCCTACAACATCTGCGATCCAGACAGCCTTCAACAGGAGTTGAAGCACATCAAGACCACACTGCAGTGCAACGGCTACAACTCAAGACAAGCAAGCCAATCTCCAATCCTGACCGAAGGGTCTCCTATACCCAAAGTCAAACACCCACACCCTCAGTATGTTTGCCCTACCTAGGTCCCCCTTCCCACTGTCTCCAGCGTATCTTCAAGAAAGCAGGGATCAAGGTCTACCACTCTGCCCCCAGGAAACTACACGGCTCTCTTCAATCTCACAAGGACAAGCAGGATCCCTCCACACGTGCAGGAGTTTACCGCATTCCTTGTGAATGCGGGAAGGTCTATGTCGGGGAAACCGGACGTAACCTTCCCACTAGACTCAAGGAACATCGAGCGCACAGAAGGAGGGGCGATTACGAGAAGTCAGCTATCGTCAAGCACTCCAACATCACCGACCACCAAGTAGACTGAGGTTCTGCAGAACTCATCGCTCCCATCCAGATATGGCATCCCAGACGGATCAGAGAGGCCATAGAGATCTTCAAGCACAACACAGTTCCTCAAGACGTAGGCTTCCACATCAGTGACATTTGGCTACCACTGTTCCCGACTAATGGATCTCCTATATCCAAGGTCACATCCCCTACCCCTTGACTTGGGTCTTCTATACCCTCAGTCTCCTCTAGGTTCCCTCACTAACCTGTGCTTATCACCAACTGATTCAGTTCAGTGAGCACACACTCCCTACCCACTCCCCTAAGGTTTCAGTTTACATGACGTGTCCAGCCCTTTAAAAAACATTGCTGGTTTCACACATACTTTTGGAGGGTTCTGGAATAAACACACTGTCATGGCATCCCACTAAGATAATCCCTTTAATCCCTTAAAGGAACATTACAGAATTGGTAAGAAAAAAACTTGTAAAATATACTTTTTGATCACAGATTTACATAAAACTTACACGGTCTAATGATGATGGTAGTAGAAAACATCCCTTGAAATATTTATGTCTGAAATGAGAGGGTCGTACTGACAACGTAAGCAAGACTAACAATGTGCACGCATCCATACAAAACACCGCGCATTGCTGTCGGTAGACTTTTCCAAGTCTCCACACATGTTCCTTTGCTGCAGCAGTAACCTCATTACGTTCAAACAACTAATAAACCACACCATGAGTGAAGCGAGGAATGAGAGAAGTCTACACATTTTCATTTATCTCGCTGCACGTGCACAGACACGCGACGCAAATGGAAGCCGTGCAGCATTTGTTATTGTGTCGTTCTTGTCGTTCCGCGATATATGTTTATTACAAAAGTAAACTTACAATTTCTGACGAGAGATTAGCGAAATATACAGGTAAACCACCACACCCTACCCCCCAAATATTATATCAAATTCACATTGATCTCAGAGAGGCAGCACTACTTTATCTATACACAATATTAGTGCGCACGCACGGCACAGCCGGCGGAAAGAAAATCTACACTAACAATTAACCGTTCTCTGCCATTCCTTGATGGATTTTTACAATTCTGATTATTTTAAATACAATATCACTAAATATCCTAGTGTTCCATTGAAATAATCCCATATGGAGTCCTTCAGGCAGGATGGTTTTCACACCTTTATCAAACACTTATCGGATTAGTGGGTGATAACAATCATATACCCCTGGACTCCCAGCTGATTTTCTCCTTTTAAAACCCTCCAAAAGTATGCGTCCCGACCCAACCAGATACAAGGTTTGGTCGGGTCAGCTTTTAAAGGACTGGACATGTAATGAGGTTTAGTCCCATCTCCAGCCTACATGCTTCACTGAGCTAAGCCTAGCTTATCTAGTTCCCGCCTTCGTGCATCACCGAGCCAAGACCAACTCACAGTTAATCACCCACAAGGCAGTAATTAAGCAGCATCAAGCATACTGATCGAAACGTTGAGTCATTAACAACCGGTTCTTTTCAGAACCAACAGTTACTCAAAAGAGATTTTAACATGGTGTTACTGCAAACCTCTCTTAGACATGTCTTTAATAAAGGCATTAGGTGGATCTCCATCCAAAGAGTTAATCTGTTCACTGTTTGCAGTGCCTTTTGACCGGGGCTACCGAACCATGAACACAAGGGCTCCTTGAATCAGTTGCCTATGTGTGCGCAATCCGCCAATCTGTCTCACTATGCCAGATTGGTAATTGGATTTTAGCTGAATAAGACCCCGTTCCCACTGGACCCCGCATTGATTGCGCAATTCGAGAAAAGGGCGATCAGACCCGCAATTTCTCGAAAAGGGCGATCGAGCGTAAGTGGGAACGCGAGGGCGATCAGGATCAGACCCCGCAATTTGATCCACCTTGAGAGTAGGATTAAAGTGGGATCTGATCGCCCTTTTGGATTAATGGTCGATCAAAAGTCTAGTTGGAACGCAAAGGCGATCAGACCCCGCAATTTGAGGGCGAACATCCGGTCCGGCAGGCCCGAATGGCGCGAAAACGGTGTTCTTTTTTCTTCGATTCCCAGCATGCACCACGCATTTGGTGACATAAAAGAATTGCAAGTAAAGCATAAAGCAGTATTAACGTCACGTGACGATACCAACTACACGTTCTGTACAACGCATCCACACTAAACCCAAACCCACGCCAATTTTTTGATGCATTGTACGTTCTTTAAAGATGGCAGCGCCCAGCAATAAACGTCCCATAAATTCGTCCAAAAAAAAAAACCCAAAAGATGAGAAGCGTGGCAAGCTATGGTCGGACGAGGAGCTGGGAACTTTTTAGACATCTGGGCCAGTCAAGAAATTCAAAACAAACTGGACGGCACCATGAGAAATAGCACAGTATTTCAGGTAATTGTGAGGAAGATGGGCGAAAGTGACCTGCGTTGGTGAGCTTTTGATCTACTTCCGTTTACAAAAGGTGGATCAATGCGCGATCATACTCAAGTGGGAACGCGACCGCGATTCACGTCTGCGACTAATCCTTTTGCGGGGTCAGGATCTTGTAATTGTGGATCCAGTGGGAACGCGGTCTTAAGCCTCCATTGTTATGGTTTAATTTAATGAAAGTTATAAGATAGCAGTTATCACTGTACTTACTCCACATCTCTGATGGTAAGATGTTCTTGAAATAATGTAGGTGGCAACAAAGTATCCATCTTTGCTCCTAAAGAAATACATAACAAAAATCAAGCTGGGTCATTGCACGTAGAGTCATTAAGAGTTCCAAGTTTATCCTACATATATTGCTTAAAGAAATTAAAAGGGAGTTGCAATCACACTGGAATTTACATGTATCAACAAATGCTTCACTAACACTTAACTTTTATACCTAACGCCCTGCAACAAATTAAAATGTTTTAATATCCTTGTCACAGCTAAGTTAATTTTCTGATTATCTAATTCCTTTTTTATGTTCAAAATATTCCAAGTCATAATTTGCTACTGAGTATTGGAACTTTGAATAAGCCATGCATGTCCAATTTGTATGATCGGTGCACAAAGGATTCTGGCTAATATCAGAGTCCAATCATGGCACGCTGATTTTGAAGTAATCTGGTAAACAATTCTGTAAAACCTGGCATAGTTACATGTAAAATACAGCATGGCGCCCGGCCCGTCTTGGCAGCTTAAGTTTATTTTTTAACTGTACTCAGTTTGCCAAGATTTATAATGAGGTATATTTTTTAAATGGCACTTGTGCGTATGGCCCACAAGCACCAACATTGTAAACAGTTTTGACAGGTAAGTATGCAGCTAGTACATGTATGTCACTACGACGTAATTAAGCAAGCCGCAAGCTGGTGTTAGTTTACAAGTGAGTGGAAGTACTTTTGAGTTTTAAGGATCAGTCTGAGCTTGTGTGTGGACAATGCAAATGTTTCTAGAAAGAGCAATCACATCAGATTGTTGCCTGTGCAAACAGCACAGGTTCTTTCTTGTAAGCCAAGGCATTCCAAAGGCACCAACTAAGTGACAAACGATCAAAACAAATTTTGAGTAAATGTTCTTGAAATCATTTGAAAAGATTATCTGGAGAATTTATGTAATTTTTAGAGAGAAATTGAAGGCAGATTCAAAGTAACTTTTGTTGAAGGGTTAGGCCCCCCCAAAAAAGGGTTCTGTTTCCGATTACCGGTACATGTCATTTAAAAATAGGGTTGGTAGGTCGGAAAGTTTTTTTATTTTGCGTTTCTTTTTTTTATTCCCATACGATTGACGATACGTCCACGATCGTTCATGTGTTGAGCGCAATCAACGGATTTGCACAATCTTCAGTTTGCGCTCTTTAGATTGGCAGTCCAAGCGGCCGATTTTGCAAAAATGTGGGCAATCTGTAGATTGCGCAAGCCCATGGAATGCGCTGCACACAGTTTTTTTTTTTCTCTTCCCCCCCCCCCCCGTTTTTTTTTGCATATAAATTGTATTTCAACGTCAGTGCTGGAAGGCAATGTGGTGAAAAATCTGTAAAAACAATCGTCAACTTGCATAGCAAACTCCTGTGACAGCTCCTTATTTTTGTATTATTATTCTCAAATGAGTTGTAAACCATTTTTTGTGGAAAGAGAAACTCATATTTAACACTGTCACATTAGGGAAAGTCATATATTGCAGCTTATGACTTATTTCAGGAAACAGACAACAGCATCAGGTGTCCACTCACACCAAATTAAGAATATAATTGGGAAAAAATAGTATATTTTGAACCGCATGACAGGTAGTCCTACTAGACTCGAGGAGTTACCGGCAAAAAGAAAAATGTGATCTTTCTTTTGCATGCTGTGATATCATGAAAAAATGTATATTTGTACGTCAAAATACCATATTGAGACTGTGAGCACTTAATTAAGTCAACAAAACTACATTACTTCACCATGACATCATACATTTCTCAACTGTTTATTTTGTTATACCCAAAACCGTAGTGTTTTTTTTTGCAACAAACACAGTTTCAATTGAAGAGGTCATGGCTTCAACTATCTACTTGGCAAATAGTAACAGAGGCTGGATGATGTGGACCAACTGTGTGATGATCTGTTGTTTGGCCTCACCACAGAGTTATTACATGTAGATGCGAGTTAGGTAAACTTTTAAAGGCCTGAAGGGCACCAGAGTTTGCCCTCTTCAACATTTGGGAAGGAAGCCAGACTACAATCCCGGCCAAAATGCTTGGGCCACCCGTTCCTATAGTGTTACAATAACCATACAATAACCATTCCCTGTCTCACAATAAACATTCTCTCCCCCGTCCCCCGTCCCCCCGCTCAATGTTGTCTGGAACGCAGAAGACCGTGCAACTATGTGATTCAACATTGAAAGGGGGCAGGGGGGCCCAACGAGATATGGCCGGGATTGTCTGAAATTTTTTAAGCGTGAATTTTTTGGTTAAACATTACAAAATAAGGCTTTAAAATGACTATGAATGTCCAAAGACAGTGATTGCCATTCATCGCTGAGTAGGGCGTTAAAACAAAATTCAAATCAGCAAGGATGATTTTGTGGGGGGGGGGGGGTGACTAAGAATGTTCAGAGACAGCCAATGTTCATGTATTGCTGAAAACGGCGTTAATACACAATTCGAAGCAGTGAGGATGTTTTTGTCGGGGAGGGGGGGGGCTGACTATGATTGTGCTTTGACAGTAAATGACTATTTCTTGCCGAGTAGAGCGTTTGAACACAAAAGAACACACACAGGCAACATTTTTGTTGTTGAAATTTGTGTAATTTTTTTGTTGGGGGTGGTATTATGTTGTGAGCATTAATACAAAATAAGTAAAAAGAGAATAGAAACAATGGGATTGAAAAATGAAAGAATGGTTATAAGCAATGAACATTCATTGTTTGTCGAGGGAGGTGATAAAAATAAGAGAAAAAAAACACGAGCATTTTGTCTCTCTTGAACTCCATTTAGGTTCAAGACATTTGACTTGTTAAGCGTATCTCTTAACCATTACACCATTCATAGACTTACACCATTCATAGACTTGATTTCAAGTCTGAGATCGCGGTTATTCCTCTGTATCAGGCACGAGAAACGCCCCCACAGATAAGCTATCATGGGCCAATATAACAATGTGCGCTATTTAGCCCAATAATGTATTGGCTATCCAGTAGACTAAAAGCCACGATCGCAGGCTTGAAACCAAGTCTACACGGTTCACCGTAGTAGAGTAAATAAAGAGATTTCATAAATTTCTTTTCTATTTTGGTTTTGAGGGTTAACCGTTTGATTTTCTGCCAAATAACCGAATGAGGTGGTTCAAAAGAATATGAACAGGTTATGTGTTGTTTGTGCACTGCAATACCCTTTTCGTGTTGAACAAAAACCTTTTTCACGTAAGTTACAAGCAAACATGCCATGGTGAATCGTGTGGTGAACCGTCAGACATGCGTGATCTGTCCACACATTTGGCGGGTACTAACGGGTCATCTTCTTGGCGAACCCCACTCTCTTCTTCGGATCCAAATCCGTTACAAGTCCCTTTTTACGAGCTTGCCTGTACTTGAATCCAAGTCTATTCATGGCGCGCCTCATGGTTCTATCTGAGACATGCATCAGTCTGCATGCAGACTTTATTCTTGCCGAGGTAAATGGCCCCTCTGTTTTCCTAAGTTTCTGTACATTTCTCACCAAAAGACGCTCCTGGCGCTTAGAAAGAAGTCTTTTTCGCCCACCTCGGCCACGGTGACACCGGTGAACTTGCCCTTCATGTTTACAATTCCGCTGAACAGAACTACGGGATACATTGCACGTTGCCGCTATTTCTCTCTGTGATTTTCCGCTCTTCCGCAAAAGACGAATAATTATATGCACGATTTTCGTTCGAAATTAAGCCACGAAACACCATGTTGTAAATTGGCTCTTGCTTTCTATAACTATGTATCAAATGCTTTGCTTCACTTATGAATTGTCTCTGATCCACCAAAGATTGGAGTATATCTGTGTGCAGTCAACTCCGCAAAATCAACTAAAGGAACTTTCAGACAATCCCGCGCAAAATGCTTGGGCCACCCATTCCCAACGCTACAATAAACATTCACTGTCGACATCCCCTGACAATAAACATTCTCTCCCCGTCGTCCCCCCCCCCCCACAAAAACATCCTTGCTGTTTTGTAACGCCCTTCTCAGCAGTAAACGGACATTCAGTGTCTATGGACATTCATAGTCTTTTTAAAGCCTTATTTTGTAATAAGAAATTCAAAAATCACGCTGAAAGAATTTCAGACAATCCCGGCCAAAATGCTTGGGCCACCCGTTCCTATAGTGTTACAATAACCATACAATAACCATTCCCTGTCTCACAATAAACATTCTCTCCCCCGTCCCCCGTCCCCCCGCTCAATGTTGTCTGGAACGCAGAAGACCGTGCAACTATGTGATTCAACATTGAAAGGGGGCAGGGGGGCCCAACGAGATATGGCCGGGATTGTAGGTACAAAATCATCTGGAGGGAAGAACTTGCGAGATTGGTCCTTTTGTCAGGAAGTTGATACGTGGGATCAAGCGAAACCCCCTGGTTCCCATCGTAAGTGGCCAATTCAGTTGAGAGGGTATGGCAGTGGCAGCTGCTTATAAAAAGGCTGTTTTTATAGTGAGGTTGTTGAGAAAGAGGAGCTGGTTCAAACGGAGCTCTGGCCAACATGTGGAGAAATAACAATTTTCTTTGAAAGGTCTCTCCACAAAAATTTCCTTCATCAGGAGAGATAATATACAAATATAACATTTTTTGACCGTTGACAGTCGATACTAGCTCTCCAAGGTATTGAAGTTGACAAACTAGTTCCTGAGGTGAAGCGAGAGGAGATAATATTGACTGTCCACCAAAAAAATAAACCATATTATATTTATTTCACTTTACCTCATACTTCTTGATTTCTGAATCATTGAGCATGTGCAACAGTTGCACAAATTCTTTCTTTAAGCGTATGCATAGTTGACTATTGCATATGCGATGGTCTACTACGCATACATATTTACCCTGCACATAAATATTGGCACATGCACTTGGTAAACAAAAAAACAGAATATGGCCTGAGATGGTGGACGAACCTTAGAAATCATGAATATGTATGAGATATAGTAGTCTTGAAGCACAGGCCACTAACTATTTTTTGCATTTATACCACAGGTCCTTTTGGTTGGTAAGCAGTTTGCCACAGCTAATTATATTTTCTCAGATACAGTAATGTTGAATGTTTGATAAACTTGCTACAGCCACCCTGTACCCACTGATAGTAGAGATTTGTACACCAGAGTGAAAAAGATGAATAAATCCCCAATGTCTGTTAGAGATGCATAGTGGGGATAAATACTTTCATCAGTGCACAATCATTAATGCAGTGCTATAGTATATTATTAAAAGTCTGTCAAACAATTCAAACTTGCTTCATATTGGCCTTTCCAAAAAACTGTGAGTAGTCAATAGCAAATGAAGTGACTGGATATTCCTTGCTCCCTTATTTACAAATATGGTACAATTTTTCAACAATAATATGTCAAAAATTCACATTACAGCAAAAGTTAGAAAAATAGGATCCCTAATGCAATCTTTACAATTTTGTAGTTAAAATGAAGTTTTGTGCTATTGTGTACTTTTGATATCGATAACTGCATTTTAACTAAAGTTTGGTAAGTAACTCTGTGTGAAATTGCTTTAGATCTAAACAAAAATACTATTGAATTACCATAATTCATGAAGACTTCTGCAATGTCTTTAGTTGTTGGAAACCATGGCTGGATGGTTGGATGTAAATGTGAAAACAAGTTCATCGTTGACCACATCATATCAAAGATAGTGCCAGCGATCATCATTCCTTCGTGGATGGACACTAGAAAATAAAATCATAAAACACCTTTTAAAATTTAACTTTCTATTACATTGGAACAAGTATTGATTTTTGATTTTTTTTTTAATCACGCAAGGTGTCATCTAATGTTTTCAACAGTTTCATGATTTTCAAAATTTTTGTGATATTTGTTTCTGCAGACAGCATGCAAATCACTAGACTTGTTGAAAAAAAACACCAGTGTGCTGAAAGTACCGCTTAACTTGTAGACATGTGTTTAGTGATCTGTGAATGTGGAACAACAATTGTTACCTCTGACAATACTGTTTCATAAACCATTCCCAGAGCACAATTATGAAAATTATGCTAACCAAGCCCTACCAGGCACACTTCTTATTCTGTATTTTCCTGCGCAGAAGACACAACATATTTGGCTTTTATCTTGTGTTGCTTGAGATCATTAAAGTGATGATCATTGTGTAAGATTTCCCCACCACAGTAGTGTGGTAGGAGTCTACAAATGAATACTTACCCAAAGAGCCACTACTAATGCATTTTCCCTAACCCACAGGTTCAATTCGCTAAAAGTTTTTTAATATATAAATATATATAGTTGCTGGAATTCTCCCCGCAGATGTTTTGTGCGACTTAAGTACCACTTAAGTGCCCCTATGGCATCTTCCCGAACGGATGACACAGATTTAATCTCTGACACAAACATATCTGGTGGCTGAAAGGATGGGGATTGGTTTTTTGTATAAAAACCCGACCTGGAAATAAGACGCACCCCTCCAGAGTCGATCGTCAGCCACTGAAGTTTACTCCGTCATCTGGTGGTGGCCACCACTAGCAGGAAGGCTACCTTAATATATGCCTTGGTGAGAGGGACCTGGCCCAGAGGCTCGTATGGTGCCTTTGCCAGTGCTTCTACATGTAGGACCTGTGGTAGGTCCCACGAAGAGACTAACTTCTGAGTTGGGGGTGTTCAACGAACATGCCCCAGACCAGCTGGGATAGGATTTGGTTTTCTGACACCATAGAAGTATCTTTAAATCCTGTATGGACTGCAGGGATTGCTAAGCAATAGTTGCGGATAGTGCCCCTTGCCCCTTGCACCATTTATAGAAATGGCGTAGTCAGCTGAAGTACACCCCTCTGGTTGATGCATGCAGCTGTGTGCAGCAATGGCTGCAGCGTCTTCTGATAGGCCTGCTGCTGCCAGGGATCTCTCGACAATGTCCAACAAGACAGATGTAGATCAATTAGAGCTGGAGGGAAAAAACAACGATGGTTGGAACATAATGTCAGACCTCTCAGGAAATATTACTAGGGGCCACAGTTGTCGGACCAGTCAGTCAGGGAGGCGTTCGTCATGATCATGATCGTGGGTTGGGACTGTACAAAGAATAGGCCCTGGGCCACATTTGTCTCTAGTAACCACCACTGGAGGTGTGGGCGTATGTGGGACCCTATAGGGACCGGATGGCTCATTGGTTGTTACTTCAGACGGTAAAATGACAAAAGGTGGAGTTGGAGTGGGCGCATAAGGAGCCTGCAAAGTCCATCATTAGGCCCAGTAGTTTTAGCTATGCTATTGCTGGTGATGTCAGCTTTTGTAGAAAGAGGCCAACACATTGCAAAAAATTTGACAGACGCTCCATTGTCAGGCTTGCAATGCCTTTCTGGAGGTCGATTTTTGCCAAGAGAAAGTGGCTGGAGAATTGGGTTTGACTTTTCCTCGTTGATGATGATCCCTAGGGAAGTCGCTAGACACAACATGGTGTGTAGGGCACTGCGTGTTTGCAACTCTGACCGAGCTACTTGAAAACCCTGCGGAAGGTTGATAGGCCAAAGGGGAGGGTCGTAAATTCATATATCCTCTCCCTGTAGCGGAACAGGAGGAACCTTGATTGGTCGGGTCGGACTGGTACGTGCAGGTACGCATCCTTAAGGTCTATGGATGCCGGCAATTAATGAATTCTGGTTTCAGATACAAAATGGGTCGCCAGGCTCAGGTTTCCTTCTTGGATGTACATGAAGCCAGATAGTTATTGACTGATGGGGGGCACTACAGGAATGGCTTGTTTGAGCAAGAAAGATTGAATCTCTTCCTTGAGTGCCTTGCAGTTTGCTCGCAGCGCGGGAGCCGGCGTCTGGGGAATAAGTGTACCAGGACGGGGGGGGGGGGGTGCCCTCCCCAACTGTACGAAGCACCCACTCATCAGGATAGTCTCTTCAATGACCCTCAGATTAGTTGCAGGCGGCCCATCCCAGCTGGCCCCGGAACATCTTGAATGGCAGCATTGAGGGACGCAAAACCCTGTCCTAGTTGTTTGGGACTTGTTCCCTCACTGTGGCATCTTGGGTTTGCGAAGATTGGTTTTCTCCGTGGCATCAAGGCGTTTGGCCTCCTGAAATTTATTATTGAAAAAATCAGTTACGAGGAGTGGGATGGCTGCAAGGCTTTTCTGTGCCCCCTTAGTCGGGAAGTAGTGAGGATCGAGAAAATTTTTATGGTGGGTCGATGTCGCCAAGAACACCAGTGCTGCAGAGATTTCGAGCGGATTATCGCAGGTCCCCACACAGGTATTATTGAGTGTCTCCTTGTATCGGTTCTAGCCTGAATCATTGTTTTTGGTTGTTGACTCAATGTACTGTACTTGCATTTCCATGGCGACCGAGCCTTTGTCGAACTCGTCAAACTCCCCATTGGTGCATGCTAATGCTCGGTTCAGCGAGGGAAGGTCTGGGGGAAACTCTGCTGGTCGCCACAAAGCCATCCTGAGACAGCGCTCGGGTAGGCATGGGCTCCTGCAATCGGAGGTGCATTGCCGAGTAGACTCAGAGTGGATCCCGGGGGCACCTCAGCGGCTCCGCATGACATCGCAGCCAAGGAGGCTGAGATGGAGCAGAAGGACGCCATGAAGTTGGCCCGGGACACTGAGTCCTCATGCCGGCTCCGTTTCCCACTACGGCTATGTGTTATTCCCGAAGAAAAACCTGAAGAAGAATGAGTGTTTGTCATCCCTTTTTTTTACTGTAGTGTTGGATTAATCCACTATGACGGGTGTGGGCAGGGGTGATCTGTGCCCGGTTGCCTTTGGGCCCCTGGAGGCCAGCAGCCCTGGTGGTTCGGGGGTTGAAAACCAGAAATCACCGCAGGGGCTGCTACGCTGGGTCCAGGGCTCAAGCGAGCACGTTTGCCAGGCATTCCCTTCCAAGCTGGGCCGGCGCAGGGAAACTTCCCCTTGCCGTCCAGACGACTCGCTCAAGCCTAAACCACTTCAGAGGCCGGAGGTCAAAAATCAGTCGCCATTTCCGAGGTAATTTTGGTGTCAGAAAGAAGGTTAAAAAGAACCAGTGATTTTCATGGTTTTCGGTGCCTAAACTTTAGAGGGAGATCGAGACTTGTGAACTTGGTAACATAACCAAATGTTACTGCTCCTTTCTCACCTGTCATTGTAAAAAGGGGCCAAAGTCCCTGCAAAATGTATTGTAAGAATATACCCCCTACAAGCCCTGAATAAGAAAAGCAACTCAATGCCAAGGAACCCTTTAGTAGGAACTGAGGGTGGTCTTGGAGTGAGGCTAAGCCTCACAATGCTGAAGAGTGCCGTTATGGTGTGCCATACCCAGACAGGCCCAGAAATGTATGAGTGGGAAGTAAACCAGTCCCGCTCTAGTCAAATTTCTTTGTTCAACCTGAAATTATTTAAAATTTACCCAGTCAGTTTCCCTTGTGGTTATTACTTGATACTTGAAGTCAGTTTCCCTTGTGGTTATTACTTGATACTTGAAATAAAAAGTTGAATTCCCTAAAGGTGATCCCTGCTGCCGCTTCCCAGGTTGCATCAAAAATTTGGGTGTGATTCCTGGCTATACAGCAGTCACAGATCGAATTGCTTCCGACTGGCACCCCTGAACAAAGATATTGACAAATTAGGGAGACCACCAACATAAGGCTAAACAGCTCAGGAGGTTGCAGGTTCCAGTCCTGCTCAAGTAAATTTTCTTTGTTCAACGAAAAATTCAGTAAAAAAACTTACTTGTTCATCAAGCCATATAAAGATTATCAAGCTGTAACAAATATTTGTTCTTTGTATGAAATGTTTGAAACGAGCCCCCAAAATACCTTGTATCATTCGTGTTCTCACTTGAAAATTTGAAACATTTGTTTTTAATTTTTTGGCAAGAAGTCCTGAAAAAAAAAATATATATACAGGTATAATGATAAATGTAGATTTACAAGAAACAAAGAGTTTCAGGATCCATGTCCAATTGTATTACAATGTAATTGCTGTAAATTTTAATGTTTTGTATTTAAATGAGATTTACCTTAACAAAATTGAGTTGGTAGCTTAAAAAAAAAAAAAAAAAAAACAGGGATTATGGAGTTTGCAGCTTACAAGAAATCTGGCAGGGAGAGAAAAAACAATTGAATTTTTGACTAACAAAAGACATTTAGCTTCAGAATTTGAACAGGTAGAACGAAATCAGATGCAATAGTTCCAATACTATTTGCTGAATGTAGGAAAGTACAATGTATCAACAGTATACAAATACTGACTGCTTCGAGTGGCGTAGTAAAACTAGTCACTCGAGGTGATCCCCGAAGCAGTTTATCTCCCCGAGGCGAAGCCGAGGGAAGATAGGCGGCTCCGGGGATCACCGAGAGCCACGAGACAAAGCAGTCAATATTTGTTTTATAACACCTCTTCCTTTGATTCTATCTGTATACTTTAATAAAATTAAATCACACTTACGCACGTGGCAATCAATTGTCAAACAAGAACTGTAAAATCTTACGTTGAAATACCGAGTTTTGACAAAATAAGAGGGTACCAGACTACTGCTGTTATGTTCGTTCTCTAAGCCGTATTTCAAATGCACATATTTTGTTCATTACACCAGGTTCGAGGTTGTCAAGCAGCTTGTTTAAATCAATGTTTGAAGTCAATGTAGTCAGGGTACCAGGGTATCCATGCACTAGTACATCGGTTGCTAAGCTATTATTGAATAGTTCGTTGAATAGTTCGGTGAACATGTACAAGAGTAAAAATACACAACACCATGTGACACGCTCTCGGCCAATCAACAGATAGAATCAAAGGAAGGGGGTGTTAGAACTTCTATTATAAATAAAGTGAAACTTTAAAGTGTCAACAAAAGTACTGTTGTCCACTAAGCCAGGGTGTACAACTTTGACAAGACCCTCTTGAAAATATGTTCATTTCATTTTGTGCGGCTGCACCTTAACCAAACATGGTCCTTGTTAAAATGCCTATTGAACATGAGGTCAACATAACTTAAAGGCTGCATGCATGCGTTTCTTTAACCCTTCAGTCCTCAAAATACCTGAAAAAGCCCTGCCTGTATTCCTCAAACGACCCAAAACCAACCTCGAACTTCACTGCCCGAAACCAACCTCAAACATTAACGCTCGAAAACAACCTCAAACTGCACCGTCCGAAACCACACTCGAACCTCACTATCCGACATTACCCTAGAACCCACCCTAAATCTTCAACACCCGAAACCACCCTCGAACTTCATGGCCTGAAACACCCTCGAAGTCTGATTGTGTCACAGTTTTACACATGTGATTGAAAATGCACCAAACAGCGATAAATAGAGCATGATCTAAATATTACAATGGTTTAAAAATAACACTTGCTTAAAAGTTTGGAAGTCCCATCACTCAATGCGCATATGCAACCCCATGCGTAACACCACAAGTAGTTTTTTTCTGTGTGTTTATAGAATGTATGTTATGTGCAAAGGTTTTTTCTGCACAATGTACACAGTAATAGCAACCAAACTTGTTTTCATGATAAACATAACAGGTGTTTTACACACGGATTAGCATGAATTGAATTTTATTAAGAAGTTTTAGGTAAAAAAGTTTTAGGTAATAGCGGCATTAGTTTTTATTTTCTTTGAGACAACAGTACAATTGAGCAAACCTCCGTGCACAACTTTCCACAAACGTTTATTTCGTACACAAACAATGTTTCCTAATATTAGTTGATCTGTCTTCTGTTTCCAACCTCAAAGCTTCAATTTGGTAAAGCAAACAAAACAACTTTGGAAATCATTTGAAAAGTAATTTCATTTTCCTTCACAAAATAAACCAAACTTGTGACACATAAAAATAATCACAACAAAAGTTATCTAAGGGTTTCTAGGTAGGCCTATAGTAGAAAATCTGTTGACATTCTGGTTCGCATTCAAGGAGTAAATGACCTTATGTTTAATTGTGCGCGAGTGCTAAAGGGTAAATGATGATCTCCTTGTAACAATTTATGAGAACTGTTAGTGCAAAAGGTCAGTAGCCTTTTAACTGCTTTGGATGAGGTTTTCACAGATTTGTTGGATCATTCTACAGTAGTTTAAAACCCTGACATTAGGACTGATTTTGTTTTCCCCTGAGATTACTAACAAACATCAAACATCGTTTGTTGGAATATGAAGATCAGTTTTTTAGAATGCAAATCATTTTTTTTATTATGCACCCTGTATTTGAGAAAAATGTACTTCAAACGTGTAAAATGAACAAGTTTCGGTACAAAAACTAATTTTTCTTTCATAACAGATTTCCAAAGACATATAATACTTGGTTTTCAAAAAACGTATGTAACTTTATAAGTTGCCTATTCTATAGCCTGTTGAATGGTATAAATAATAATAATAATAAAGACTTGTTATGCGCACATATCCACCCTGCTGGGTGTTCAAGGAGCAGTAAACTGAAAACAAACAAAAGAAACAGATACAACTAAATTATTCCTTGAAAACCTGTGACATAAGATAAGTTTTGAGAAGTGATTTGAACTGTTTGGTACAAAGACAAGATCTAAGATTATGTGGTAGAGAGTTCCAGATGCGTGGCGCAGCTGCATAAAAAGACCTGTCACCCCAGGAGTGTTGAGACTTGGGTTCCTTGAGGAGAAGCATGGTACGAGATCGAAGATCCCTTGACGGAGTGTAAACTTGAAGTAGTTCAGAGATATAGTGGGGAGCCTTGCCGGTAAGTGCTTTGTGGACAATGAGCATCAGTTTGAAGATGACACGTTGAGAGACTTAAAGGGAGCCAGTGAAGTTGTTTCAGAATGGGGGTGATAGAACAGGATTTTTTAGGCGGTGTCACGATGCGGGCTGCAGTGTTTTGAAGGCGTTGAAGACGGAAAATCTGGTTGTTAGGAAGACTGTAGAGAAGAGCGTTGCCGTTGTCAAGATGAGAAATAACAAATGCATGAATGACTTTTTCAGTGGCACTCTTGTTCAAGTACTTGCGTATCTTACCAATATTCCTGATGTGAAATGATGACACACGTATTATGTTGTTGATGTGTGGTTGAAGTGTCATTGATGAATCAAAAATAACCCCCAAGTACCAAGTATGATATGGACATAATATTGGATGATCTAAAAATTTTGTATTGAAAACTTCAACTAAAATGGCCCAATCGATATGCATTTTCAAAACATTAAGCCATTAAGGGCCTGGATGAAATGCCATAACTTTGTGATAGATTGAAAGAGTAACCCTCTGTTGTGAATAGAAATTCATGCAAAAAAGCGCAACGGTGTTGACAACAAAAAATGCATGGCAAAATGGCGCCCTCAGTTGATTCTTATAATAAGCACTCTCTCAAAGCAAGACAATGAAGGGGCTAATGCCTAAAACACAAGTTAAATAAGTGTTGGATTGTGAATGCCTTATTCCTCATCTCATGCAAATAAATATTAATAACTATTGATTTCTACTGAATGTATTGTCAGTGGAAATGCTTGAACAAAGCATTACATGTATTTATGTTTTCAAAAATCTTGAAAACAAATTAACAAGTGTGATCGCCAATATTCACTACACGAAAAAAAAAGTATAATAAAAGGTAGGAAAAAACCAACTAAACAAACACCAATTAATCCTCGTTATTAGCAGCGCGCCCATAACAATGTGTTTTTCAAAGTCTTAAAATCTTTCAAGGATTTTTTATATACGTTCACCTGATTTTTGTGGTTTGACGTTTTGTTTTGCTGCATTGGCAGTTGACTGTGCAAGTCTAGCACATATCAAAAACAAGAAAAAAACTTGAACGAAAACTATATTTTTCTATGAGTTCAAATCTTCTTTTGAAAATTATATTTATAAAAAATTCTTGAAAATACAAATACCCATAGCAAATTGTTATAAATAAAAATTTCTACGTTTATATAATATAAATAATTTGTTCAAATCAACTTTGAAACAAAATTAAAACTTGGTATGAGGATGCTTATTTTTAGAAACCCCATTTGCCAATCACGCCTGAAATTGTGTGTCCATCACCACATAGGTTTAATGACAATATTACCGTCAGTAGGGCAAAATTCAGAGGTCAAGTCTCTGGTTATTCTTCGTTATTATGTTGAATTGATTTTACTGTCATATTGTTTATCACTTAGTATTACACTCCGAACAACATATAGTTTTCATGGCCATAAACTTTGTTAAACTAAAATAGATGACAGCATAAAATCCCGACCACCTAAACCTATACGGTTGGGACCACAATAGTTCCGGAAGTCTAAATATGCACAAGACTTACACAGTTTATGGCTAATACAGGAAAGCAAAGAACAGTCAAGAACAACCTCAATCAAGAAAGATCATAATCGTCAGCTCCAACAAGCTCCAATAACTGTCGGAAATGATTAGCAATTGCGACTTACAGGAAAAGGTTTACAGAGGGCAGGTTGATTTGGGGGAGGGATAAGAACATAGAGGTCAGAAATACAAAAATTATATCAATCAAAATGTCACTAAAAAGCTAAGAAAAAATTTCTAAGACAAATCTTTTATGATTTTTAAGATAAAATGACAAGAAACTAAAAAAGTAGATATTTCTTTTCAGGAAGACCCCCCATGTCAAAAATTATCTGAAGCTGAGGTAATAGACTTAATCGCCCAAGAAAAATTCTGACAGACAAAGTGGGAACATGCCAGCAGTTCACACAAAATATTATCGATGAAAGTAGAACCTAAATTGGAGAGTCCACGTATTTGTGAAATGACAACCAAGTTTGATGTGCCCAAAGATGACATCGAGACATGCCTGAGGTACAGGTATGTTAAAGGTATTTTGACCAACTATTGTACTGAAATTTGTCAATGTCTGGGCTACAAAGCATTTTCAACCACTGTGCATTTATCCTTTTTCTTTTGGTGATTATTAAAAATAGTTATTGATGAGCACAGGTCATTGTATTCTATGCACCATTTGACAAATACATTCCACAACACTTCTCAAAGCACAATATTCCTACATGTATCATAGTTAGAAATGAGTTATGAGGGCTAGCAAACAATAATTTCTTTGCAACCTTAATTGCAAGACAATAAATAGTTAGTGGCCTGATGTTTCGACCGTAACTGAGTCTTTCTCGAAGATGTGTGCGAAGAATACATCGATTTCTGAAATCTTTGTAAACATGTAAAAGTGTTTTTTTTTTTTTTTAAAACATCTATTAAAATTTTGAAAACTCACTGAGCTGAAGGAGCCACAACATGACAGAATTCGGGCATCGTTTCACCAGGTACATGTCATCAATAGTACGTGATACAATCAACTCCTCAAGCTCCTCTGTAAAGAATTATCACAAATTAATAATAAGATTAAAGTCAAAACTGAAGTTAAAATGTAAATCTTAAATCACAAGAGAGATGTCAGCTTAATCAGATAACAAAAATCATTTGAGTATTAAAAGCAGCTGGAAAGGGGAACAGCAAGCTTGAAAACATGTTCATTGTACTAAGCCTGGGCAACGGTGTCGTCTATTGAATGCTATGTCTTGTCCCGACTGCCGCTTTTCAACTACCCGGTTAACCAAGCCACCACGACTACTAAAAAAGTACTGGCAAATACATGTAGTTGCCTTGTGTACTAAGTATGTCGTTTATAATGACAAAATGTACTTGCGAAACACAATCCTTCAAAACGACACGGTATTGAATGCACACACGCTTGCCACACAGTGAACGGATCAATGTTACACATACGCGTACACTCAGTTTATATCAGCATACATCACCAAACAATACAATGGCCATCTACGCAGGCTCATCCATATCCATTAGTTATGTTATGCGTGACTTGTGATTGGTCTGGAATTATTCACATATGCACTATGCAGAATGCCTATCCAATGCACATGGGGGGGGGGGAGGGGGTCATCGAGCCACAAACAGCCAGCAGTGGTATACATTACGCAAGATCCAATTTTTATGATGTTAGAAGTGATTTGAATGTTACTGATTTTAGCGCGATCTATGAGGCCAATGATGTTAATGTATCTTGGACGAGTTTTAAGATAATTTATTTCAGAGTGTTAGATTTGCACATTCCTAAGATCAAGATTAAAGACTCTACAGCTCCTGGGTGGATTGATGCAGAAATTTGTCATGCCCAAAACAAAACTCTGCTTGGAGATGTGCTAGAAAGTAAAAAGTCTGACTCTCCTCACCATTGGTCAGTTTTTTGTAAACTTCGTTATAGTTTTAAGAACCTTCTGTCTTTAAAGTACAATAATTATATTAACAACCTAGGTGCCATCATTGCTGATAATTCGAAGAGATTTTGGTCTTTTTTTTATAACTAAAACTAACTCTAAGTCTCTGCCTAATGTTATTAAGTGTAAGAATCCCCCAAATCAAGGTGATTTGGGAGTCCGCGAAGGGACGATACTTACCTGTTAAACCTACAATTTGCATATTTCTCTAAGCCTTAGGCTTCCACACTAGAATTTAATAACACAAGAGGGCGCCCTCCAACCGCCGCCCCTGCCCACGGCCAACTCGTCCTCTTCTCTCTAGAAACTAAGTAAGGCGAGCCACTGTGGGGAAGGAGGGACTCGACTCGTTTAACAGGTAAGTATCGTCCCTTCGCGGACTCCCAAATCACCTTGATTTGGGGGAGTCCACTTCAGGGGACTTCAGTCCACTTCAGGGGACTCCCTTACCTGTTAAACCTACAATTTGCATAGACTAGCCCCGAAAAATGGATGGTGGGCTTCAGAGCGAGCCTATATTCAATAACCGCGTCTCAGGAAACCTAAAACTTTGTCCCTTCGCCTTCTCTCATACCAAAAGGTATGAATAAAAAACTAACAGAACTCACCAGTTCTGCTTGCAAAATGTCCTGAATGGGGACACCTTTAAAGTAAGCCCATGACGTCGTCATGGCTCTGGTGTCATGAGCATTGACCCGAATGTCCGGTAAATTTGGCCAGTCTTGGATTGACGCCTGGATAGCCGTAACTATCCACCGGGAAATAGAGTCTGCAGAGATTGCCCTGTGTGGTTTGGTCGTTGAAATAAACAGTTGGGTGGTGTCTCCTCTCAAAGGGTTTTGTTTGAGCCAGGTACCACTTAAGTGCTTGAACTGGGCACCACAGTTTATCTTGTGGGACTGAGGAAAAACCTTTAAGGTCCGGCACAAAAATTGGTGGAGGAAGAAGGAGGGAGATTGATTCTTCGTTAAAAACCCCTGACGAGGCACCAGTCTTACCCCACTTGGCTCCCATCTAATGTGCCCTGGTTCAATTGAAAGGGCATGGAGCTTACTTCTTCGTCTAGCTGTGGTAAAGCCAACAGGAAAACGGTTTTGACCGATAGGTCTAATAAGGGGGCATTCGCCAATGGTTCATACGGCGGTTCCGCCAAGACCTTGAGAACTTGTGCAAGATCCCAGGATGGAACCAGCTTCCTAGATGGAGGTCTCTCGACATACATCCCCCACAGGAGCTGAGCCAGGCTAGTGTTATTGGACATAGTAGATCCATCTGCGAACCCTTTATGGACAGCCGCTACGGGGGAACGTCTTGCCCTTAGTCGCTCCACTGTTACCTCTAGCCGGACGAGAGCTGCCCCCTTTACTTGATTGTTTATTGAGGTTAATCTTGTCCGTGGCTTTAATTCGTTATGCCTCGGCTTGCATGACTTCCTGGAATTTTCCTCCAAATAAATCGAAACTCAGCCGGGGGAGATTCCAGGTTGGACCTCAATCCATCAGAGGGAACAAAGATCGAACCAAATCATCAAGGACACCCGCATAAACTGGTCCATACACAGCCGTAGCCCATCGTCAAGGCAATGAAAAGCTGTCTCGGTTGCCTCTGGTGATACAGGCGAATCTGCTTCACAAGAACACACCAAATATTCGGAAAGGAGTTGTAAAAAACATGCAACCCGAATTCCTGCCCTCGAAGCCGAGTAAATTTTCATTTAAAAAAATGCATCAAAATGCATCGTTTGTAGACAACACATCAGGGAATCTGACTCCTTTACCAGCCATACAGGTGGTACCACCCATAAGACAAGGGGTCATGTCACCTGCACCACAACTAATCTAATCTATCTAATATCTTGCAGAGTTTGTGGTGTTCAATACATAGGTGAAACAAGAACTACAATGAAGAGGCATTTCTACGGCCACAGATCAACAGTCAACACCCACAAGCTGGATACACCTGTAGGACACCACTTCAATCTTCCTAACCACTCCATTTTTGACATGAATTTACAGGGCATTGAGGCACTAGGTAACTCCAGAGAGACTGTCCGTCTGAGTAGGGAGAAATTGTGGATAAGGCGCATAAAGACCATTCAACCCCATGGTTTGAACATCCAAGAAGGAAATGACTAATAACCCTTTGTCTTTGCCCTCTCCCTTTTCCCCCACAGATATCCATATTTTTAGTCTGCCCTATTAACTAACTATTTACTTTTCTTCCAACCTTCCATTTTGTCCTTTGTGTTTCCAACTTCTTTGTGGTCTAGCCATCCCCTTCCCTCCAACCCCCCCCCCCCTTTGTCTTCATAATCCCTGCTTACCCCCTGCTTTTTCTGAATGCTTCTTGCTTTTCTCTCTCCACTCTCTCTATTCATGTTTTTCCACTTGACTGCTTTTGTCCCCCTTGTATGCATGTATGTGTGTTGTCTTGTCATTTAGCCTTCGAGAAAGACTCTGCTAGGGTCGAAACGTCAGGCCACTAACTAATTTTTTGCATTTATACTACAGGTCCTTTTGGTTGGTAATTCTAATTTCTCAATTTTCATTAATGACTCCTCAAACACATTTTTTTCCTTTGATGGAAAAGGTGACTTCAAAGTACTTCGACCGCCCAAATCCGCCGTGATTTTATCACGCACTGTAGCTGGCATGGGCGGCACTGATAAAAAATTATCAAAGTCTGCCTGAGGTACTCTGAACGGGCGAGTCTCTCGGCGCACGAACGGATGTATTTTTTTTCACCTCCGGAAGTGCGTTCATACGATCGGCACACAGCCGATCAATTGGAAGAACCGGGAAAAAATTCCTTTGGTTCGATCGGCGCAGTACGGCACTTAAACGATTGTCTAGCGCCCTTTACCGGGTCTGGTTCTTCATTGGACGGTATATGCAACACCCGTACCATATCTTTCATGACCAAACGCAATCACTGGTCGGTTGTGGATTGGTAGGATGATTCATCCAAATCAACCTAGGAATCATCCTCCCGCCTCGAGGGGTTGTTCCCGGTGACTCCGTCGCTGTGTCGGGAGAACAGTTTCCTCATTTCCCGAGGATTTTTCGGTGTTTGGGACCGCTACCGTTGCAGAAACACGGCGTGGGTCCCTATCTGACACACTGCCCGGGTCGGAAAAACTATCCGAGACGGTGATTGACATTACGTCTTCAGTCCTCGGGTCCGGCAAAACCTGCCTTGGCTCCGGTGGAGCCACCGGTTGAGCCGGCGTTGTCGGGTATTAGTGACGTGATACTGGCCGTCAGTTCACGGAACCCGTGTAATACCAGGGCCGATGTGGGGTCTTCCCGCCTACTATGATGCCGGCAATGACCCCATGGTGATCGGGAAGATGAGGATGCTGAACTGGAACTAGTATATCTTCGGCGTCTTTTATGCCGGTGGCGATCCTCTCCATCGGACTTATCCCAGCTCCGATGCTGTCCCTGGCTCGGGGCCGGGGCCACAACACCCGCCAATGTCTTTGGGTGGGCACCGGTGTTTCCGGGTACCGTTCCGGTCTTACGGGAGTCTGTTTCGGTCTCACCAGGGACAACATGGCCTGTAGCTACCAGCACCGCAGGTACAGTTTTGGCCCGGGAAGTACCCTTTTTCTTCCCCTGCTTACGTTTGGAAGCGATCACGGGCTGCCCGGCTGGGGGCGCCTTGTCGGATCCATCACTCAAAACAGCCTGGGACATATCCCCCGATTGAGTGATCTTGCTTGGACTCTCAGCGCCAGTGACTATACTAAATTCCGGAGGTCTCACAGGCACGGATTTAGTTGTATGGCCCGATGCTTTACCGGTGGCCAGAGACCCTTTAGGCATGACCCGGAAAGCGATGATTTCCCGCCGAAGTCATCTTGCCCGATTTGGCTCTGGAATTAGCTCCGGAAGACGCACTTGCTGCCGATTCACTTGAGGGAGACCGGGAACGAACCCATGCCGCTACGACCTCCCAATCTGTTGACCCCCAGTCCTTGCAAACCAAGCACGGCACTTGCCGTTTACAGGGTCTACAACGGGGGCACAAGGCATGTAAATCTTGCTCGGGATGAGGCTTAATACGTCGGCAAGAAGAACATGGAACAAAATTTTTGGGCATCACCCCACGCTTGCTTTTGCGTGAGTCCGCCATCCTAACTGAAAAAGTAACGTGAAAAATATTCACAACTCAAACATAAAGAACTGACACAACTCGTGTAATATATTTTTATTACCAAAACAGAAAGGAGTGAACTGTATAGTAAGTAAACGACTATACAAAAGACGAAAAAGGTATATATACAAGAAGAAAAGCACAACTCGTCATTTGTGTATAAATCTTCTAAGGAACAAAACAATTCGGTAAATGTCACCTGAAAAACATCTGTTTTATACCAAAACCTAAAAACTGGGACCTTACCAGCAAAACCGTAAAGAAAGCACAGTATAATCACGAAAAGAAGATCACAACTTCCTCCGAAATACAAAAAATCACTTAAGGATACGTCTGTAACAAAACACGTCTGTCTTCGATGAATGCTAGAGAAAAGAGGACAGGTTGGCCGTGGGCAGGGGCGGCGGTTGGAGGGCGCCCTCTTGTGGTATTAAATTCTAGCGTGGAAGCCTAAGGCTTAGAGAAATATGCAAATTGAAGGTTTAACAGGTAAGGGAGTCCCCTGAAGTGGACTGGCAATTCTGCCTTTAATGCTATGGACAAGGCTTCCTTTTTTAACAACTACTTTTTCTTTGTTCTGACCCAGCCTAAGGATTATTCCAATCTTCCTGATATTACTGTTCATCAAAGAGATAAGTTGGGTTCTATTCAGATCAGTGAAGGCGAAGTACTCAAAATTCCTAACAATCTGGACGCTTCTAAGGCTATTGGTCCCGATGGGGTTTCCCCTAGAATATTACAAGAATGTGCTCTACAAGTTTCTTTTCCTTTGTGCCATATTTTTAATATGTCACTTAGTTGGCACTTAGTTCACTAACAATTCCTAGTGACTGGCTCAGAGGCAATGTCGTTCCTGTTCATAAAAAGTCTGATAAGAGTTTTGAAGAAAAATATAGACTTTTCACTCTCCTTTGTGTATGTGCTAAGGTTATGGAAAGAGCTGTTTTTAACAAAATATTTCTTCAAAATATTTCTTATTGTACATGATGACATCTATAAACTTCAACGTGTTTTTGTTAAAGGCTACTCCACTGTTACTCGGCTCTTCAGTGTTTTCCAGGGGTTAGTTTCATTTTAGATAAGGCTGAGCTGGTCGATATGATCTACTTGGATTTTACTAAGGCATTCAACAGCGTTTCTCATGATCTTCTTATTCACAAGTTTAAGAGTTTTGGTTTCACTCCAATTTACTTGGTTGGTTGGTTGGAAAGTTATTAGGTGTTCGAGGCAAAAGCCCAAAAAACTCATTGTTTTTGTTTGATTTATTGAGGTGTTCGTGCAACAGCGCGAACAACTCATTGTTTTTGTTCGTTTTTTTTTTTTTTTTTTTTTTTAGTTTTGCTTATTCTTCTCAGTGGACTTTGTCCGCATACTTGCAAACCTTTGATCAACTTGAAACTTCATGTGAAGTTAGAACATAACTAGCAGAAGCTGAGTAAGTTGTGACGTCATGATTACATCACCAGGTGTCAAATTACAAGCCATTTAAGGTCAAAAAGTGACCTCATGCCAATGCCTGTATGTCTCTGAATAATATAGCTACACTATTCAAATTTGAGCATATGATAAACAAAGACATGGGCAACATTTGAAAAGTTAACCTCAAATTCACATGACTTTGGCTTTTGGTCGTGCCGGAAGGTCAAAGTTTGCCTTTGAGCAATTCTTATAAAAAAAACTTTTTTGTAAAAATATTAACTTCTGTATATCAGATCACCTTCAAATTAATACCATATTAGGACCTGGATAAAACCTCCATCAGGTAGTTGTGACGTCATGATGACGTCTTCAGGTGTCAAAATACAGGAAATCAAAGTTTAATACTTCATAAATTCATTACTCAAGAAGTACAATAGCTATTATTACAATCTATACATCATCGGAGAGGTCACGAACAATGTAGCATATACTTCACAAAATTTTACACCATTTGACCTTGACTTCCTGTTCAAACAGGAAGTTGAAAATTTTGAAGTTCATACTTTAGGAAATATTCATACTTTTTACAAACACACCACTCACAAATTTTACATCATGTTGTAGGACCAAAAGCGTTCTCAAACTTTGCCACCGAGATGTTACCTATTTGACCTTCACTTCCGGTTGAAAATCGGGTATGCTTTGACCCGCCCTTAAACCACGGGAAAATAACTGCACTGAAAACACACACAATGCGTGATCTATACCCGTTGCATGGTGAGCGGCTTTTCGCTCCATTGACCACATGCTTGTACTCTAGTCGCTGTACATAAAGTTGTAATGTTTGTGGTGTCTTGTAGCTTACAACACTTGTTCCGTTTTGTTCATACGCATGACCCCACTTTGACCTTTCCTTCTGGTCCAAACAGAAAGTTCAAGTATTAAAATCATATTTCCTGAACCACATGTCATGAAGTCTTAATCTTTGTGCTGCTTGCTAGCTTAATACACATTTTAAGATTTTATGCGAAGCATGACCCCACTCACTTCCGGTCCAAACAGGAAGTTCAAAGTATACAAATCATATCTCCTGAACCACAAGTCATAAAATCATAATCTTTGTGCTGTCTGGTAGCTTATACACATTTGACATTTTATTCCAGGAGCATGACCTCACTTTGACCTTTACTTCCTGTCCAAACAGGAAGTTCTGAGTACAGTATACGAAACTCTGGTCTCTGTTCAAGGTTCATGCAACCTGAATTTGGCAATGGCTTTGTCACTCTCTAAAACAGCCGTCCATACGAACCTCACTAACAATCAAATGTCAGGATTTTAGTTGTGTGCTTTTTTTTAAAGACTTTTGCTAAAGTGTGTAGCTTGTTAGGCACACCACAAAACGGCAATAGCACCAAATTAAACTAAATGAAAGAGCTCATGCGGCAACACTGACCCCATCGATTCTTGAACACCTAGTGTTTGTTTCTACAAACAATAAGTTCTAGTTTATCTTGTCGTCAGCAAAGGATTATAGATAGATGATAGATAAAATGGTTTATCAAAACTGTCCTCACAGCACAAGACTAAATTACAACAATTTTACAATTAAAAAAAATACAAATTTACATTAAGTAAGGGGAGCAGAAATACATCAAACATTAAATATACACCAACAAAATTTAAAAACTATAAAATCTAGCAATAGGTCAATAAGAACCCGAGTATCAATATGGCAAACATTAAAGAGCAGTTACAGGATGCTCTCAATATTTTTACTATTACCTTTTTATGTCAGAATAGACATCGTAGATACCGTTTAATAACCATTTTAAACTTAAAATTTGCATTTAGTAATAAAGAATTCAAGTCAAAATGCACCTCTCCGCGGGGCTTTTTCAGCCAAGAATCAAAAACTGCTTATCTATGATAATGATATGCATATGACCCCTTGACGTCACCGGCGGCTAAAACCTCACGGTTAGCATTATAAACACACACGTAAATGTCTCTTTGCTTGGAAAACAAAACAAAATCAAGAAGAAACCAAACTTACATCATACAGTTAAATACTCTTTCTGTCCATCCAGAGTATCCTAAATTGTGTCATTGTAAAATGAAGCCTACACGTTGGGTTGTTTTTTCGCTATAAACGAAGCTAAAATTTCCAATAAACTAAGCACCGCAGACCATGAGCGTGCGGACCAGTGCTGCACATGTATACGGTTTGAACGTGTGCACCAGTGATGATTATTGCAATATCATGGGAATTTGAACCGTATTCCCGAGCATGCGCAGAAACGTCAAGAAAGAAAGCGTTGTGTAGGGGCCTCCCCGTGATAATGCGGTCTGCGTTGCATGCTTCGCGGCACTTGTCGAGTGAATTCTTGCCGTGTGTGTGTGTGTTATGTTAGGGTTGAATGCTTGACGTGTAGAGCGATGCACTAAAAATCAAGCCGAGCTGCGGAATCGCCTCGCCTCTCAAAGGGGTACTCCCCCATTAAGAGTTTTCCACTCACTGAGTTCCCCACGATACCGAACACATTGTTCTTGGCCACTCAAGAAGCTGGCTATCCAGGTGATGCGAAGGGCGTGTCAACCAGATCAAGGCTTTACTGAAGCCTGTTATCACCACTGTACTTGTGCTGCCTGGTTTGTTAGCATTCTTATGTAGTGTGTCTAAGAGTTTTACAGGGTTAGTGCGTTGTAGAGAAACCTTTTCGGTTTCCATACTGGTTTACGTCAGTTGCAGCCTCAATATCAATTGATAGTAGCCATTTTGCAACAAACCCTTCAGCGACCTTTGCGAGGTGATTTGTCAGTGATATTGGTCTGAGTTTATTCCACATTGCCGGTCTCGTTTTAGGTATAGCGACCACTACTGCTCACAGGCAAATTCATGGTCGAGGGATGTACCTCTGGCTGGCTTCTTGTAGTGTTTGGCATACCCCAGGGTTCTGTGCTACATGTACATGTAGGACCCTTGCTCTTTCTTTTTAACATTAATGATATGCCTAGCTGCGTCAACTACTCTACTATGGCCCTGTTTGCTGACGATTCAAAATTGTTTAAATCTATGTTTTAAATCTATTACCAATGTTTCTAACTGCAGCTTGCTACAAAATTATATTAATTCTTTGTATGTATGGAGTAATGTGTGGGACGTGCATTTTAATAATTCCAAGTGCCAAATCAATGGTGAACTTGTTTAGTGCCCTCTTGTGATAGTTTTTGGCAAGCCCATGACTGTCATTTTCAACAGTGAACCTGTAAACATGTACATAGAGTCCTCTCAAAAAGAGTTTACAGATTTCTGATACAACACGTGAACTATTATTACAAATAATACGAAACATTTAAGGGATATTAAGGCCTTTTCCAAAACATGGGGTCACGGTAACCGAAAATCTTTAGTGCTCAAAGGATCTATAACTGAAAAGAAATTGAAAATCGGTTGTATAGTTCTTGAGATATGGTCCCACTTCCGGTTGACCCGGAAGTAAAGGTCATCAAGGGGTCACGATAATCAAAGTTCAATTTGTAATGCTCAATAGATCTCTAACTGAAAAGAAATTAAACATTGGCTGTGGACTTCTTGAAATATGGTCCCACTTCCGGTTGACCCAGAAGTAAAGGTCAACAGCGGGTCACGGTAACCGAAGTTCAGTCTTTAGTGCTCAAACAATCTATGGCTGAAAAGAAATTGAAAATCGGTTGTATAGTTCTTGAGATATGGTCCTACTTCTAGTTGGGTCATCAAGGAAGTCGAAAGGGGGGTCACGGTAACCGAAGTTCAATCTTTAATGATCAAAGGATATATATAACTGAAAAGAAATTGAAAATCGGTTGTGTACTTCCGATTTACCCGGAATTAAAGGTCAACATGGGGTTAAGGTAACCATGGTTAATCCCCAATGCCCAAGGGGTCTATAACTGAAAAAAAGTTTGAAAATCGGCTGTGTACTTCTTGAGATATGGTGCTGCAAAGATTAACCAATTAAAGCGATGAATTACTGTAATTTGACACCTGATGACGTCACAGTAACAAAATTGTGTTTTTCATACTAATAAATTTTATAAGGTACAAGATGGTATGTAACTTATCCCAATTAAATGCCTTTAACAAAAACTACCTTAACTTACCTAGGAATAACATGTTGCTCAAGCACAAATCCAATGGGGTGTGTACAAACCAATTGGTCCACCTTCGGTTAGGAATAAACAGCGGCACAATCTCCGACGCATTGCCGTGATTGCGCAATACAGAGTTTGTTTCATGGGGTCAGATTTACCAATCTTAAATCGTTATTTATCATGAAACTACATTGTATTTGATTATTTTTAATGGACTGGAGTAACTCTTAGAAAAAGCATTTGTGTTTTAAACATGATTTGTGTGTTATAAGTAACTAAAATGTAACTTATTCTGAAATGTAGTGTTTTAAACATTATTTTTTAGAGCAATTGGTTTTGTACACAGTTAGAAAACGCACAAAAAAGTGACGTCATGATGACGTGATGGTGAATGTTAGGCCAGAATTGCCATCTACAATACAAAACAAGTCCATAACTGAAAAAAGTTTGAAGATAGGATGTAGACTTCTTGAGAAATGATGTAAACAAGATTGACTAATTAAATATTCACACCGCTGTCACTTGATTAATTAATTAATCATTTTAATCTAATGATACATTAAGTCAAGGCATAAGCTTTCATATGGTATATGATTTGTCTACATCTGATAATTCTAAGAGGGGCGTATGACAGTTGGAAAAGTCATGTGCTAAGTCAATAGGGTTTGGGGTTAGAAAGAATAATAATAATAATAATAACTAGACATTAGGTGTTTGTCCAGGACAAACACGAAGCTGTTCCATTTTGTTTAAATTTGATTAAACGCTCTGTATTAAGGCCAAACAAAAAAGGACTCTGTTTCCGATTACATGTCATTTAAAAATAGGGTCAGTAGGTTGGAAAGTTTTTTTATTTTGCGTTTTTTTTTTTTATTCCGACACGATTGACAATACGTCCACGATCGTTCATGTGTTAAGCGCAATCAACAGATTTGCACAACGAATTCAGCAAAATTGCGTGCAAACTGCAGTTTGCGCTCTGCAGATTTGGCAGTTAATCTGCCCGACCTTGCAAACTGTGCGCAATCTTCAGTTTGCGCTCTTTAGATAGGCAGTTTAAGCGGCCGATTTTGCAAAAATGTGCGCAATCTGTTAATTGCGCAAACCTATGGAATGCGCTTCACACAGCGCCGTGTACACACGTGAGCGATACGCATTGCATTGTGGGTATTTTTCGCTCGTAGTCGAGTCGTTGGACATCGCAGGCGCAAATCACGGAGATATCTGTAAATTCTTCTTGATATGTTCTGGTTTTTATTTCAAATGTTGCCTAAAACATGGTAAATTGGTAAAAGTCAGACATTTTCTTCCAGGTGAAATGGGTTTTTGATTTAGTTTTTTCCCCGTTTTATCCCGTTTTCACAGGATCACATTCATGGGGCATGTCTTGTCACGTCGTGGAATAGAACCAACAGAAGGACGCATCAAGGCCATGAAAATGCCAAACCACCGGCAAATGCAGCAGAGGTGAAGAGTTTCCTTGGGTTGGTAAATTTCTCTGCAAGGTACATCCCAAACCTGGCTACTCTCACAGAACCGCTACGTAAGCTAGTGAGAAAGAATGTACAGTTTGTATGGGGTCCAGAACAGCAGCTAAGTTTTGAAAAACTGAAACAGTGTCTAACCGATGCTGACACTCTGGGGTATTTTAGACTGGATGCTGCAAAGACACAGTTGGTGGCAGGTGCAAGTAATGTAGGACTAGATGCAGTTTTACTGCAGGATTACCAGGGTCAAACACGAGTTATTAGCTATGCTAGTCGTATGCTGACTGATGTGGAGACGAGGTATTCGACAACAGAAAAGGAGGCATTAGCAGTTGTATGGGCGTGCGAGAAATTCCATGTATATTTTTACGGAATAGAGTTTGAGCTTATAACGGACCACAAACCACTGGAAGTATTGTATGGTCCGAAGTCACGACCCAACGCGAGAATAGAAAGATGGTTGTTGAAGTTAATGTCATAGACGTATAAGATTCAGTATCGACCCGGTCGAGAAAACATTGCTGATGTGTTGTCTAGGCTGGTGGACACAAGCACTGCAGACAAACCTAGCAGATTACAGATGCAGGCAGAAGAATACATTCGTTTTGTTGCCAGGGAAGCATCACCACGAGCAATGTCGACGAGAGAAGTCGAAGAGGAATCGAGGATTGATGAGGAACTTGTTGCTGTGCGAAAGTGTATCAAAGAGGACCAGTGGGATAAACACAGTGTGAACTTTTGTGCAGTGAGAAATGAGCTGAGCTGTATTGGATACCTAGTTGTTAGGGGAACCAGACTTGTCATTCCACGGAAGTTGAGAATGAAATGTGTGGAATTGGCTCATCAGGGACATCTGGGAGTAGTTGGTACAAAGCAGACACTCAGAACCAAAGTATGGTGGCCTCAGATGGAAAAAGATGTTGAGAAATATGTGAGGTCATGTCATGGGTGTCAAGTTACTGGAACGATGCCAAACCCAGAACCACTGAAGCCTACACCGCTGCCAACTGCAGCATGGCAAGATTTGGCCATTGATCTGATGGGACCACTGCCGTCGAAGCATTATGTTTTTGTGGTAGTTGACTACTATAGTCGTTTCTATGAGGTAGAAATCATGAAGGATACTTCAAGCGAGCGTATCATTGAGGCCTTAGAGAACATGTTCAGTCGTTATGGCCTGCCGAGATCCATCACATCAGATAATGGACCACAGTTTCGGTTGAGATTTTTGAGAAGTACTTGGAGGGTAATGACATTAGACACAGAGCTGTAACACCCCTCCATCCAGCAGCAAATGGGAGGTTGAGAGTACAAAATTCGTCATCTATGACAAAACTATTCGATTATTTGCTATAGAAGGCTAGAACACAGGTTTGTAGACTGAATATTCTGGCAGTCAACTTCCATAGTAAAATTGCAAGCTGATCAGAAAATTGCATACAAGTATTGCAAGGGAACAGTGGCATGCTTGATGTTACAGGCATTAATGAATTGACAACTGTCAAAAGTTTCAGTCAAAAGACAGATAGTTCATGAACGTTCTGATATGCACACCAGATATATCAATAAGACAACTTGTAATATCCGAAAAAGGACAGTTTCAGTAGAATTCCACCGTGGTGATTACTGTCAAAATTTAAATGAATGGAATGTAATGTTCTGATATTATCATAGAATCATCTTTACAGAATGTTGACTTTTGCAAATGAGATTTGCAAATTAGATACTCTAGTTGTAATATATTAACAATATGTAAAAAAAATACAATTTATAAAAATTACTAAGTATTTATGGTTTTGTATTTGATTGATTAAAGAGATTTTATTTTCAATAGATATAATTAAAAAAACAGATGTTGATTTCAGAAAAAAAAAAAGTTCTTCGTTTGACATGTTTTCTCGTTCCGATACGCGCGAGACTTGCACAGTCTATGCCCAAGAAGTGTCTAACTGTAAAAAGTTTGCAAAGATTTTCATCTCAGTAGGCCCCTACATGTGACATTGGTCAAGTCTCAACACATGGTGGCGCTATACCAGTTTTTATACTATAACCTTCATTCTGAAAGTGACCCTAAACTTTAACAGGTTTCACAGTTAATACCAAAGTGCACTGAACGAATGCAAGAAACATTGATCACTAGAGGGCATTCCAAAACAATTTGGTTGCGCATGCTTGTTTATGTTGATGTGTGATTGAGTTGAGCACACAAGTCAACTGAAGCAAATTATTCGATGCGAATTTGTGATGTCAAAATTCGTTTCGCATTCGCAGGAAGTATGAACCGCTGATAAAGCAAACTAAACCCGACTTAGGGCCTAGTTTATGGTTCTGCTTATACCGCCAAATTTTGCGCTTACAATGACCTTTCTCCGCTTACACGAATAATGATGTTTCCGGAAGTTGGGTTTGCTTACACTTGAAGAGCCATTGTTTGTGCACAGACACAAAACGTGCAATACATGACGCCATAGTGATGTAGTCCAGAATTTAAGGCCATCAAATATTTAAACAGTACCTCAAAAGTATAGCATCGAAGAAAAAAATTAACGATCGGACGTATACTTTTTGAGATATGGCGGTCTAAAGATTGGTTAATTAAATATTCATGCCGTTATAACTAAGTAAATTAATTAATTAATTTAAGCTAATTACATTTCACCAGAACTTCAAGACCTAAGCTTTAATATGATATAGGATATGACTCTTTTATACAAAGCCAAGTATAACTTTTAGCCGTGACAAAATGCCCTGGTTAAAAAAATGGCCTTTTGACAAAAGGAAAGAATAATAATAATAATAAAAACAAATAAAAATCTTGACGATTACAATAGCTGTTCCACCCTAACAGGTCGGAACAGCAAATAATAATAATAAAAAATAGACCTTAGGTGTTTGTGAACAAACACATAGCTGTTCAGTTTTGTCTTAATTTGATTAAACGCCATGTATCAAGCTAGCAAACATCACAAAGATTATGACTTAATGACATGTGGTTCAGGAGATATGATTTTTGATATTTGAACTTCCTGTTTGGACCGGGAGGAAAGGTCAACAAGGGGTCATGGAAACCGAAGTTTAATGTTTAATGCTCAAAGGATCTATAACTGAAAAGAAATTGAAAATCGGTTGTGTAGTTCTTGAAATGTGGTCCAACTTCCGGTTGACCCGGAAGTAAAGGTCAACATTGGGTCACGGTAACCCAAGTTCAATCTTCAATGCTCAAAGGGTCTATAACTGAAAAGAAATTAAAAATCGGTTATGTAGTTCTTGAGATATGGTCCCACTTCCGGTTGACCCAGAAGTAAAGGTCAACATGGGGTCACGGTAACCCAAGTTCAATCTTTAATGCTCAAAGGGTCTATAACTGAAAAGAAATTGAAAATCGGTTGTTTAGTTCTCGAGATATGGTCCTACTTCCGGTTGACTCGAAAGTAAGGTCAACATGGGGTCACGGTAACCGAAATTCAAACTTTAATGCTCAAAGGATCTATAACTGAAAAGAAATTGAAAATCGGGTGTGTAGTTCTTGAGATATGGTCCAACTTCCAGTTGACCCGGAATTAAAGGTCAACATGGGGTCACGGTAACCCATGGTTAATCTCCAGAGCCCAAGGGGTCTATAACTGAAAAAAGTTTGAAAATCGGCTGTGTACTTCTTGAGATATGGTGCTGCAAAGATTAACCAATTAAAGCTTTTAATTACTGTAATTTGACACCTGATGATGTCACAGTAAAAAATGTGTTTTTCATACTAATAAATTCTATAAGGTACAAGATGGTTTGTAACTTATCCCAATCAAATGCCTTTTAAAAAAAAACACCCTAACTTTTCATATCATATGTTGGTCACGCACAAATCCAATGGGGTGTGTACAAACCAATTGGTCCACCTTCGAATAGGAATAATTAGCGGCGCAATCTCCGACGCATTGCCGTGATTGCGCAATACCGAGTTTGTTTCATGGGGTCAGATTTACCAATCTTAAATCGTTAATTATCATGAAACTACATTGTATTTGATTATTTTTAATGGCCTGGAATAACTCTTAGTACAAGCATTCGTGTTTTAAACATGTTTTGTGTATTATAAGTAACTAAAATGTAACTTTATTCTGAAAAAAATTGTGTTTTAAACATTATTTTTTAGAGCCATTGGTTTTGTACACAGATAGAAAACGTGCAAAAAAGTGACGTCATGATGACGTGATGGCAAATGTTAGGCCAGGATTGCCATCTACAATACAAGACAAGTCCATAACTGAAAAAAGTTTGAGGATTGGATGTATACTTCTTGAGATATGATTAGAACAATGTTAGCTTTTTAAATATTCACACGGCTGTCACGTGAATAATTAATTAAGAATTTTAATCTAATTAAATCTTAAATTTAAGTCAGGGCATAAGCTTTAATATGGTATATGATTTGTCTACTTTTGATTATTCTAAGAGGGACATTATGGCCTCTGAAAGAGACCAGGTTAAGTCAATACGATTTTAGGGAAAGAAAGAATAATAATAATAATAATAATAATAATAAAAAACTAGATCTTAGGTGTTTGTGAACAAACACAAAGCTGTTCCGTTTTGTTTTATTTTGATTAAACGCTCTGTATTAAGCTAGCGAACATCACACAGATGACTTTATGACATGTGGTTCAGGAGTTATAATTTTTAATATTTGAACTTCCTATTTGGACCGGAAGAAAAGGTCAAAGTGGGGTTAGGCTTTTGAATAAAATGCGAATGCGAAGCGAATATTGACGTCACAAAATAATTCGCAACGATCAGGTGTACTCAGATTTATATAAGAAATTTGAAATGTTAGCATTGGTTGTTATAGAACATAATTGACCTTGTACGTTTTTTTTCTATATTGGAATACTAAACCTTATTTGTTGTGTCTTTATGCCTTATTTTAGTGTGTTAGGCTAAAATAGTAAATTGGGATATGAGTTTATTGTTCAATTTGGCTCTTGACCCCAAATCCAAAACGATCATATAGCCATGAAAAAGGTTATTTTTCTTTTCTACGCCTCTCATCAATCAGCTCTCTTTATTGCCCTATTGCAATCCCCACAAATTTGGTTGTTTGCTACACGGCGATTTTCCGAAGTAATGCGTTTGCATAAGAAGACTTATACACGTTTTCCGGCGAACGGGTCCCCAGCGCAAACGAGTCTGCCACCCGCACAATCGTCTCAAAACACAGGCGGTCTGTTTTCTACGTTCACGCTGAAACCTGAATAAGGAACTGAGCGGTGAAGAGCAAGCACCATTCTTCTCGATTCTCATGAATAAACGTAGACTTGTGTAAGTCGGCGACCGTAAGGACTCTATGTTTATTCTGCAAAAAAACGCAATAACACTGGTCATGATATAATTTTCGATAACACAAACCTAATTTGACACCGTACCCATTCCATGAAAACTTTCCTGGGTATTCAGATTTTTTCTACTAACAATGTTTGAATAAGTTTTGATACTTTTAAATTGACCGTCAATAAAATCTTTCTGTCTTTAAGAAAGATTTCTGCAATATAAGACATGTAATTTGACCTTATCGAATAATTATGTTTCTGGAAGTCGGATTTGTTTTCACTTTATTCAATGTGTTTTATACACGGGTGAAAACGCAAAATAAATGATGTCATGATGACGTCGTTCGGCGTTTTAGGCCAAAAACTAAATCTACAGTATCCCACAAGTGTATAACTGAAAAAAGTTTGACGATCGGCGGTACACTTTTTCAGTTATGGTTCGAACAAGGTTTGCTAATTAAATATTCATCTTGCTGAAATATGGCTAATTAATTAAGAATTTTAACCATTATTAGGTTAAATGTTAAGTTTAGGAACTAAGCTTCAATAGGATATGGTGCTGCAAAGATTAACCAATTAAAGCTTTTAATTACTGTAATTTGACACCTGATGATGTCACAGTAAAAAATGTGTTTTTCATACTAATAAATTCTATAAGGTACAAGATGGTTTGTAACTTATCCCAATCAAATGCCTTTTAAAAAAAAACACCCTAACTTTTCATATCATATGTTGGTCACGCACAAATCCAATGGGGTGTGTACAAACCAATTGGTCCACCTTCGAATAGGAATAATTAGCGGCGCAATCTCCGACGCATTGCCGTGATTGCGCAATACCGAGTTTGTTTCATGGGGTCAGATTTACCAATCTTAAATCGTTAATTATCATGAAACTACATTGTATTTGATTATTTTTAATGGCCTGGAATAACTCTTAGTACAAGCATTCGTGTTTTAAACATGTTTTGTGTATTATAAGTAACTAAAATGTAACTTTATTCTGAAAAAAATTGTGTTTTAAACATTATTTTTTAGAGCCATTGGTTTTGTACACAGATAGAAAACGTGCAAAAAAGTGACGTCATGATGACGTGATGGCAAATGTTAGGCCAGGATTGCCATCTACAATACAAGACAAGTCCATAACTGAAAAAAGTTTGAGGATTGGATGTATACTTCTTGAGATATGATTAGAACAATGTTAGCTTTTTAAATATTCACACGGCTGTCACGTGAATAATTAATTAAGAATTTTAATCTAATTAAATCTTAAATTTAAGTCAGGGCATAAGCTTTAATATGGTATATGATTTGTCTACTTTTGATTATTCTAAGAGGGACATTATGGCCTCTGAAAGAGACCAGGTTAAGTCAATACGATTTTAGGGAAAGAAAGAATAATAATAATAATAAATAATAATAAAAAACTAGATCTTAGGTGTTTGTGAACAAACACAAAGCTGTTCCGTTTTGTTTTATTTTGATTAAACGCTCTGTATTAAGCTAGCGAACATCACACAGATGACTTTATGACATGTGGTTCAGGAGTTATAATTTTTAATATTTGAACTTCCTATTTGGACCGGAAGAAAAGGTCAAAGTGGGGTTAGGCTTTTGAATAAAATGCGAATGCGAAGCGAATATTGACGTCACAAAATAATTCGCAACGATCAGGTGTACTCAGATTTATATAAGAAATTTGAAATGTTAGCATTGGTTGTTATAGAACATAATTGACCTTGTACGTTTTTTTTCTATATTGGAATACTAAACCTTATTTGTTGTGTCTTTATGCCTTATTTTAGTGTGTTAGGCTAAAATAGTAAATTGGGATATGAGTTTATTGTTCAATTTGGCTCTTGACCCCAAATCCAAAACGATCATATAGCCATGAAAAAGGTTATTTTTCTTTTCTACGCCTCTCATCAATCAGCTCTCTTTATTGCCCTATTGCAATCCCCACAAATTTGGTTGTTTGCTACACGGCGATTTTCCGAAGTAATGCGTTTGCATAAGAAGACTTATACACGTTTTCCGGCGAACGGGTCCCCAGCGCAAACGAGTCTGCCACCCGCACAATCTTCTCAAAACACAGGCGGTCTGTTTTCTACGTTCACGCTGAAACCTGAATAAGGAACTGAGCGGTGAAGAGCAAGCACCATTCTTCTCGATTCTCATGAATAAACGTAGACTTGTGTAAGTCGGCGACCGTAAGGACTCTATGTTTATTCTGCAAAAAACGCAATAACACTGGTCATGATATAATTTTCGATAACACAAACCTAATTTGACACCGTACCCATTCCATGAAAACTTTCCTGGGTATTCAGATTTTTTCTACTAACAATGTTTGAATAAGTTTTGATACTTTTAAATTGACCGTCAATAAAATCTTTCTGTCTTTAAGAAAGATTTCTGCAATATAAGACATGTAATTTGACCTTATCGAATAATTATGTTTCTGGAAGTCGGATTTGTTTTCACTTTATTCAATGTGTTTTATACACGGGTGAAAACGCAAAATAAATGATGTCATGATGACGTCGTTCGGCGTTTTAGGCCAAAAACTAAATCTACAGTATCCCACAAGTGTATAACTGAAAAAAGTTTGACGATCGGCGGTACACTTTTTCAGTTATGGTTCGAACAAGGTTTGCTAATTAAATATTCATCTTGCTGAAATATGGCTAATTAATTAAGAATTTTAACCATTATTAGGTTAAATGTTAAGTTTAGGAACTAAGCTTCAATAGGATATAGGATCTAAGTCTTTCATGTTCACTAAGTTTTTTTAAAAAAATTAAATAAAATTGTGTACAAATGCTATGGGAATTTAGGCGGAAACAAAGAATAATAATAATAATAATAACAATATTAAAAATAATAAAAATCTCGACGAAAATAGCTGTTCCAACTGAAAGTTTGGAACAGCTAAAAATAAAAAAATCTCAACGATTACAATAGCTGTTCCGCCCTAACAGGTCGGAACAGCTAATAATTGCTGTAATGCAGATAGCCATATTGGTTTTTAAAATGATGCTTTTTTCTCCACTTTGACACTTTTTTTCTTGTGGACAGGCTCTTTGGATCTTGAGCAATGGATTAATTTTAATCTAACCAAAACTTTTGGGGCTTTTTGAGTATTGTGCTGTCACAAATTTGTTGCGTGTGTTTTTTATGTTTTTCTTAATAACTATTTGATATTTCATTCTTTTTATGTAATATTGCTGGTGCTTTTATGAGATTTTTAAAGACTGTTTTTTGTAAACTGTACATTTCGGCTTTTAGCAGCTGTATTTTAATAAACCATTAATAATTATAATAATAATATGCCATGTCTTTGAGTTATTGCTCGAACAACATTTCTTTTGTTTTAGCCATAATGACCTTTACATTTGACCTACCTGTAGGGGGTCCAAAAACAATAAGCTTCTGGAGGATCCCAAGACTAATCCACACGCCAAGTTTGAAGTTGATATGCCAATTAAGTCCTTGAGCTATTGCTCAGTCAATGGTTGCACACACACACACACAGGTGTGTAAAGTCCTCCAATTGTGGATCTCCTTTGTTCAACTCTTTGGCCTGACAAACATGGAACACATTGTTTTTCTTTTTGATCGCAATCGCGGACATATTGTCCCTTTTGTTGGAGGTCCTCGGTTTGAATGTTGCAAACTCACAAACACACACCAAAGTGTGTAACCCCTTGCAATCAGAGACCTCCTATTGTCCCTTATTTGTAACTTTTTGGCAACAGCTCCCATATATTTTTGTACACGATCTCCAAAGCTCTGTATTTTTGACCGCGTGAGGGCGCTCTCAAAAACCTTTATATCACTTCCGGGGGTATAACTTCAGCAATTATCATCTGCTCAGCTAGCTGTGTACAGTTTTAACATCGGCGCTCTGTCACTTCTGTGCGCGATAGTTTCTAGTTGCTTCTAGAATCTAAGGTGGATTAATAACGGCTTCTTTAAAAGTCTTATTGTCTCATTTTGCACCCGTGCTTGGATGAGACTACAACCATACCAGTAGTGTACTGTTACATCTAAGAAAGTTTTTACATTTACAACCGGTCACACGCCAATCCGAACACAATCACATTCACAGCAAAGTCCTACCAACTGTTCTCCGCAAACAAAAACTGCTTAAAATACTTCCGCAAGACAGAGACTAGAACACATTACTACCAGAAATCATATCCATCACGGACAGTAAGACTGACTGAACTCTCTCGTGCACAAAAGTGACAGATCGCTGATGTTAAAACTGTACACAGCTAGCTGAGCAGACGATAATCGCTTATACCAGTATACCCCCGGAAGTGATACAAATATTTTTGAGAGCGCCCTCACGCGGTCAAAAATACTGCGCATTGAGGACCTTCACCCAACCATATTGTCCTCTTTGCTATAAGTCCCTAGATTGAATGTGTATACCTTCTCATCCAACCTTACGGATCAGGTTTGTTGGGTCCTGCCAATGTTGTTCTATTAATAACTTTTTGAAAGAATTCCTCTGTGGGGTCCAAGTTGAACAAAGAACAATATAAGCCCACGCATACACACCCACACGCAAGGACAAGACAAACACTAAATGCCCCCTTCTTCATGACCCATGACATTACATAAATTCACCGAAACTGACCTTCGACCCGTACCTAATGAACCACGACCAAGTAGACTTTACCTAGTGTCACGACTTCTGTACATACGTGACACATGAGTGAACTGACCACTGTGTTTAACACAAGCTTTCTGATAAAAAAAATATATTATTTCTGTAATCGTTACCAATTATGTACCATAACTTTCAAACAAGACCAAATTTTTTACAGTAGTAAGTTGTTATATATGGTCTGTTAAAACACTTTTTTCAAAGGTAGCCCAAGACTGAATTAAGAAAAAATACTATCGGTGGTTCTTGAGAGTAGAAATATCAGAACCAACAGGTAAATATGAAAAAACAATAATAACAAGACAATAGGTGTTTGTTAACAAACAAACATAAAGCTGTTCCGTTTTGTTTTACTTTGATTATAAATTAGTAGGCCAGCCAAAGTGTAAAATTACACTTTGGACGACATAGTTTGTTAATGGCCGGCATCCATGCTAGATCTATTGTTCATGGAATCAGGAAGACGATTAGGGTGGATGCCACCCTCAATTTTGAATTTTAAGGTCATTTTGAGGTCAAAACGGTCAATTAAGGTCACGATGGGAATTTATTTTATTTTGCACCAAATTTGACCCAAAGTGATAGATCTATCTATAAAAAGTATTTTTATCATCATATTGACATACCAAGCTTGTAAAACTAAGAGTTAATCTTTTATCTTGTACACACATGTATAGTAAAATGAAAACTAAAAGTGTGATTTTCTCGAAAAGTGCATATCTTGAGTATACCGAATAAGTTTGCACTCCCTATCTCAAGGGTGCATATATTTGTTTCAAACAACTTTTTTTCTAAAGGTAAATATACCCAGGCAGTTTTTAATCAAAATATAAATTCCATTTCACATCTTTTTGTACGGTGTAATGAAACAAGAAGGTATGTTCGTCACGCAGTACATGTTGTTGTGTTTACAAGAAACTAACAGCACTAGTCTAATTACCATCAGGTCAAAGGTCGTGTGCATATAGACCTACGCCATTGTGATTTGTAGTTTAAATACTAATAAACCGAAGATTCAACATTGGCGACAAGGAAAATTCTAAAAAATCATGGAGAAAACAGTAATCCCTATATTTGACTGTTTTTTCGGAGCCAGCAACCCTTGGACCACGATGGGAAAGGTGGTTGATGTCGTTCGAGCTGTATGCAGACGGCAAAGGCCATATTATTGGGTCCACCACGGCACCGGAGGTGAAACAACGACGACGTGCGTTACTACTCCATCTTGCCGGACCGGACGTACAGGAAATTTTCTTGACACTACCGGACATGGGCGTTGCTACTGATTGCGACGCGGCCAAAACCGCACTGAACAAATACTTCGTGCCGCAGAAAAATGCAGCATTTGCATGGCAAACATTTCACCAGGTCGTCAAAAAGGAAGGGGGAACGGTACTGCAATTTGTAACCAGACTTCGGAGAGCGGCTAGAGACTGTGATTTTGGAGGTGAAAAAGACAACCAGATAAGAGATGCTGTGCTGAGTAAGTGCAAATCTGATTATGTTAGACGCAAGCTATTGGAAGCAGGGGATGAACTAACTCTAGAAAAGGCAATGAAAGTAGCTGATAAATGTGAAAAGGTAGAAAGTCAGATGGCTGCACTGTCTATCAAGGGCATAACCTCACTGTCTGACACTATTGTCAACATGGTATCTGACAGGAAACCAAAGCCTCATGACAAACCAAGCAAGCCTAAGAAATGGACCCAACAATCCAAAAATCAGAGACAGGAATACCAATCGGTGAAATCCGCAACCACTACCATGACTACCAAAGGTGCTTGTTACAGGTGTGGTCGAACTGGGCATTTCGGTCGAGACCCCAAGTGCCCCGCAAGAGGCCCGACATGCCAAAAATGTTCTGGAAGAGATCATTTTGTTAAAGTCTGCAAGACCAAGTCAAAGCCAACAGTCAACCAAATCGGTGAGCAATATCTTTATTCAGAACCATCGCGTGACTATGCATTTCTCGTTCACGATAATACTTACTCGAATAAGATGAAAGTAACTGTTGGTGGAATTGACCTTCACATGTTGATAAATTCTGGAGCTACAAGTAACGTTATAGATGAACATACATGGAAATCACTGAAAAATGCCAAAATCAAGTGTGAATCCCATGTAGCCCCACCAAACAGGAAATTGTGGGCATACGGTGCTGACCAAGCCCTATCGCTGAAAGGTCTCTTCAACTGTGAAGCGAGCAAAGGCAAAGGTGTTCCCTTACTTGGCAAAAATACTGCAATGGAATTGGGTGTACTCAAAATTGGAGTGGATGCAGCTAACAGCCCTCCACACACGACAGAGGTAGCCAGTATTGATGAGCGCACAAAGAGTGGCTCAACCCGGAATACAGCCACAATACAACAGTTCCATAAGCAATTTCCAGATGTATTCAAAGGCGTGGGTAAGCTCAAAACTGAACAAGTGAAGCTTCACATTGACCCCTCTGTCAAGCCAGTAGCACAACCACTAAGACGCACTCCATTCAATTTACGCAGTAGAGTGGAGGAAAAGATTCGTGAATTGGAGGATCTCGATATCATTGAGCGTGTGGATGGTCCAACCCCTTGGGTCAATCCAGTAGTCATGGTGCCAAAACCGAATGGTGACATACGACTCTGCCTCGACATGAGACGCGCTAATGAAGCGATAATACGTGGTCGTCATCCAATACCGACAGTAGATGAACTGTTGCAGACAATGAATGGATCAAAGCTCTTCAGTAAGCTCGACCTCAAATGGGGCTATCACCAATTGGAGCTTGATAAGGAGTCGCGAGGTACATGTATCACAACCTTTGTTACTCACTGCGGTCTCTACCAATACAAACGACTACTCTTTGGAGTCAGCTCTGCCAGTGAGCAATACCAGTACATGATCGCAAAGACACTAGCGGGACTTGAAGGTGTGGAAAACATCTCAGACAACATCATCGTTCATGCATCTGACAAGGAGACACACGATACAAGAGTGCTCGCAGTGTTACGCAGATTGGATGAGGTTGGTCTTACCTTGAACCAAGAGAAATGCCAATTTAACATGAGTCGGTTGATATTCATGGGAATCCTACTATCTGAGAAAGGCATTGGTCCAACACAAGAGCGCGTAAGAGCTGTAGCAGAATTTCGCGAACCGGAAAGCGTCTCAGAGATTCAAAGCTTTCTTGGCCTAGTTGGGTTTAGTAGCAGATTCTTTGCTACAGTATCTGATCCACTTCGAAAGCTAACCAGGAAAGGAATTCCATTTCAATTTGGACCCCACCAGCGAACAGCCTTCAATTCGCTAAAGGAGAGCCTCGCAAACGCGACTACACTAGCGTACTATGACAAGAACGCACCGACAAAAATGATTGCTGACGCGAGTCCAGTAGGACTGGGTGCCGTACTAGTCCAGGAACAACGCGACGGTTTGGTTCCAGTCTGCTATGCCAGTTGCAGTCTGACAGATTGCGAAAGGAGATATTTGCAAACAGAGAAGGAAGCCCTATTCCCTCGAGGAAATCTTCAGCCGTCATGGACTTCCAGTGACACTTAAATCAGACAATGGTCCCCAGTTTCGTTCTCATGAGTTTCGCGAATTCTGTGAGGAGAACGGTATAGACCATGTAAAGGTTACAGCTAAATGGGCTCAAGCCAATGGCGAAGTGGAACGCCAAAACGATTCAATCATGAAACGAATCCGTATCGCACAGGCCGAAGTTCAAAACTGGCGAAAGGAACTACGCAAATATGTCACAAAATATCGCGCTACTGAACACCCCGCCACAAGGAAAACACCAGCTGAGTTGTTGTTCAATCGGAAAATGCGCGGAAAACTACCAGTGTTTCAGGCCGACAATCACTCTGACTTGGAAATCCGGGACCGCGATGCTGAAAACAAAGGAAAAGCCAAGCTGTACACGGACGCTCGTCGGAATGCAAAATACTCTGACGTGCAAGTCGGCGATGAAGTCCTTGTGAGGCAAGAGAAAACAAACAAGTTTTCTACCCCGTTCAACCCTGAACCATTCACAATTGTGAGCAAAACTGGCAATAGTGTCATAGTTGCCTCCCCGAAAGGTGCTCAGTATTCGCAAAACACCAGCCATGTGCGGAAGTTTATGCAAACTGCACATGATGCGGATATGCCACTGTCTGACCCTGCCATTCAACCATCCAAAGTGGATCACGAGAGAGCTGTCCCTGAACAGATTTCAGTTCCCCCGACTCAGAGTTCGGCAGATACTAACTCAGTCGCGACCCCAACTGTCGTGGACAAACATTATTCTCCACACAGTGACAGACCCAAAAGACAGTGTGGCATGCACCCAAAATACAAAGACTATGTTCTAAACTGAATGAACTGGACAGAACTTTGAACTCAAAGATAAGAGTTGCATTGAAAACATTTAAAGCATTGTTCTTGTTTATTGAAGTTTGTTTAAAAGTTAAAGTTTTGCATTGTATTAAAAAGCAGTTGGTCTATATTTATGCACGACCGGTTTTCAAGTATTGCTAAGCTAAAAGGTAAAACTCAAGAAGTATGGTTTATATTGTACTCATAGTTTACTGAAAACAACTTTATTTACATCCAATCAAGTCTTTAAACAAGTTGTAGGAATTGCCTTGTCAGAACATACATGTAGTAAGTCAGAAAATAGGCTACTGTTAAACATTTTAGGCTATTTCCATTTGTTTCCCATTGTTTACAAAAGTTGAGATTTTGTCTAAAAAGGGACGGATGTTGTGTTTACAAGAGACTAACAGCGCTAGTCTAATTACCATCAGGTCAAAGGTCGTGTGCATGTAGACCGACGCCATTGTGATTTGTAGTTTAGATACGAATAAACCAAAGATTCAACACATGTGAATGCATACACTGTAGTGGGTTTATAGTTTGACATGGTGCTCAAAAACTGTATGTCTGATATCAAAGTTGTTTGGGGCTAGGGGGGGCTTAAGCCCCCCCAAACTTTTGTCTAGGCTCCCCAAAAAAATGCAAGGAAAAAAAAGAAGAAGAAGATACATGCTGGAAAATACTGTATCTTCATTAGAAATTAAAATGAACAGATTTGCACGGTCTTTTCACATACTATAATCTTGTCCAAGACTACATGTATGGTTAAATGTTTCCGTCGAACAAGCGCGGTGCTTAGAATTTGCAGTTTCTGCCGGCGCGTGCTTCCGCCTCGTTTTGTTTTGTATTACATGAGCATAAAAACCAATCTCAGTTTGGAAATGAAGACGATGCGGTGATAAAACACAAGTAGCTCAACACATTATCACCAGAAAAATGTTCTTTTTAGTAAGTTCTAACCTCTTTTCCTCCCCCTCCCCTCCCATCCTAAAAACCTTCTTTTTTTCTTTTAGTATGAGGAGGCTGGACAGTTCTTTTCAGAAAGTCTGAGAAGTCACCCAAATTCCGAAAATCTACTCCGCGGTAGTAGAATAAATAGCAAGACAAGTTCTCTAAAGAACAAAATCTACACAGCAAAGTAGATAATTATACACATGGTTTTACCGCCAACCAAATATACATTGACTCAGACATGCAATGCCTCAAAAACCACATAAGGAGGCTTGAAAACATTGAAGAAAAGGTCTGTTTTAAACATCGCCTATGGACTTTTCAAAAGACAGATACCTTTGTCTCCCGCTTAAACAATAAACAGTCATAGGATTGTTGATAACAAGACCACATCAGAGCCAAGCGACATTAGTTTCACAATGTTTCTCTGCCTATTCATCTCTCAATGGCTACCTCCTGAGATAATAGTTTCCATTTTTCTGCACTCCAATTAACACATCACTAAGTCGCTGCAGACTGGTTATACGGTCTCTCTCTCTCTCTCTCTCTCTCTCTCTCTCCCCACCCTCCCTGCCCCATTCCGTCCAGCCCCCGGGCTTGGCAGTTTTTGCCCTTCCTCCCCTCCCCTCCCCGCCAGTTTTCTATAAAGAACTATACTTGACGCCTGCATTTTTTTTAAAAGCTTGCCTATCAATACATGATTCGCACTCGTCACGGAGAGAGTCTTCATAACTGACAAATTTGTATGTTTTTTTAACATTATGAGTGCGTTCCGGTCCTTTTATTTTTCTTTGCTTGTCCATTAATAAAACCTCTCTATAAGATTCTTATATCAAATACCATCAAAATGTTTTTCGTGGCCACATGATCTCATCCTTTGACTTGATTGCACACGGCTGCATGTACGATTTCACTCTTCCCTCTATAAACATCCCATAATATTCTCATTCAAAGTCGTTACACCACTGCAAGCTTTTGTTCCGTCCACCGTTTTGGAGTCAAAACCATTTGTACGCAACTGCATCATGTGTTGTATGATTATTGTATCTTTCTATACTTATTACGCGCCATATACATGAAAAATGCGCTGTTTATATGTTGCTTTTTGACTCCCAAAATGAAATAGCAGTAGCGAAAGTTAGAGGGTGACGTCACGTGCAAAAGGTCTAGCCCAAAAAAAATTGTGGCTCTAGAACCACGCCTGAGACCAGCTGTCACTGTGTCAGTTTTTCTAAACAGTAACAATGTTCAAGAACTCATCAAAGAATTCAACAACAAGCACTCTGGGAATCTAAAACTTCAGACTGTGTTCTCATTACATAGAGATGGTGGAGATTCTGCTAGACTTCATCAGAGCTCAGAGGGACAGACTGGATTCTCCCTTGAGAAGCTTTTTCAGCAATACAGCCATGGCTCACCAACAATTACCACAGCAATTATGTCCAGCTGGGACCTGTTTATCTTGCAGATATGAAACTCCTCGAGAAGACAGATCACCATCGTAGAAAAGGGCAAAGATCATTTGTAAAGATCTGAGATAGTAACAGGCGGTGGGTTCCTTGATGTTACAGATGCCAGGTCCAATAGGAGAGATGCTGTAAAACTTTTTAAAATGGCGTCTGACAAGAACTTGGTGAGATCAGCTTTGTTCTCATCCAAGGCAATGAATTGGCTCCAAACCCGTGGCTTTTTCTTTCCCACTTGCTTTGATCGAGTCACTTACCATCTCACTTGGTGCAATGTCTCTGGTTGCCAATGATAGTGGTATCTCTCTAACATTATCAGAGTCGGTGTCGTCTTCTTTAGCCAAGGTGGGGTTTACTCGGAACACATCAAATCTTATAAGCTGTGTTGTAAGCTTCCTAACGTCATCAACAACTTCATTTGTGCAGGATGGAAGGCTAATAGAGCGGGTGAAAGTGGTTTCTTCTTCATCATCTTCCAAACTGAAGAGAGATCTTATGTCTTGTGTGATGCGTGATCGCTCGGACCATGAAATACAAAATTTGTCCCTGGCTTGAATATTTCTTGTAATTCCATTTATGCCATTCTTCATTTTGCATGTCCTGTTCATCCACTCAGCTGCCTGATAGTGGGAACCTGGTTGAACCACTTTGTTTGCTTCACACAAAAAAAATTCCATTACTGAATACTGCATAAACCTCTGGTGCTGTCTTCTCAATGAGTTTCATATCTGCGAGATAAGCAAGTTCCAACCGGTCATGATTGCTGTGGTTGTCGATGGTGCGATGGTGAGCCACGGCTGAATTGCTGAAAAAGCTTTTAAAATCTTACAGCTGGCCAACTGCTTCGTAAAGTTCTGCTCTGTGATTGCCATCCCTCTTTTTGAACTGCTTAACCACACTTTGGGCAAGTTTGTCAACTTCCACATCTTTTTGTTTATCATTTTCAGCCAGCCAAGATTTAAGCATATACCATTTGATGTGCAACAGAGCCTGGTAGGTCAGTTGGTGTCCTGTAACAGCATGATAATAAGCTTTGACTGGAAGCATGGTCTCAGTCCTGTTGTTTCGGAAACACCTGACTCTGTCCGCAGGTTATCAAGCCAAGCACTTTCTATGTGTTGGCCACTAGCCTCAAGGAAGTTGAAGCAGACATGGAGTCCTCCCTTGGGAAAAATTACGTTCTTAAACTTTGGATTTGCCCATATCAGTTCCTTTCCTTTGCTGTATAGTGTCTCCATAGTTACTATATAGTAAATGTAATTAAACAACTTGAGTCTACTCAGTCTAACAGATGTGAGATTTCTTTCTTCAAAGAAACTGAGGGCTGATGTCTTCAGATTTAGCCATGCACATTTGTTAGAGGGTGTTCAGTATAGTACTCTGATCAAAAGAATGGATTTATATGTGGCAATGTGGCCCTTAATGTTTGTGCTAATCGAACACACAAAGGTGACTGGTCTGGGCAGTTGCTAGGCGACAGAAGTACTAAGGTTGTCCAGTTTATGTAAGACTGTGCCTGGCTTCAAATCATGGCAAGCCACATTAAGTTACAACAACATAAAATGTTTAACTGCACGATACCCCATGGTGTATGAAAAAGCTATAACATGGGATAAAGCCACTGTTTATTGCAAACATTTTCAACATTTTAATTCATCATTGTCCTTTGAGTTGGATGACTGTGTAGGAGTCTGAAAAATCTTCACTTGGAAAGATTGGGAGTACAAACAACTTTGGTATCAGACATACAAAAAGGTGTGAAATTGAAATTTTGTTTTGATTAAAAACTGCCTGGGTATATTAACCTTCAGAAAAAAGTTGTTTGAAACAAATATATGCACCCTTGAGATAGGGAGTGCAAACTTATTTGGTATAATCAAGATATGCACTTTTTAAGAAAATCACACTTTTAGTTTTCATTTTACTATACATTTGTGTACAAGATAAAAGGTTAACTCTTAGTTTTACAGCCTTTGTATGCAATTTGATGATAAAAATACATTTATAGATACAGCTACCACTTGGGGTCAAATTTGGTGCAAAATAAAAAAAAATCACCATTTGGACCTTATTTGACCTTTTTGACCTCAAAATTACCTTAAAATTCAAAATTGAGAGTGGCATCCACCCTAATCGTCTTCCTGATCGCATGATCAATAGATCTAGCATGGATGCCAGCCATTAACTAACTATGCCGTGGATTTTTTTTTTTAGAGGACTTTTTCAAGTTTGGCTGGTCTACTATAAGCCAAGTATGATTTTTTTTTTAGGCCACAAATTTGTGTACAAATCAAATGGCATTTTTGACGGAAAGAAAGAATTAGAAGAAAAACAAATAAAAATCTTGACGAAAACAAAAGCTGTTCCGACTACTATGTCGGAACAGCTAATAATAATACAGAGCATTTATAGAATTCAAGACATCAGTAACTTACAAGGCAGTTAAAAGTTAAAATGAAACAAGATGGTAATTTAAAAGATGGTAAACAGAAAATAAAATTAGCTGTTGCAAACTGCTTACTAACAAAAAAGACCAATGGTACAATTGCAAAACAATCTTTTTTACTTCACAAGAGGAACTATTCAAAGTACAGACAAAATGTTCAGCACTAACAGCTTTTACAAAAATGGTACATACATATACATGCAAATTCTTTTTAAGCAGCCTATTTTATCTTAACTTTAAAAAACAAAATCAAAAACATACCTGATGCTGATGTCATTAAAAGTTTCTCCATAGCATCAGCATTGTTTGAATTAAAACCACAGTCTAGCAAAGAGAGCCTTTCGGGAAATGAGAAAAGCTGCAGAATTTCAATCAAAATCAAAGAAATTAATCCCCCATAAAAACAATGCATTTTTACAAATATTTAGAGAATAACAGAAGATAAAGACGTTGGGGAAACAATGCTTTTATCGGCCAGAAAGAGGCACTCATGATAATTTTGCATCTTTCTGTTCTAGCTTTTTGAGAACATGTGTAAGAAGCTGAGACATTAGTTGCCCAAGCCTGCAAAGGTTGCTGAGTGAGAAAGCAAATGATGTGAGGTGTCTCCAGAAAACTAAAGATCTGCTGCACTGAAGGACAATGGAGAGACCATTGTGTTTCAATGGCTTGACCCCGAACAAAAATCTACAATAATCTTCTTCTTCCCTGTTAGTGACTAGCCTGAAAGAATACAGTTTGATTGTCATTTTTTTATTGAGACACAACAGTGGATTTTTCTGACTTTTCCAGAACTAAGAGGTAGTTGTTGTGGAGGGCAAATTCTGAGGAAGACAAGTCCCTAAAAAAGAGCAACCACTGGGTAATAACCTGCAAATCGGATCATCTTTCATTGCTGGTAAATGTCCTTGAACTCAAATACTTTGGGTTGCAAAAATCCCTGCGCTGGTAATATCAAAGAACTCATTCTTAAACAGACTTTTTTTACACAGGCCTTCCACATTTTTCCTTGTGGAAGATAACTCAAAATGAAAATATTATTGTTGATGTACATTGTTTATAGGCAAAACATTGAAACATTTCTGACAAAAGCTTTAAATGAATCTTCTTATGATCCATTATATAAAATTGTTTCAACAATCAATACATCTGAGTTCCATTACCAGGCCAGTCAACCCATCAACCCAACACACACAGACAACCTGTAAGCATATTTATACAACCCCAGTGTGTCCTTGAAAATTCTGTTCCTGGTTTATGAATGCCAGCTGTTTAATGACAACACACAACACAAAATATTTAAAACAGAAATATATTGATTTTAGATTTTGTATCTAGATATTATAAATTTATAAGCAAATTTCAAAATCAGCATTAGTTTATTAGACAGTAAAGAGAAGTCATCACAGAACTGTGTAGTTTTTAAAGACAAACAAGCTAAATAATTGTTATACCTTGCCAATCTTGTCATTACAGAAGATCTCTTCTCCTGGGTGCAGTGGTGCAATTCTTTCATCCTCTAATGCATACTGTGAGAATAATACAAAAATGTTTTCAAAATCTATTGCCAATTATTAAAAGAAATACCTAATAACTGAAAAGGATGAGTTACCCATTATTGACCCATGAGTAGACTTGCCACTTTTGAAATAAGCATCATACAAACATGCACAAAATCCCTAATGAAACAAGAGGAGTAATCTAATAATGATTTTGCATTACTGATGGAATGGGGTTTTTTTTATCTTGTGTGGCGCCAAAAACATATAAAAAAATTGATAAACTGGACAAATGATGCTTAGATTTGCCTCATGGGTCCTATGGATATGGACCGTAATGAAACCCAAATGATAATCATGGATCTATACTGTGTACACTATCTATAAATATGTTAAACAGAAATAGAAAAGAGGGAGGTTTTGAGACGTTTTTTGAATGTCTGAATGGAAGGAGAGTCTCTGATGTGAACAGGAAGTTTGTTCCATTTCCTGGGGCCGGCTATGGAAAAAGACTTGTCGCCTCCATACAAGATTTGATGTCAACATGTAAACGGGAAATATCAAAAGAAGACCGAAGCCCCTGCCTACTTGGGACATGAAATGACAGTAGGTCAATCAGGTAGGAAGGTACATGCATGTGCCTCGCTGGCACTTTAATATTGAGTAGTAATTTGAATAAAATGCAATGTTTGGCTGGTAACTAGTGTAATTGCTGCAGAAGTTCCGGGGCATTAGAGAACCGGCCAACTGAGTATATCAGCCAAGCAGCTCGATTTTGGACTTTCTGGAGTCTGTTGATCTCCCGAACAACAAAGAATGCAACGCTCTTCTTAATGGTATAACCCAAGGTGAAAACTTAGACTTCAAAAACTCTAATGTACTAATGTCTAGTTATTATTATTCTTTCTATCTGCCTAAATCCCCATAGCATTTGTACACAATTGTGTTTAATTCTTTAAAAAATATTTAGTCATTATGAAAGACTTAGATCCTAAATCAAATTGAAGCTTAGTACAAAAACTAAACAATTGTTGTAATAATGGTAAAATTTTTAATTAATTAGCCACTTTACAGCGATGTGAATATTTAATTAGCCAACCTTGTTTGAACAGTATTTCAAAAAGTATATCCCCGATTGTCAAACTTTTTTCAGTTTAAGACTTCTGGGGTCGATTTCACAAAACCCTTCCCAACTTAGGATCGATGCTAGGATTTAGGACGAGTCCCAGCCGTAAGATCGATCCTAGCTAAGAACGATCCTAGGATCGATTTCACAAAACCCGTCCTAAGCAGGACGAGTCGTAAATAATATAAAACCACAAACAAGTTTTCGGACGAGGCTGACATTGCTAATGCAACGGCTATTTGGTGCCTCTATCGCTTCACTAATGAAACGGCCGTCTGAACCTTCAAATTGCACATCACAAAAAAAAACAGATCGTCAGCCGTTTTGTTTTCGCTTTGGTGAAAAATGTTTAGTTTACGAATGATTTGATGCCTTCTTGAGTGAACAATCAATGTGTGTGTTTATATACATAGAGCTGAGGTAAGCTGGTTTGTGTAAATTTGTTGATTAAAAGGAGGGAAAAAATGTAATTTGGGTGAAAAAATGTAAAGAAAGTGCAATAATTGTCAATTTTTCGCGATCGCGGAAAATCATTGGCCCTACACAGTACACCCGGCCCGTATTTCATGTTTTATTTGTCCACCAACCCTGTCTGTCGGTATCCCCTGCCTCGTCAATCTGTATTTATGGACGATTACCTCGTCTAGTTCATCTTACGGATTCCGTCTGCCACGGAAGAGGCGTTCTCGTAGCTCCCGTCTCTCTTCAGGGTCAGCCAACAGTAGCAGCACCATTATTGTATCAAGCAACGTATCGTTAACTTATAAGTATAACACAAAATCATCCGCTAGGACGACCCTCGTACCTGTCCTAAGTTAGGACGGGTTCTGGGCCGTTTCCAAGGTAATTAGGACACGTCGAACCCTTCCTATCTTTTGTGATATCATTCCTAGGACGCGTCCCAAGTTAGGATGAGTTACTCGTCCTAACTCGAGATAAGACAAGTCCTTTTTCTTTGTGAAATCGGCCCCTGGGGTACTGTTTATGGGCTTTCTGGCAACGTCACAACATCACAGTGTCATTTATAGCGTGTTTTGTATCTGTGAGATTAAGGTGGGTCTTGTAGAACACCCCAATACCTCTGTGAAAGTCAGTAAATACCCAGCAGGGGTGAATTCACCGATGACAAAATAGTCATCTGGATCATGGAGGTACTACCTCCATGTCTGGATAAAGCCAGGTTTCAGTCAGAAAAGTTATATCAATATCTCTCTCCATGAAGTAATCACTAAGAATGGCCGTCTTGTTTCAGATAGAATGAGCATTCCACACACACACATTGATATTTGCCTCCTTGAGTCAGAAACACATTTGATAGTGTGGAGGTTGTAAGGAGTAGAACCTGGTCTTTAGCTGTATGTTTTTGGTATACATGTACCTCCATGGTTGTACTTCATGCACATTTTATGGATGGGGTTTGTTAAAATTTATAAGCTTTGAGCAATAAACTAGATTAATAAACACCTTGGAGAGTTTATGCACTCTGATTGGTCAAAGACTGGTCACGTGGGGGTGTATTAACATGTGATATAAAGACCGGCCAAGTGAACTAGCGAATAAATGGCCCCTTAACAAGCACATTGTTGTGTAAAATCCTATGCACTATGTGCTTGTTGCGCGGCAAACTACCGGTTTCAAATCAACTCATTTCTTTGTGCGTATTTATTTTTTTTATTTTTTGAGCAGGACAGATGGTGCTGCGTGCGGAAACATTCCAGGCGTGAACGTGCAGACAATGTGTCAATGCGCTGTTGGCCGCTGTTAATTAACAGCGGCCAGCCACCAGCCCGGTCATTACCACGCAGTGAAGACCGGCTCATCGCACTGTTATTCCCTAATTGCTCCATGTTATAAGTTAGACCATTACTTTATGTAATTGTACATGTACTTTAATAATCTGAGTGGTAACTTTGCAAACTCACTTATCCATGGAGGAAGGAAACACCCTGCAGGGTGTAAATGATTCTATGATATGTGTATTACACACCATCTTAAAAAAAAGCCAATCCTTCCTAAAATGAAAATACCTTTTTATTTAGGAAAGAATGAGGCTGTTGTGAAAAAATGAGAGTATAATCATAAAGGCATGATACATCAATGCTTGTTTGTGAAGGCAACATTCATTTTAATCGTCTAGTTTTTACACACATCTTTAAACTAATTTGTGACAAAAGATTGATCAAATTTTGTCTTCAATCTTTCAACTTTGTGCACATGCATAGAGTACTTATTGTGACTGTTCAACCATATTTTTTAAAGATACAGTTCTCTCAAACTTTTTCAAAGATATTTCTCTGTAGGATTGGTACATGTATTAGTATAAACTTCTCAAGCTTTCAGATTGAAGCTAATAATTTGTTTTTAATTATCAAAACCATATCATGTCTTTAATCTTTAGACTACAAACAGAAAGGGGTCATTGTACAAGAGGAGGGCAGGGCAGAGCAAGAGGACGTGGTAGAGCCAGGGAGGAGGCATCAAGAAGAGGGAAAGGAAGGGGAACCAGAAGAAGAAGTAGAAGGGGTGCAGCTTTGCAACCTGTTAAACAAGGCCAGGTAATTTTTTTTCTTGGTGAGCAGAGGCAGCAAAGATTATGGGTAAAATTAATCTGAAATTAAGTCAAGAATGGTACACAAGTTACTGTTTCTTCATTGTTTACTAATTTGCAATACACATAAACAAGTGTTTCAAATTTATCCGGCTTTTTTCAGGCATTACTATTGAAAGTTATGATCCGGAAACCATTTAAATATCTCACCACTACGATCACTATGAACCTGACTGTTGACCCTTATACCTTAAAACTAATTGCTAAATTGATGTTTCCGAAGACCAACCCACATTCAAGTTTCAAGTCAAAACTAAAAATCAGTTTGTAACAAACAAACACTGGGGTTTCGGTTGTATTGTCAATAACAAACCTTTAAATTAATGTAATAATTAATTTCACACGTGATGACATCACGATGACGAAAACATGTTTTTCGTACTAACTTTGTAAAAAGCTACAAGACAACACAAAGATTGTGGCTTTATGACATGTGGTTAAGGAAATGTATTATTTTTTGTATTTGAATTTTCTGTTTGGACCAGACGAAAAGATCAAGGTGGGGTCATTTTTTTAATAATAACAGAAAGCTCCAAGACGTCTCAAAGAGTTTGACTTTATGACATGTTGTTCACGAGATATGGACTTTACTCTTGAGAGCTTCCTGTTTGACGGGAAGTAAATGTAAAAGATGGTGCATTTTTAAAATAACATGCTTAATGTGCCGTAAGTTACAAAATGACACAACAATTATAACTGTTGGCATATGGTTCAGACGATTATAGTTTTAACTAATAAACTTTTAAATAATAAATTTAACCACTTCGCAAAGGCTAAATTGATTAATAAACTTATACCGCACAGACCTTAAAATGAATTGTGGTTGGAGAAATCAATGAAATTGCGTGAGGATAAACCGCTACTAGTATCCCCAAATGCTTCCGTATTTAATAATTTGAGGACTCTCCACAAGCAAGAGGGCGCTATACAAGATCACCGTTGTTTGTATCTGCCATCGTAAGATAAACCATAGAAGCGATGCAGTGAACCCAAACAATGCGTGAATGAAACGGTCGAACGACGATGCCATGCTTGTGACACATAATGGCTCTCTGTGTGGCCGTATGCAGTTTACAGTGTGTTTTACGTGTAATGTACAAACACACATGGCGATCGTGCTTTTTTGACGATGTGTGTTTTTAAATTGTTAATAAAGGAGTAAAAACCCTCGATCAAACTGCTGTTGGCTCTAAGTTAAAGCACAGGCTTTCATTTGATGTATTGTTTGTGTTTTTTAAGACTGTATTTCCTGAGAACGAACTATCACAAATTTCACGTGTAAATGCTTTGAGAAATTTTCCTACAGAAGTATAAAAATAATAGTGAAAAAAAAAAAAAATCTTAACGAAAACAAAGGTGGTTTCGGTGGAAAGACCGAAACCCCCAATAATAACATATTTGTATAGCGCCTACTGCAGGCCAGCCTCTAAGCGCTTTTAAACATTCAGTATTTTCCTGGAAGGTATGTGGAGCTACGTTTTTGAAGTATGAGACCTATTCCTTTACATAGCACCATGTTATGGTTTACAAGGTGCTGTGGCGCAATATGCAGCCAATCAAACCAGGAACACTGGGGCGAACCCCTTCTCTTTTCGATAAGTACACTGTGTTCCCATTCACATGGGACCAACGGCTTTACGCCCCATCCGAAGGACGCAGCAAACCCACACTCCGCTGAACAGAAACACCGGAGCTTGAGTCCGGTGCTCTTATCCGCTCGGATAATTATTTAGCTGTACTAACTCAACTAGCAGGACACACACAAAGCGTGGGTTTCCATCTAGAAATTATTAAATCACTAATTTATGTCATAATGTACATAATTTTTGCTTAATTTATTAATTGTTAATACAATTAATAATTGTTTATACAATTAATAATTGTTTTCATAATTGAAATGAAAATTTTTCCCCTTTTTTAAATAAATATTTTGCATAAATACTGCAAACAAACAATGCCCAATACGAATGGCAACATATGGCAATATTTGCTTGATAAGTTTGCAGTAGGCCTGTAGCATTGGTGGTTGAATTATTCATACCTTTCAATAAACAAAAACACCACATCCTTAAATGTAGGGATTACATTTTCATCAGCAAAGCAACGAAACTCATGAATGCAGTTCAAAACTTTATAAAAACCTCTACCTTTGCGAAAAGAACTCAAATATTACATGTACCTGCCCAACAGTCATCATATGTGAATATATACTGCTACCTAACTGAACATTGTACTAACCAAAATTTATAGAAAATTGCAGTCAATACCAACATACACTGTACATCCACCAATGAAGTCAGTAACGACGTTCGACACAAGTAAATATTTCTGACAAACCAAAAAGTCCATACTGATGTTGATCCATGGATGGTGGAATCACTGTTTGTCCTATTACTGAATAGTGCAGCTCATCCATCGCAGACTAAGGCACACACCCGCAAATCTCCCAATTATGAACAAAATAAAGTCAGGAAGTAACTTAACTGTATTATTTGTGCACACAAATTAGGAGCCGAAAGGTGTTTGGCATATTAAAAAAATGTAATTTTGGTGTTTAATATAGAAGCATTCTACTATACGTTATACATGTAGTCTTCTTACCTGCTGCAGCGTTTCTTCATGCTCTGGTAACAACGTTTCATTAGTACCATGTTCTGACCCACAAGTTGTGGTTTTGTTGTGAAGTGTTGAAACAAGATTTTGTTCTTGATGACAATCTCCATGTTTCTCATCTTCCTCTTCTATCAGCTTTGTTATTCCTCCCTGTTCAATGTCACTGCGTAGTGATTTTTGAAGCTTTGAAAGTCCATGATTGTCCTTATTCTATAGGTATAAAAAAAAAAAGGTAAATTAAGCACAACAATGAAAAAGAAGCACAACTAATTTTGTTTTTTTATTTGTCAAAACTCTTTCAGTTTTTTTACTGAAAGATTTTACAACAATTTAAAGCAAAGAGTACATTAAAATTGGTTAACATTTTGGATAGAATAGCAGTAGTATTAGATATTAAATTTGCATTGGGGATAAAGAATTTTTTTTGTTTTTACCCTTACACCAATGTGTAAAGCATCGATACTCAGTAGTTTCATGAGTCCTGTGAAAAAAAATCCACAGACATATTACTCCGGTGGGATTTGAAACGACAACCTTTGTCATTCTAGAGCAGATGTCTCACGAAAAGGTCGTTGGTTCGAATCCCACCCAAGTAATATCCATCGATATAAGGGTAAAACCAAACAATAGAACAGTAGTTGTTCAATATCATTTAAAGAATAGTACTAGTAAACAAATATAGTAAGAGACCAGCCTGTCCTGTGACCAAATTCTGGGAACAAAGGTAGGAAAGTGTTTTTGTGTTCCCTGATGAATACCGAACAATTTTGACTTGGGCTGCCTCCTTGAAAATGTCAGGCATTTCCGAGAGGGGTCAATAAAGGTCAAACAGGGGTCAAAATTCAAATTTATTCTAATTGTGTCAATATGCATATATCAAATTACTCGTCTAGTCATAAGGATTCCAAAAAAATGTAAAGTTCTTTATACCTCTGACTTTAAATGAGGGCGCTATGGTCAAAAACGTTGAAAGGTCATTGCACTTTTGACTGGCAGTCAAATTCACCAAAAGTTAACATTATCCGATTCTAATGATTTTAGTGTCTGATAATATGTTTTCTGACATTGCAAATTCAACTAAGCAACCTTTAAAAGTAAAAGTTGTTGCCATAACCTTAAAATTTCAAAAGTTAATTTTTATGAGCGGAATGGTGAGAATATTTTCATGAAATGAAAGATGGAATGTTCCATTCAACTAGGCGAAGCTGAGTTAAATGGAACATTCAATTCAATCTTTCAACGAATGAAAACATTCTTTACATTGCATGAATGCAAAACATTCATTATTTGTTTTATATATATCAAAGTCATTTGTAGGAAAAAATTTTCAACAAAATGTATAACATTCTGTTCTGGCGCCTACAAAAAGTGTGTTGTGCACTGCCATGTATAATGCCCGCACGAGTATGGTGTAGTCTAGCATGCAACAGAAAAAAATGAATGGGATGAAAACGCAAGGTGAAAAGTAACAAAATGCACGGTTTATGATGTAGGCCATATAAGTTTTGAATGATGAATATCGTGTGACCAACAATCTTCCAATAAGGTACCTGGATAAAGCCACTATAACAGCCATTTAAAGACAGTCAGGATATTTTTTACTCTGGCAATCAAATAATAGGCACAAAGCCATAGAAGTAGACTTATAGAAGTAGAAGAAGAAGAAGAACACCCTATAGCAAGGGTAGCAAGAAGAAAGGGGGAAAAAATGAAGGAATGAAACATAAATCAGTTCTGAACTTCAGCCAACACCAGTTATCCGATATGGAATCAAATGTCTTATCCTTGGGCATGAATTTTGCCACTACCCGAATAAGATACCAATTGAGAAGTTCATTCAGGCAATTGATGAACCCTCCATCCTTAAGCCTGATAAGCAAAGGGCAGACGACATCCGTATTCAGATTCATGAGGTCTTGAAAAACTCTAAACCTCCAAAATCAAACCCAACAAGACAGAAATTCCAGGCTATTAATAGCCTGGAATTTCTGTCTTGTTGGGTTTGATTTTGGAGGTTTAGAGTTTTTCAAGACCTCATGAATCTGAATACGGATGTCGTCTGCCCTTTGCTTATCAGGCTTAAGGATGGAGGGTTCATCAATTGCCTTGAATGAACTTCTCAAGGAAGGAATCCCTCAATACACATTCTGAAGGCTAACAAGGCTAATGCCACAGTTGCAATGGATTGAACCGACTATGATAAGAAAGTTCAAAACATCCTTGACACAGATACTTATGTTTGCCTGAAGAAGTACCCGATCCTGTCAGTAGAAAGGAAGTCAGCTGCCAAGCTCCTCTCTCTGAACCGAAGCACTGCAATACCCACTCCGCTATACAGACATCTCAGGTGCGCCTCACCATGTACCCAATTCAGCAGAAATTATTGATATCATAAAGGGAATTGAATTACAGACCTTTGATGTACTAGTGAGTTTTGATGTCAAATCACTATTTAACAACGTACCTACCGATGAAGCATGCCAAATTACCAAATCGGTACTCAAACAAGATGAAACTCAAGCCAACAAAACCAGTTTAAAGCCAGACCAGATCTATAATCTATTATTGACATGCGTAAAGTCCATATACTTCCAATGGAGAGAAGAGTTCTATAGACAGACTTTAGGCACTCCCATGGGGTCTCCTATTTTCTCAGCAAACATTTTCATGGAAGATTTTGAACAGAAAGCTCTGGGCACAGCTCGACTGAAACCCAAGCTTTGGCTTCGTTATGTGGATGACACGTTTATCATTTGGTCACATGGATTGGAAAATCTTGATGACTTCCTTAGTCACCTTAACCGGCAACATTCAAACGTTCAGTTCACCATGGAAACAGAGACATCTGATTCATTACCTTTCCTTGATGTACTCATTTCCAAGAGGGCCGACAGTTCTCTTGCCACTCCGTGTACAGAAAATTGACTCACAGACTGCTATCTGAATGTTTGGTAATTTCATCGTCCTTCTGTGAAAGCCTCAGTGAACCGCACCTTTCTTCAAAGGGCACGCATTATTTGTGATGATGAACATTTACCAAATGAACTTGAGCACCTTAACACAGTGCTAAAAGAGAATGGGTACAGATCCAACAAACAAGATTTCCTTTCCAAACACAGCTCTCAGTCTTTGAACTCCGAAGATATGCCGATTACGGTCCTTCCGTACATTGGTCACACTTCACACAAAATCCAGCGTATCCTCTGTGAAGGAGATATCAAGGTCTACTACCGAACTCGCAATATAAGTTGGAAACGAAGCTACACACCAACGAAAACAAGTATGACTCTAGCAGTCAGGCGGGAGTTTAATGAATTCCTTGCTCTTGAAGTAAAGTGTACACTGGCGAGACAGGTAAGACCTTAATACAAGGCTGAAAGAGCACAAACCTCATGGCCGCAGAGGGGAATATGACAAATCTGCCATTGTCAAACACTCAGCTGATCTAGACCATGTCATAGATTGGGATCAAGCTTGAATCACAGCTCCCGAGAGACATTGGTATACACGTCGCATCAGGGAAGCTATTGAAATACATACATGTAAGCACAATACAGTGCATCAAGATATCGGCTACTTAATCAGCAGCATTTGGCACACAATCCTACCACCCTACTCTACTGATACCCCACAGTCTACTGACAAGCCCCACTACACATGGCACTCACACAAATTGGCAACCCACAAAATAACTGTAAGCCCTCCAACCACAGTTTTCTTTTTAGAAGAACAAATCAGAGCAGTGAATGACTCTACACTGAAACCTTGGAACCATTATAAATGGACAAATGTCTTACAATCTTCAGTATCCTGACGATGACTAGAGCAAGCTAGTCGAAACGTTGAAACCAAAAGAACTCACTCCGCGGCAGTGCAGATAATAACAAGAAGGTCCCTCGATCCACTAAGCGAAAGTAGTAGTCCTGGCCAATTTCCGCCCAGGTAGTAGTTAAGCAGGACAGTTTTTATCAGAACTGAGAAGTCTCCCGAATTTCCAAAAAAAATAGAACAAATAGCGAGACTAGTTTTCTAACGAACAAAAATCTACACAGCAAACTACATGAAGATATACACACAGTGTTACCGCAAACCGAATAAACATTGATACCTCACCGAGCAAAGCCTCAAAAACTATATAAGAAGACTTTTGTTATTACTTTTTAATAAAATCTTTATTATTTTAAAAACAAATATAGAGTTATTTATTTTCACAAACAGTGAAATTATACAGAGAACAATTAACTTAGATAACAATAGACCTTATGCACACAACGTCATTTGAGTAGGATTCCCTTGCCTGGAGGTCAATGGAGGCTGTTTATTGCGCCACACGTACAAATCTGTGCGTTTCCATTGTTTTATCATTTGTTTACCTCTAAAATGGCCGCTTGATGACGTCAATGCACAAGGTCTATAACACATTGAGACATTACTTGGTAAAAAATAGTTGAGGGTGTAGGAAAGTGACAAAGGAGCCAGACACTCTTTGGTAATGGTAGAGACCTCTTAAGGTAGATAACAGAAAGAAATATAAATGTTTAAAAAGGAATAAAGAATTGAGCTGGAAAGACGTTGTGCGATGGGACCACATCAACAATGTTAACTTATTATTGACAATGGGTGAAGATGGCATCGCTAAATGATCATTTAGTGATAAACCAAGCAAGATTATTGCAAAGGTTGAAGTATTTGAAGTCTATGATTATTTTGAAATGTAGGAATCAGCGAAGCGAGAGGTTCTATAAAGCCAGTGAATGGCGTGTTTAAAGCTGATGATGAGGAAGCTTGAGAGGCTAACTACCCCTTTGCAGCAACCTCTAGGGCAAGGAATAAGAGTCCGATGCAGGTCAAAGTTGAGTTGGAGATCAAGAAAGATGAAGATGAAAAAGTGAGTGGAACAGGTTGAGACCAGGTTGTATGACAGAGATTAAGAAGCATTTCCCTTTCTCCTCACCAGAAGCAGGAAGAACAGATGTCTGGGTTAAGATGATGTAGAACTGGAAGAGAAGGTATCATTTTTTGAAGGATTTTCAATTGAGAGGAGCTTGTGGTTCATTACTCGAGTTTCAATTGAGTATCCACTTCATTCTCTGAAGTAGAATATTATGACTTATTTCCATTGGGGTTCTTACAGAAATAAATAAAAAAAATAAAAAATTAAGACCTAGAGAGTTAAATAATGGATGGATATACAAAGCTTTAGAAACCATAGAAAAAGTTAACTAATTAAAAATAGATTAAAAATTGAAACAAAAAAAACATCAAACTCAGGCTTCCTTAAATAGACCTGTAGGCTTATTTTCTTAACACAAATCTTGTATATGTTTGGCAATGATCCTGTGTTACTTTGACTATTAATGCTCTTCTTAGTTCTCTGCACTCTCAGTCGATCTTAAAAATAAATTTCAAATAATGCAAAATAGAACTGTTAGATTTATTCTGGACAGAGACTCCAGGGCAGAGTCCCTCAACTAAAATTAAATCACGTGTACGGAATAACTTGTTTTGCTTCTCCTGATTAAATCTTGGTGACAATTTTATCAAAGTTCAGATTTAGCCATGCACATTTTTCAAAGGGTGTTCAGTATAGTAATCTGATCAAAAGAATGGCAATGTGGCCCTTAATGTCTGTGCTAATCGAACACCCAAAGGTGACTGGTCTGGACAGTTGCTAGGCAACAGAAGTACTTACGTTATCCAGTTTATGTAAGAGAAGTGGCCTCTGAGTGCCTGGTCACTAACTCTTGAGCTGGCTTTGAATCATGGCAAGCCACATTATGTTACAACATGTAGCTTAAAACCCTAAAATGTTTCAACTGCACAATACCCCATGGTGTATGAAACAGCTGTAACATGCGATAAAGCCACTGTTTATGTTCAACATGTCCTTTTACAGTAGTTTGATGACTGTTCACTTTCAAAGATTGGGAGTACAAACAACTTTGATATCACCATGTCAAACTATAAACCCACTACAGTGTTTGCATTCAAATGTACTGCATGAGGAACATTAAACAATTGTTGCCTGCGGTGACATGATCAATGGTGTTTTGTACACCCGAGGGGGCAAATGGCACCGGGGCGAAGCCGAGGGTGCCATTTGCCCCCTTAAGGTGTACAAAACCAATGGACCATGTCACGTCAGCAGGCAACAATTGTCTTGTTATACCTCTGTCTTGAATTCTTAGTAATATTTTCCTCATCTGAAGGACTCCAATTTCATCGAAACGATGATAATCTCGATACTTTGCTGCACAGAAAGTTGTGCGACGCGTACGCGTGAGAGGAGAGTGGTACATGTAAATTTGTTGCCCGCTCATGTGATCGTTCTGTGCCAATGAAAATACAGCATTCAAGACAGAGGTATAACAAGGATATTTGTTGCCCGCTCATGTGATCGTTCTGCGCCAATGAAAATACAGCATTCAAGACAGATGCATAACAAACCTTCTTGTTTCATTACACCATACAAAAAAGTGTGAAATGGATTTTTTATTTTTTTTATTTAAACTGCCTTGGTATAATAAAAATTTACTTTTAGAAAACAAGTTATATGGGTTTTGAGGCATTGCATGGTGAGGTAACAATATATATTCGGTTTGCGGTAACACCATGTGTAAAAAAATATCTACTTTGCTGTGTAGATTTATTCTACTACAGCGGAGTAGATTTTCGGAATTTGGGAGACTTCTCAGTTCTGAAAAGAACTGTCCTGCTTATTAACTACTACCTGGGAGGGAGGTAGGAAATCTGCCTGGGCTACTACTTTAGCTTTGTGGATCGGGGGGACTTTTCATAATTAACTGCACTGCCGCGGAGTGAGTTCTTTTGGTCTCAACATTTCGACTAGCTTGCTCTAGTCATCGTCAGGAGACTGAAGAGTATAAGACATGCTGGACTATTTATAAGGATTCAGAGGTTTCAGTGTAGAGTCATTCACTGCTCTGATTGGTTCTTCTGAAATGAGAACTGTGATTGGAGGGCTCAGAGTTATTGTGTGGGTTGCCCATTGTGTGTGAGTGCCCTGTGTAGTGGGGTGTGTCAGTAGACTGAGGGATACCAGTAGAGTAGGGTGGTAGGATTGTGTGCCAAATATTGCTGATAAGTAGCCGATGCACTGTATTGTGCTTGTGTATTTCAATAGCTTCCCTGATACGACGTGTATACCAATGTCTCTCAGGAGCTATGATTTGAGCTTGATCCCAATCTATGACATGGTCTAGATCAGCAGAATGTTTAACAATGGCAGATTTGTCATATTCCCCTCTGCGGCCATGGGCTTTGTGTTCTTTCAGCCTTGTGTTTAGGTCTTTACCTGTCTCGCCAGTGTACACTTTACTTCAAAAACAAGGAATTCATTAAACTCCCGCCTGACTGCTAGAGTCATACTTGTTTTTGTTGGTGTGTAGCTTCGTTTCCAACTTATATTGCGAGTTCGGTAGTAGACCTTGATATCCCCTTCACAGAGGATACGCTGGATTTTATGCGTCTCGCCAATGTACACTTTACCACAAGAGCAAGGAATCTGGTAAACTCCCGTTTGACTGCTAGAGTCATACTTGTCTTTGTGGGTGTGTAGTTCATTTCCAACTTGTTGCGAGTACGCCTTGATATCTACTTCACGAAGAATATGTTGGATTTTGTGTGAAGTGTGAACAATGTACGGAAGGACCGAAATGGGCATGGCTTCGGAGTTAGAAGACTGAGAGTTATGTTTAGGAATAAACTCTTGTTTGTTCGGCCTGTATCCACTCACTTTTAGCACTGTGTTAAGGTACTCCAGTTCTTTGGTAAATGTTCATCGTCACAAATAATGTGTGCCCTTCGGAGTAGGGTGCGGTTTACTGAAGCTTTCACAGAAGGAGGATGAAATGACCGAGCATTCAGATAGCGGTCTGTGTGAGTCGGTTTTCTGTACACGGAGTGTGCAAGAGAACCATCAGCCCTCTTTGAAATGAGTACATCAAGGAAAGGTAATGAATCGGATGTCTCTGTTTCCATGGTGAACTGAATGTTGTGATGTTGCCCGTTAAGGTGACTAAGGAAGTCATCAAGTTTTTCCAATCCATGTGACCAGATGATAAACTTGTCATCCACATATCAAAGCCAAAGCTTGGGTTTGAGCCGAGCTGTTCCCAGTGCTTTCTGTTCAAATTTTCCATGAAGATATTCGCTAAGACCGGGGAATTGGGTGACCCCATGGGGGTGCCCAAAGCCTGTCTATAGAACACTTCTCTCCATTGGAAGTATGTGGACTTTACGCATGTCAATAGTAGATCATGGATCTGGTCTGGCGTTAGGCTGGTATGGTTGGTTAGAGTTTTATCTTGTTCAAGAACCGGTTTGGTGATTTCGCATGCTTCATCGGTAGGGACGTTAGTGAATAGTGATTTGATTTTCAAAACTCACTAGTACATCAGAGGTCTGCAACTCAATTCCCTTTATGATAAACGATAAACCCTGCTAAATTGGGTACATGGTGAGGCGTTTTACCCACAAGTGGGTGTAAAAGCTTTGTTAAGTGCTTTGCGAGGTTGTAGGTAGGGGAACCTCTAGAGGAGACAATAGGGCGGAGTGGTTTCTCTGGTTTGTGGATCTTAGGTTGACCAAAGAATCTCGGGCACCTCGAGGCAGAAGGTCTGAGATGTCTGTATAGTGGAGTGGGTATAGCAGTGCTACGGTTCAGAGAGAGGAGCTTGGCAGCAACTTCCTTTCTGCACATGGAATCGGATTCTTCTTCAGGCGGACATAAGTATCTGTGTCAAGGATACTTTGAACTTTCTGATCATAATCAGTACGATCCATTACAACTGTGGCATTACCCTTGTCAGCCTTCAGGATGTGTATTGAGGGATCCCTGCGTAGACTATTGATAGCTTGGAATTCTTGTTTTGTTAGGTAGGATTTTGGAGGGTCTCTTAGGGAGAGACTCTTTGGGACAACATTAGCATCTCTACATCTCTTCAGAAATGTCAACTTGTTAATAAGTTTACAACGTCTGGTAGAAGAGCGTTGAAACAACTTAACAAGTCCATTGGTGCGCTCCCCGTAGAGCATACGTAATGTATATGGGTTTTGAGGCATTGCATGGTGAGGTATCAATATATATTCAGTTTGCGGTAACACCATGTGCAAAAAAAATATCTACTTTGCTGTGTAGATTTGTTCTTTAGAGAACTTGTCTTGCTATTTATTCTACTACAGCGGAGTAGATTTTCGGAATTCAGGAGACTTCTCAGCTCTGAAAAGAACTGTCCTGCTTATTAACTACTACCTGGACGGGAGGTAGGAAATCAGCCTGGACTACTACTTTAGCTTTGTGGATCAAGGGGACTTCTTGTAATTAACTGCACTGCCGCATTATACAATTGTTGCCTGCGGTGACATGGTCCATGGTCCATGGTGTTTTGTACACCCGAAAAAGTTGTTTGAAACAAATATATGCACCCTTGAGATAGGGAGTGCAAACTTATTCGGTGTACTCAAGATATGCACATTGTGAGAAAACCACACTTTTAGTTTTCCTTTTACTATACATTTGTGTACATGATAAAAGATTAACTCTTAGTTTTACAGGCTTGATATGTCAAAATGATGATAAAAATACATTTTTAACTTTTTGATTTCAAAATGACCTTAAAATTCAAAATTGAGAGTGGCATCCCCCTAATCGTCTTTCTGATCCCATGAACAATAGATCTAGCATGGATGCCAGCCATTAACAAACTATGCAATGGAATTTTTTTCTAGAGAACTTTTTCAAGTTTGGCTGGTCTACTATTAATAATGTATAGATTGTAATAATGTACAAAAAGCATCTCACTTTTATTATGTTTATGTTCATAAATGACTGATTCCCCTCAGGTCTATGCACTACATTCTGTGTGTGTTGTGCATTGACAATTTTAAGCATGATGAAATAACATACAGAATGTTAACGACAATGGTTCATCTTAAAGGTTTTTAAATTATTGTAAATTTACCTGTTCCACATTTCTTTGAATGATCTCCTGTAAAGGGAACTTTAGCTTACTGACACTGTCAAGACAAGGCCGACTGCAGTCACTCTCTGAAGAAGAATCCTACACATGTATAAATTTAAAAAAAATAACAAATTAAAATGTATTAATCCTCAAAGGAGTTCGTTTCTGGGACCTATGGTTTGACCTTTATTGTTCACAAGATTGGGCAATCCCATAACAATGATTTTCTTGTGTTAAAATATGGATGCTTTTCAAGTCATCAACACTTGTAACCACAAACCAAGGTCAAAAATATGCCCCAAAATGTTTAACCAGATATCATTTGGTGGTTGTAACAAAAGCAAGTTCAAACCAAGTGTACCAAATGAGATAAAATACAATTTGTTATTGTAAGGCAGACTTAAAAAAACGACATGTTTAGCATCTAGGTATCCAGAAAAAGGGGCTTTAAATTTGTATTTTCCTTTTTTAAAGATGGCAAACAATTTTTTTTAAACCATTTTTAATGACTATTGGTTTTCCACTGTTCTACCACACAATAATGAAAGAAACACGCTGTATAAGACATTGACAATTTTTTAATTGGTTTATTTTTTTGTTTTAACCTGTAGCTCACTTTCACATTAAGTTGGAAAATAAAAATGCGTTGAATTTGAGGTTCCATATCATGTTCTGTAGTGCTTTCTTCAAAATCCCAAACATTGTTTTCCCAACTAGTTGGATTAGCCACTGACTTGTCAACAAAACTACAGTTTTGCTTGGTGAACAACAATAGTCCGATGACCATCATTGGGAAACTTATTTTTAACTATCCCAATATATAAAATTTAGTAAGTCCACAGTTTGTTTCCAGGTGATATACTCCTAACGTCTACCACATTCATCCATTTTGCTTACCAGGACTGGATCACCTTCTTTTCTGTTCGGATTGAGACGCACACGAAAACCATTCCGATACTTTTTAATTTGTTAAATTTGACAAGTGCTAACAAAACACATCAGTAGCTGATTATGCAGCTTTTTGTGAGAAATCACTTCATTCATGGAACATTAGACTTGACATCTAGTTGATAATTAGCCGAGGTTAGTTGCTGCTAGCTTCAACAGCGTCAGCGTTTCACGCTGTTATAAACGTCAGCTATTAACCCCTTGCAAGATACAGAACACAACTCCCTACAGTGCACGTCTACAATTTCTGCTATTTTGGGAGTCAATTCTTGCGTACATTTTGACTCAAAAAGATACGATAGGAGGGTGTAAGTGCGCTGCCCGATCTGCAAGTGGTCAATATTCAAGCTAAAATTTCTAAGGAACCATGCTTAGCCGACCATATTGTCTAGTGCTTTCATGTGCATACTGACGATGACAATGCTGTATTATATGGCCGATTCCATTGTGACGGATGTTATATTTGCATAGAAAATTGACAACATTTAATCTTGCAGATTTTAAAGCAAGGTTTGCTGGGAAAGATAACTTAAGTAATAAAGGTCACCAGTCATAAAACATTGTATTTGTATGCAAGATCTTGATTTTTTGTCCACCTTTATAAAATTTCAAAACTTTTTTTGACGGACAATACATTTAAAAGACAAGCACTTTTGAAACTTGACATTTAGTTTGAAATCCCTGTGAATTGTGCAAGATTATGCCAACTTTTGCAACAGCACCCTCAGTGGCAGCCTGAATAATTCCTGCCAGGACCAACAAATTTGCCCCAACTTTATATTTTTAGAATGTTCAAATAAGAACTTTCATATTACGTCATTCTGAAAGCTCCCGCTGCACATGTAGCTTTTAATGTTTCCTGCCTTTAATGTAGAACGCAGGTAGCAAGATGACAAAGGCTGTACAACCTACGAATTATAAATAGAAACCATGTGACTGTTTGTGTGTCGCACGAATGTGTATTGTACGTTGTGTATGTTGTGTACATTGTGATCGTATGGTGGTTTTCGGAATGGTTTACAAACTAGACATGTTATCGTGCATCAACCAAAATTTATATACAACTTTCAAATCAGATTATTTTGATGATTTCTCCAACTGGTCCTTCTAAATGTAAGATCAAAAACATCTTCTTTTCTTTAAGGTGCAAACCAAGTTATATTTTTGGTCTTGGCAAGCAAGATGCATGTACACATGTACATGCAAAGTCTACAATAAATACACACAGTGAATGTAAAGCAGGAATAGTTTACATTGTCTCCATCCCAGTCTGTTCTCTTCATTCGTATAATCTTCTAAAGTTGTCATACAAGGACAACACACTGGCGACGAGGAGTACAACCTTTAACACGTATATATCCACCATACTGGGTTTTTTTTCCAACTACAATTTGGTGAAATTTCAAGTCGTTTTTGGACTGTAACTGTAGTGTAAACGTGCACACAGACGTATTCAGTTAACTTGTTAAGACAACGTTTTGTTTTCTCTTGCCCATATCACTATGGCAAACTACCTCCCACCATTCCCATCCTTCGAAAATGAGTCCAACAAAACAAATGTGGCAGTCCCTTGGGACAAGTGGGTTAAAGGCCTGGAGAATTTATTTGTTGCCATGGACATTAATGCTGGGAAAAGACAGCGTGCACTTTTACTTCACTAGTGGGTTAAAGGCCTGGAGAATTTATTTGTCGCCATGGACATTGAGAATGGGGAAAGGCAGCGAGCACTTTTACTTCACTACGCCAGCGACCAAGTACATGAAATCTATGAGGCAGAGAAGCAGACAGACACTGATGACACAGGCAACACCTACGACGACACTAAGACAGTACTCAACAAATATTTTCGGCCAAAGAAGAACACGCAAATGGAGATTTACACCTTCAGATCCTGCAAGCAAAAGGAAGGACATACACTGGACGAATATGGGACCGAATTGCGACCACTATCCAAGACATGCGAGTTCACATCTACCGATAAGGAAATCCTCACACAAATCATACAACACTGCACCTCCAACAAACTACGTCATAGGGCTCTTCGGGAACCAAACAAGACTCTCACACAAATCATTGACATCGGGCGCACTTGAGATGGCTGACACACAGGCCTCTGCCATGGAGCGCGAGACCGTCCATGCAGTGAAGCCTAAATACAAAAACAACAACAATGGAAAACGACCGCAAGCCAGAAATACTCACAATGCCAGTGGCCCTCCACGCTCGACACAGCGCAACCCAAAATCTACGCAACAACCGTATATTTATTGTTGTGGTAGCTACCCCCATAGCGGTACATGCCCAGCACCGGGGCAAACTTGTAACTATTGTGGTAAACCACATCACATCCAGCGGGCCAGCATCAAATGCAAGAAAGACAAGGCCATCCATAACATACATGTACAAGAGCATGAAGACCTAGCACAAAACGCTAAGTGCACAACAGTCAAACTCCAGTGGAGATGAGTACAGCTATATGGTGCATGCCTAACATACATTGTACACACTGTCACTACCCACTGCCCCTATCAAAGTGAACAACCACAAGTCCAACTTTTGCTCAACACGGGGTCTACTGTAAACATTCTCGACATACGCAAACAAGGGTAGCCCATTCATCAAACGCCACAGACAGTCAAAGGTACATGCTTACGGTGAGGATACCCCAATACAGATACTCGGTGAGTGCGTCCTTACAAAGGAAACAGCATCCTTGATACAAACTCACCAATTCCACAAGAAGGCGCTACACAAAATCACCATTAATTTCACAGATGTCCAACAAGGGCATGTACAAAGCGGACTTTACCTACTCGGCACAAATTTAAAACTATAACACAGGTAACAGTGACGCAATGTTCACGTCATGTTGTTTATGATCTAAGTTAGAGCAAAACAGGCTTTAATTTTATGTATTGTTTGTGTTTTTTAAGACTTAAGTTCCTGAGATTGAACTATCACAAGAGTGAGCCGGACAAAAGAGGATACAGAAAGAGAATGATTAGCCTATGGCAAGATAAAGGAATGTTTAAGATTAATGAGCAGCGTCTTGCAGATCAGATAAGTACTATCAAACGGAACCAGTAATTAACAAACATGGAAATTGAGGAGAATAGTACAAACTGAAAGTGATAAAACAGACAATGTTAACCACCAAGGACCAGAGGAGGTGGCTGCTGCTACATGTAGCTCACAGAGTGAAGATGTGGTTGATCAGCCAGGATTGCGAGATGGTCAAGATGAGGATGGCATAAATGAAGAGGAGGGTGTAAGGATTATGAAGTAGGAGGTGCAGATTAAGACCAGGATTCAAGAGGTGATAGAAGCAGCTAAGGGGTCAAATGAGTGAAGTACCCCAGCTTTGCACCGGGTCCCAAGGAAAAGGCTGACAGATATGTCAGCTGTGGTAAGTAAAGTCCTTGGGTTGGTAAATATGAATAACCAGTCTGAAACTAATTGTCTGGTGCAGTTATAGTAGTGGAAAAGTTAGATAAGATGGCTTCACAATCACAACAGGAAAACTGGAGGATCAAATTAAAGAATTACGATAAAATCTAAGTACAATAGAATAGAACAAACGAGTAAGGGTTTAGTAAAATGTTTAGACTTGAGAATACAATCATGTCAAAGTACAATGTCAAAAGTAAGCGGGCGAATGTTGTCATAGAGGAGATTAAGCTAAGGTTTATAAGGCTAAGGCTGCAAAAGTAAAGAGGTATGATGACAGGGTCGGGAAGTTTCACCAGAACAGGCTATTTAATACCAATCAGCGTCAGTTGATAAAGGAATAGGACGGAAAGACTGACAGCACAAAAGCGGGAGTGGTATTTTGGACCAACCAGTACAGCACAACCAACAAGCGGAATGTCTAATGGATGTGAAAGATGAATTGAGAGGGATGCAACAGCAAGAAGGGTTCCAGATTGACATGGACAAGGTGAAGAGGCAGGTTAAGAAAGCCAAATTGGAAAGCCCCGGGTCCAGACCAGGTGCATGGGTACAGGTTGAAGAACTTCCGTGGTTTGCATGAGCAAATGGCCCTACAACTACTGGACCGTCTAGTGCAGGGTGAAGAATGTGAAAACAAGCATTTGCCATATGATTTAGTAAAAGTGATGTATGGGACGAGTTGAGGACTAAAGCTGGAACGAAGGGTACAACGAGGTTGGTATGGATGAAGGACTTCTTGGAGGTACGGAGGTGCAAATTGGAGACAGGTAACCACTGAAGTGTATGAAGTATTGGGGTGATATGTTGGTGGGGTGATGAGCAGGTGACAAGTCTAGCAGCAGAGTTTTAAGCTTCGCAACTTGTGAGGCTGGCAGACAATGAAGAAGGCTGTTGCAAAAGTCCAGATGAAATGAGGTAAAGGCATGGCATGGAGGACCAGCAGTTGTTTCCAGAGGAGCAGAAAAGCTGTATGAAGCAGTCCAGAGGTACGAAAGATCAACTTATCATTGATAATGCTGTACTGAAGGATTGCAGGAGCAGAAAGACTAATTTGGCAATGGGGTGGATCGACCACAAGAAGGTGTATGACATGGTATCACACACATGGATAATGAAATGTCTAGATATGGTAGGAGTGGATAATGCAGTAAAACATCTTCTAGGTGAGAGCATGAGGACGTGGCAAACAAATCTGACAGCTTTCAATGATGGCCTGGGCAAGGTATGCATAAAAAGAGGTTTTTTTTCCAAGGTGACTCTCTGTCTCCATTGCTGTTTATTCTGGCACTGATGTCCATGTCTATGATTCTGAGGAAGTTGAGTGCAAGTTATGTAATGAAGAAGGATGCATGTAAGATCAACCATCTGCTTTTTATGGACAAATTGAAGTTGTTTCCAAAGAATGAGGCGGAGATTGATTCTTTGCTGCTGACCGTCAGGATTTGCAGTGATGACATTGGGATGCAGTTCTGTCTGGAGAAATGTGCTTCAATGACCATGAAGAGGGGAAAGAGGGTACATTCTGAAGGCATCGCTCTGCCAGATGGTGCACAGATGAGGGCTGTGGGAGAAGAGGAGAGTTATCAGTATCTTGTTGTTCTTGAATCGGACCATGTCCTTCACAAGGAATGAAAGGTAAGTCTGCGGGCAGAATACATCAGGCGGGTGAATAAATGTTTGAGTCAAAACTTAACAGGGGCAACATGGTCAAGGCGATTAACTCTTCTTTGATGAGGTACAGTGCGGGTATTGTCGAGTGGACTAAGGAAGATCTAGAGATCTCACTGACAGGAGGGCAAGAAAACTGAATGACCATGCATAGCATGCTACATCCACAGGCAGTTGTAAGTCGACTCTATCGGCTGTGGTCAGAGGGCGAAAGGGGATTACCGAGTTTGGAAGACAGTGTCAACATCGAGCGCAGGAGCTTGCATTGTTATGTCAGGAGGACCAAAAAAAAGTTGTTGAAAATTGCACAAAAATACATGAGGGCAGAACAAGTTGGGCTGGAGTACAAGAGGGGAAGGAAAGAGGAAAGACATCAAGATTGGAGGAACAGACCACTTCATGGCTGGTTCTTGAGAAGTACTGAAGAAGTGGCAAGTGGCAAGTCCTGGAAATGGTCAAGGGGCAGAGAACTGAAGAAGGAAACCGAGGGCTTGATTACTGCGGTGCAAGATCAGTCTTTAAGGACAAATGCAATGAAGGCAAAGATAGAAGTGTATAATGTGTAATAAGGAAAGAAGAGACTGTATTTCATATTTTCAGTGACTGTAGTATAATGGCCCAGACGGAGTAAAAAGTCAAAGTGCATGCCAAATGGTACAACCATTAACATTCAGACTGTTCATGTTATAGAACATACAATGTAGGCGTCCAGACATTGTAGCCTTAGATAAGACGAAGAAGATGTGTCATTTCATTGACATAACTGTGCTGGGTGATCTAAGGGTAGCTTTAAAGGAGACGGAAAAGATCCAGAAGTACCAAGAACTAGCCAGGGAATTCCGCAAGATTTGGCAAGTGAGAGTGTAAGTAGTCCCTGTGGTGGTTTGAGCACTTGACACCATTCCCAAAGCACTGGAAAAACATCTAGATGAAATAGAGACAAATGTGAGGGTAGATCTGTTACAGAACGCGATGCTTTTGGAAACAGCGAGGATCCTGAGAAAGACCCTTGAGACCCTAGGCTAAGGGACGTAGCCCGACTCAAACAATTAGCAGCACAAGGCAAAATGTGACCCTTCTTTTGCATGCTGTGATAAAATGAAATAATAATAATTAAAAATACAAATCTTGACAAAAACAAAGAAGATTTTGGCGGATTACCAAAAGCCCCCCAGAGTAAAAATAAAAAACAGACAAACAAACAACCCACCAAAAAAGCACGCAAAAGCGAAATCACTTTTAGTTTCACATCTTTAATAATCAATAAATTTTTTGACTTGTTCATTTTACTCTACAGTGTATGTCAGCATAAAAGGATATTGGTTAATAGCTGTCTTCAATGCAAGCATAGAAATTGTTTTATGTGTATGTATCAAAACAAACAATAAAAAATATGTTAACATGAAGTATAATGGAAAACTTAAACACAGCATCAGGCTTCAAAAAGATCAAGACAAAACATCCAGCAATTATTGGTAGCAGTATTGACCACTACTAGTGCTGCCATACTGCCATGTGCTATGTGCGGGCCTGATCTCTGCCCTATTCTGACAGTATTTAACCCCACCAAAATGTATACTGTAATTTTTGGACTATAAAGCCGCCCCGAATATAAGCCGCATCAGAATGTGCCCAATTTTCATAGTACATGCAAAGAAGAAAGGGTTTTAAACAGTGGTGTGTGAGTGAAAACCTTCCCTTTGTAGTCCGCTGGGCATGGCAACAAAATTCTCTTCTATGTCACAATAATAGGGGTATAGTGGTAAAATCTAATGGCAATATTATTTTCAAGTCTTTTTATTTGCTAGATTTGTATGCGTTTGCGAAAGTGACCCCTACAAAAAGATACACAAAACGACGGAATGAAACACGTCTACAATATGTGATGGTGTCTTGCAAAAAGATTTGTGATTAGTGGCGTACTTGAGACTAATTGATGTGCAACTACTCAGGTAATGAATCTCACTAGTCGCCCAGCGCTATTTCAGGATAGGTCAAGGACTGTAGCAGAAATGCATGTGACTTAAAGCCCTGTCACACCTGGACGTTTGAGCCAGCTTATGCTGACGTAAGAAAATTTCTGTAAAACGCTGGCATACGCTGAACTATCAATGTTTTTTCAATTTTTAGCGTATACAAAGCGTATTCATAACAATGTGGACGTATACATACCGTAGTAGTAACTTACATAGAACGTTTCCATAACGTTTAGATAGCTTATACTAACGAATACCAACGAATGCTTAGCATGTTGCCGGTGTTCACAACTTATGCCCAACAATAGTCTAATTTATGCACAGCGTGCAGAGCATATCGCCGACTATCACGTTTCGAACCCTATATAAAGGCTGCCGCTCGAGGATTCAAATCATAACTGCACTAGACAACACAACATCAACATTCGTCATGCCAAAGAAAACTCCAAAGAACGCTTCCAAAAAGTCTCCTGGCCCACGTAGCCATGGGCGTGGACGCAAGGAAGATCAATCATCTCCAAAGCCATGGGAACACTGTCGAGCACCGTCAAGGGTGGTTCAAGTCCCTGCCTCGACTAGAAGGAGAGCGGTGACAGCGCCCCCGAACTGACAGAGAGGGAGCAGTGGGTGAAGGCAAACTTCGGCTTCCTCAAGATTGTGGTCTGCCTTCAAGCGGAGCCCGTCAACAGTGTAAGTATAAACAAATATTAATATAACTATTAATATTTATTTATGTTAATTTTACTGTGATAACAAATCGTTGAATTTGCCTTGTATTTTACTAATCAATTGTTATGATAGCAGGTGAAGGCAGCACACTGCGGGGACCTCGAGGCTGCCGAGGCTGCCTGTACAGACATCGTGGTAGATGATGAAGGCATGCCCTCCACTGTCCCCTCCTCATCCTCACAGTGCAAGGGCAAGCGTGGCCAGGAGGATGACCAGTTGCTGCAGTCACTCCAGAAGAGAGTGCACGAGTCTGGGGAGCTCCTCAAAGGTCTCGCACAGCCTCAGCCCATTACATCCACTGCAGCCTTCACCAACTACGTGCGTGACAGCCTTGTCAGCATGTCCAAGCGCAAGTTCCAGAAGGAACGGTCACGCATCAACACTATCCTCAGTGAGCTGATGGACATGGAGAGTGATGAGGAAGAACCTCCCAAAGTCCCCACCTTTCCTGCTCCTGCTTCCGTGCGACCCCTTTCAGCACCAGCTACCTACACCCCCACGGCATTGGAGATATACCAGCCACCTCCCCACAAGTGGAGACACAAGGCACCGGCTGCGTCAGTCTGGAGTTCACAGACAGGTGACTACATTTATGTGGAACAGTACTTGCAGCAGCCACTGCAGCCACAGTACCAGCAGCAGCAGCAGCCTCAGTACCAGCGGATGATGCCTCCTCCTCCTCCTCCTCAGCATGTTTTCCAGCCTCCTCCTCAGATCACGCAGCAGCTAAGCTTCGCCTCTGTATCTGCTGCTCTGGGTTTGGCTGGCCAGGTAATGATCCAGAGCCCCAGCGCCCTTGACACTAGCATTCAGAGTCTGTCTAACATCTCTGGACTTGCAGGAATGTTCAACCTGTCAGGATTAGCAGAAACAGTGTTTTGGCAATTTTTGTGCCATTTTGCATTAACATGTATGACCATTGTTATGATGTACCATTACTTTTTCAGATGAGCACTGAATAAAAGTTGCGTCAACTCTTGATGTTTATTGATGTTATTTTTTAATATTTAATTATAAACAACAATAAATTACTTATGGCCTTATCCCTTATGCCCTTATCTTTATCATGGGTCTTAAGTCATAATAAAGTGACATGGCGTTCTACTATACTGTAGACCACCAAACATGGTTTTATTACTACATTAATAAATTGTTTTCACTGTTGTTAAAGTTGTGCTTCCTCATGTTGAGTAATTATCAAATGCCACTGGCTGTCGCTTATAAAAACATAACTTTCACATGAGAATGATTGCTAAAAGGAGTGACTTGGTTGATAAGTATGTTCTGTGATTGCTAGTATTTGTTACAATTGCCCTAGCCCCAGATATCCATCTTTATGTCAGCAAAGATCGATGTATCAAAGATGCGTCTACAACCTTAAAAACGATCCATTTGTTCCATCTTTTTTTAAACCGAGTATTACTTTTATTCATTCATTCATTTTATTTCCACATCGATGCACAACATAAGAAGCAGAGGTACATTCTTTAAATACATAAACAAGTAGATAAGACTAAACAAAGATGTGGAGGGGATTCGCAAGAAGCAAGCTTGTCGAGTGTGAACCCCCTCATTAATATTATTTGTGCTCCAAGTTAAATCTACTTAGAGCACAAATAACAAAAACAAACATTTTAAGTTATTGAAATGAGTGTAATATCAGTCAACCAAACACAATGAACAAATAAATAAACAAAACTAAACAAACAAACAAAATTTGTAACCCCAAGAAACAAACAAACAAACAAAAACAAACAAAAAGCACAAATAACGCAAAGCGGTGAAGCTAGTAAATAAAGGTCAAGCATAATGAATAATGTGATAAATAACGAAATAGTCTCAGTTAAAGTTTAAAGTGGAGTTAGCGAAGCTTTGAAAGAACAATGATAACTATAGATATGTTGGAAATTACTTGTATTTAGACCTAAAAGAGTTTTCTTAAATTTGTTTTTAAATGATTTCATATTGTTAAGTTTCCGAAGAGAACTGTCGAAAGAATTCCTCAGTTTTGGTCCTGTATACTTGATATTTCGTTGGGCAAGAGAAGAGCGAGTTAAGGGAATGTGGAAATGGGAGGCTTGGCGTGTAGGATATGAATGTACCAGTTTATTACTGGTGAACATTGTGGTAAGACATTTAGGTAATTCATTATGAACTAACTGAAACATAAAGCTGCCAAGTTGCAGATTGTATAGATTATTTAATTTTAAGGTTTTATCTTTTACAAAGAAGGGACTTGTGCGAGCTAAATAGTGAGAATTGTTGACAATGCGCAGAGCTCGATTCTGCAAGATAAGGCCAAAAAAAAAAGGGTTCTGTTTCCAATTCCCCGACCGACCCTAGTTTTTACGCCGCGACCCTAAACTTTTTATTCGGCTTTAAAAAAAAAACGGGGGGAAAAACGGAAAAAACCGGGGGAAAAAAGGTGAACAAAAAAATAATAAATAAATTGCCTGGAAAAAAATGTCTGACTTTTACCAATTTGTTTTAGGCAACATTGAAATAAAAACCAGAACATATCAAGAAAAACTTACAGTTTGAGCCTGCGATGTCCAACGACTCGACAACGAGCGAAAAATACCCACAATGCAATGCGCATCTCGCACGTGTGTACACGGTGCTGTGTGAAGCGCATTCCAAGGATTTGCGCAAACTGCAGTTTGCGCACATGAACGATCGTGGACGTATCGTCAATCGTATCAGAATAAAAAAAAATAAATAAATAAAAAACTTTCCGACCTAACGACCCTATTTTTAAATGACATGCAATCGGAAACAAAACCTTTTTTTTTTTTGGCCTAAGCAATCTGTTTTATGTAGGGGTAGCACTGCCCAATGCTAATGTACCATAGTTAATATACAATAATATTAAGGTATTATACAGAGAAAATAAAATATGATGTGGAAAAAATGCCAAGTTTATTCAAAATACCTATATTACGGGAATTTACTTTACATAAATAATCAATGTGGTATTTCCAGGACAGTTTATTGTCAATATATAAGCCTAGGAATTTTACACTATTTGAAGTTGATCACCGTAAGTTGATCACCAAATGTCTGTAGGAAGAATAGTGTTCTTGTTGCTAAACAGCATACATGTAGTCTTCTTAAGATTTAAGGATAACTTGTTAGATTTGATCCAGTCAGACACAGAACAAAGTTCTGAATTTATGGTATTAATATTTGCATGGCTATAAAATAAATTTGAATCGTCGGCAAATAGAACGTAAGAAAGAAGTTTGGACGAACTAGCGATATCATTGATGTAAATAAGAAAAAGCAAGGGTCCGAGGATTGATCCCTGGGGTACCCCACAGGATAATGTGCGATAGGAGGATATATTTGAATCAATTGAAACACACTGCCTCCTGTTAGACAGATAACTGGTGAACCACTCTTGTGATTTTCCACGAATTCCGTAATGGTTTAATTTATACAGCAAAATGTCATGATTTAGTGTATCGAATGCTTTAGAGAAATCAAGAAAGATACCTATAGTATGTTGAGAGTTGTCGATTCCTGTCACAATACTATTAAAGAAATGGAGAATTGCATGTGAAGTAGAATGTTTAGCACAAAACCCAAATTGATCATATTATGTTTCTGAAGAAACCCAAGTAGGCATTCATAAACAACTCTTTCTAAGATTTTCGAAAAACTTGGAAGAATAGAAATAGGACGGTAATTACCAACATTTTCAGATTCAGAATTTTTAGGGATTGGAATGACTTTCGCAATTTTCATATTTTCGGGAACCGCACTGGTAGAAAGGGAAACATTAATAATGTTAGTTAAGGGATCGGCAACTGCATTGAAAACGTTTTTGATAACAAAAGTACTAATAGAGTCAAACCCACAACTGTTTTTACTAGCTAGATTATTAACAATATCACAAACCTCTTGTTTAGTAACTGGTTTAAAGAACATAGAGTGTGAATTGGGATCAGAAAGGTAACCAGTGCAATTGGTCTTGCATCTGGAAATCTTATTGGCTAAGTTAGGGCCAATACTAACCAAGTGTAGTTATTAAAAATGTCAGCCATGGCAGAAAGATCTTTAATTAAGTTTTCATTTTGAGAGATACCCAGTATTTTCTGAGAGGCACTTTTGTTTAAAACCGAGTTTCCTTATTTTCCAGGGTTTTTTATATTATTTTTCTCCTTATGCAATTGACTAGGGTAGTATTCTCAGAACTTTTGTTAAGACATTTCTATATCTTTTGTAGTCAATGAGATTTTCCTCAGTACGCTTTTTAAGGTACTTACGATAAAGTTTGTTTTTTACATTTATCGACTTCAAAAGAGAACCAGAGACCCATTGTAATTTTGGAACGTTTTTGTTTTATTTGTAGGAAAGGTGCCATTTGCATCATGAATATGTTTAAAGATTCCAATAAAATTATCATAAGGCAAATTTGGTTCACTTGCATTAAAAACAGATGATCAATCAGCAGCCCTCAGATCCTGATGCAAAGATTGCAGGTTATCTTTAGTGTATTGGTGGGAGCAATTTGTTTTGGGGATGGTTGACTGGAGTTTGGAGATTGGAAATGAAGTGGATACAGGAAAGTGGTCAGATATATCGGATATTCAAACTACAGACCTCCATGGGGGTAGAATATTTGTAAATATATTATCAATCAGGGTGGCAGATGTTTTAGAAATTCTAGTGGGTTTGTCAATTAAAGGTAAAAATTAATGCCAAAAAATAGTATCCAGAAACTCTTGAGTGGGTGGATTACTATCATAATCTAACAGATTAATATTAAAATCGCCAGTGAGAATACAGTTCTTATTCTCAGAAGCAAGGAGACTAACATTTTCTTGGAAAATGGACATAAAGATATTATGTGATGCCTGGGGCGGTTTATAAATAACTCCAATAACAGTGTTTTTGGTTGAAAGATTTGGAATTTCAAAAAAAAGTGATTCCATTGAATTTGTGGAATGATTGAGGTTTTGCCTCACCCTATTTTGGAAAGCAGAGGAGACATAAAGAGCAACGCCCCTACCTATTTTGTCTAGTCTATTATTAGTAATCAGTTTGTAATCAGGGAGGGAAAACCTTGTCTGGAGATGAATCTTTCAACCAGGTTTTTGAAAGGGCAACTATTGAAAATTTACTTAAGGAATGAAGGCAAAGTTTTAAATGATCAAAATTTTTAGGGAGACTTCTGATATTAAAGTGAATAATTGAACAGTTTGAATCAGGATATTTGGAGATATTAATAAATTCATTTTCAGCAGAATAAATACAATTGTTAACGACAGGGTTTGGATTATTTGGATCAGGGTTGAAGAGTAAGTTAGACATACATAGATGAAATGGATTAACGTAGTAGAGCTACGGTAGGGGTCATAGTTATGGAACAATGAATAGTCATTTAATTCGTCAACCACGTTCTGAAAATCATCATTGTCTAGAGAATTAAATGTGAATAAGTTAGACAAACATACTGGACAGAGCCAGGGGATATCAATGGTAGAATATTTGTCGTATTCGCATGGGGACATGGTTGAGCACTTTAATGAACCCATTTGTTACAGATATTACAACATGCTCGCAATTGATTCACCGTGATAAGACAAATACAAGAAACACATGGGGATTCTACGGGCATTAAACTTAAAGAAGACAAAACTTATAAACTTATAAAAAAAAAAAATGAAATTTTAACAATGAAAGCTAAATAACAAGAGCATATGGAGATAAAGCCAAATGTTTTAAAGAAATCATGAATTGACACCGCATAGAAGGCAAAACAAATCAAATTAATGCAAATTGATGACAATGCAGATGTTATGAGTTCAAGTGGATGAGCTAAGCAGACAGATGAATTAAGCAGAGTGGCAGCTGAAGGAACAGCGAGCGGAGTGTGGAGTTATGAGTTAGATGTTTTCAAGCTGGGCCATTGATGATACAGTTACCTTGTGGTTGTTTGCAAGCAGGCAAATGATACGGTCATCCAGGGACCAGACGTTGGTGACTCTTGGGTTTTGTTGGGCCGATTTCAGCAAGGCGAGACGGGATGGGGTAAGACTTTTGGTGATTCCCATACCGGTGCCCTTCAGCAGAAGTTTTCCCCAGAAGGCCTTTGCTCGATTTATGTACCGTACGAATTTGACGATCATGGGTCTTGGTCGATGTTTCCTTGCATTACGAGGGCTTTGTTGTGGCTTTCCAAGTCGGTGAGCACTGTCAATATCATTCATGCAGATGTGTAGGTCGGGCATCACTGCGTTCAATCTGGAGATAACAACAGATTCGGGGGGCTCTCTGTGATCATCTGAGTCATCCAAACCATGAATGATCAGGCAGTTCCGTCGGCTGTATTGTTCCAGGTCATCAAGCTTAATCTGGAGGGCTTCGTTTGTTTCTTGAAGAGTAGAGTAGTTATCTTCTAGCGTTGTTACGGCGACACTCATATCTTCAGAATCCATCTGGAGAGATTGGTATATTTCTTGCTTTACATCGTGCTCCATTGATTTCACCAAGGATGTTAGAAGTGGTTCCGATTTGGCCAGTCTATTAACAATGGAGTCGAAGCCATCTTCGGATATAAGCTGGGTGACCAGAGCCTCGGCTACCACTTCAACGATGTGGGTAAAATGGCCGGATCTGACAGGATTACCTTGGTAAGATTGTCTTTAAGGTCGTTCATAGGGGCAATTAGCCTGAGATTGCTAGTGGAGGCAGGTGGACCTGGTCATACCAGAGACTCTGAAGGTCGCTTGGTAATTGGCGCCATGTCTTGTACACCGCCGCCATCTTTGGTGCGAGTGGATGAGCGCTGAGGAGATCATCTGGATTTTTTTGATCTGGTATCACTCATGGCTGAGGTTGACAATCACAAACCAGTCCTGGATTACCATGGCTGTAAAACTAACAATCAGATGAGGAGATAGCCACCTTTGAACGACCGTAATGGTAGATTAGGTGTGATATTTGCGGAGCGTTAAACTCACACCCGTCTCATGCGTTTTACAATCTCATGCGTTTTGAAATGCAATCAGCTTAAATATCAAAACTTTAATTATTATAACATGAGAGCTACACTTTAAATGACTACAAAGTTTGCAACCCACAACGGCCAGATATCAAAAAGAGGATCAACTCTCCCGAATCTCCCCTCGGTCAATACAAATGTTTTAAAAACTAACAAGAAAATTATAATTGTTTAATAAAAAATGAAAAATAGCTTCTTCGATAGTCACTTCAAGAGGAATCTTATTGTCTCTGAGGTCCTTTATTGCCTGAACACCGCAGTAATACAAATGTCCTCTACATCATTTTGTCTTGCCACGGAACTGCACCAGCTGGAGAGTTAACCAAGTGCTTGATTAGATTTCTCTGTTTCTTTCCGTCCTTGGAGGCAGTGTTGGGGCCTCTAGCTGTCTGTGTATTCTCCAAGTGACGTCCCTCTCGCCATGCTCCTGGAACAAAGTCAAGGTTCTCATTCTCTGCCCGGTCAAGCTGCTGGTTCTGTAGTCCTGGGTACCCGGAATTTGAATTTATTTACTTATAAAGCGCACCTACAATAAAAACATATTCTAAGGCACTGTACAATAAAAAGAAATATAATGATATACAATTTCAGTTAAAATTATATAAGTTTTATAAAAAAATTTGTATACTGTATCATACTGTGTTAAACATGCTATGTAAACATGAATTACCTCATTAGGTTGTGCAAGATCAAGCATGCTTTGACTATGAGCTTGACCGTGGAGGGGTGATGCTGCATGGTACTGCACAGAACCTGGAATCTGTTAGCCAGGATGCCGAAAGCATTTTCAACTACCCTCCTTGCTCGGGAAAGCCTGTAGTTGAAGATGCGTTGTTCATTTGTCAGACCCCGGAGGCTGTATGGCTTCATCATGGTTGGTTGTAGGGCAAAAGCATCGTCACCTATGAAGAAGTAGGGCACATCCTGGTTGTCGTTGGAAAGAGGCTCAGGGTTAGGGAAACCTAGGGTACCGTCTACAGCGCATTCCTTCAGCTACAGTCATTGTATATCTGCGCATCTGATGCTGATCCAGTACCACCAATGCCCAAATGAATATTTTGTAGTCGGCATCCACAAGCGCCAACAGAACAGTGGAGTAGAATCCTTTGTAGTTATTGGGACCCACTCTTTGGAGGACAGCGGCAGGCCACATGCTTCCCATCAAGTGCCCCACATGTATTGGGAAAGTTCCATCTTTGGAAGAACTTGTCAGTTATGGTGCGCCAACCATCAGGAGAACTTGGGCAAACCAGCACCTCATCCACATATTTGTCAATAATGGCTTGACATACTTCTCTGACCACTAGGGAATGGGTGTTGTGAGGGACCCTCCATGCGGACTTTATCGAGGCATACTTGTTCCCAAAAGCAAGATGACGCAAAGTGCCAGCTTCATCGCTGGGGGCATTAGCAGGAAGTTGGAGAAGAATGCATGGTCCTTGTTACGAAGTTCCAAAATAAGCTGGTCATACATGACAAACTGCCGTCGTCTCCCGATCCAAGGTCTCACCCAGTTCCTTCTCCTCCGTTCACCTCTTTTTCTCCTGGCTCTATTGGAATGCAACTGGTACAGTGTCAAATGGATGAAGTCATGCTGATGTTGGAGGACAGCTAGTACGTAGTCTCGTCTCAGCCTAGCCGGATCCTCCATCTCTTGGATGACATGGACATCTGCTGACAATGGATTCTTGATGAGGAGTACTGAGGGTTCCTCCTGCGAACCCCATTTTTATATACAAATTCCCCTAAACGCTGCCAATACGCCATTATACGGTAGCTATTAGTAAGAAACACATTTAGTAAGTTCTGTGGTCGTCCGGAACACGTCAAAACGTTTAAATACGTTACTTATAGGTTAGAAATAAGTTTTGGGTAAGCTAGACATTATCTCGACATATGTCGACTTATGATTAACCTACAAGTAAGGTGTGTGAACGTGTGTCAATGATCTTATAACTTACCTACAACTTATGCGGAACTTAACAGTATGAGCCACACGCCGAAAATTTCTGTGCATGCACAAAATTTGTTGACGACCTCGCCTTACTACGACATATACCAGCATGTGTCAGCATGCTCTGAACTTATACAAAACTTACAAAACTTACTCATAACTTATTCGGCGTACGCCAGCGTGTTCGCCAAAGTTTTTATACGTCAGCATACGCTGGCTAAATCGTCAAGGTGTGACAGCTCCTTAACGTGTGATTGCCTTTATTTTAGTGTGTTTATTGCAGGTAAAACGCTGCATAACTACATACAGATTCAAAGTTTAGCAAATTACCATGAAATTTGTACGTTAGTATTGGATTCTCAAAGCAGTGGCGACCCAATATAATTATCGCGCATTACATTTATGCATGACCATTAGATGTGATTCCTAAATGTACAAATACTTCACTCAAAGGCATTAGATAGGGATAACTATCATACCATCTTGTACCTTATAAAAACTCTTATTATCAAAAGCACATTTTTGTCATCTTCACGTCATCAGATGTCAAATTTTGGTAATTCAAGGCTAATTTCTTTAAAATTTCTCCTGAACCACATGTCATAAAGTCGAAATGATAGTGCCGTCTTGTAAGTTCCAACACTTGTGACATTTTATCAAAAATGTGACACAATTTTTACTTCCTGTCCAAACAGGTACATGTACAGTAGCTCTAAAATATGTATCATAAAGTCATAATCTTTGTGTTGTCTTATACATGTATATGTAGCTTACAAAACATTTGACATTCTATTTTTGAAAATGACCCTTTCCTTCCATTCCAAACAGGAAGTTCAAATATTTAAAAAATCATATTTCCTAAACCACACGTCATAAAGTCATAATCTTTGTGCTGCCTAGAAGCTTATGGCACATTTGACATTTTAAATCATGACCCCACTTTGACCTTTTCTGCAGGTCCAAATGGGTACACAATTGTAAAGGGATGTTTCGCCACCAAAGTAAAATACTTTATTTTGTTGTGTATTGGTATGAAACAATCAGTGCAATCCAAGTTTTAAAAAAGCAATATAAAAATGTATGATGGTGTCCTTATGTACTCGAAGCGTCCTCTAGGAAAAAAATTTGAAATATTTGCATTAAACGTTTTCATACCCTGTTGTATGCTGTACCACAATGTAGAAGATTACTAATCCTACTTCAGACAAGTGACTTTGGTCAACATTATGTCACCAGGTACAGTATTAACATAAACGGAACAGCTTTTTTTCCATACACTTAATTGTAGTTATTATTACTACTTTTAAAGTTTCAAATGCTCCGCATTTTTGACCTCGTGAGGGCGCTCTCAAAAACATTTTATCACTTCCGGGGGTATAACTTAAGTGATTATTGTCTGCTCAGCTACCTTTGTACAGTTTTAACATCAGCGTTTGTCACTTCTGTGTGCGAGAGAGTTTAGTCAGTGCTTCTAGAACCTAAGGGGGATTAATAACGGCTCCTTTAAAGGTCTTATTGTCCGTGATGGATATGATGTCTGGTAGTAATGTGTTTCAGTCCTTAACTGTTTGGAGGAGGTATTTGAAGCAGTTTTTGTTTGCGAAGGACAGTTGTTTCTATAAAGAGTAAAGGATGAGCCACGCTTAATTGCCAGCAATCCACCTTAGAATCTAGAAGCACTGACTAAACTCTCTCGCGCACAGAAGTGACAGAACGCCGATGTTAAAACTGTACACAGTTGGCTGAGCAGACGGTAATCGCTTAAGTTATACCCCCGGAAGTGATAAAAATGTTTTTGAGAGCGCCCTCACGCGGTCAAAAACACGGCGCATTGATGGAACTTTCTTTGGATGGTCAACAAACAAGTATAATCTGGTTGACTGATTAAATTCTTGGTCAAAAACAGTGACAAAAACTCCAGCAGACCAAAATGTTCATGGCCTTCAATACATACCTAGAGATTATGGCTTTGAGAATAAAACACTTACCCAACCTGTACTTACATGTTGTGGTTTCATCATGCTCTCATATCTGCAAAAATAAAAACATACACAAAATTGTTAATGGCCTGACATTTTGACTATCAGAATCTTTCTCAAAGAAGCCTTAGGGACAGACTCTGCTAGGATTGAAACGTCAGGCCACTAAAAAAAATTGCAGTTTGTATGCAATGTCAGCTAATTCTTTTTTTCTCAAAAATAAAAAATATGAACATTAGAAGTACTACATGTACGGCCACGTCCTTTTGTGTCTGAGGCATTCCCAATGATAAATAGGTAAACCATACAAAATGATGTACTAGACTAGTACACAATTTTTTATGATTAAAGGGAAACTGCTTTCGGAAAGGGCGCTTTGGGCTACAAGCATTGTTTATTAAATAAATATAATAGGAAAGATGTTTAAATAGTAGAAAGTAATTATTTACACAAATATACCTCGAAACTGTGTGGTTTTCCTTTTACTTTGTAAACTGAAACATCTATGTGTGTCTGACACACGTATCTATGATGACAGTTTTTTTACTTTTGTCTTGACCCGGACAATTTAAAAAATGTATGTGTAGGCCTACTTTTGTCCGAACACGGTCCGCCATTTGTGGAGTCAACATTTTGGTTAAAATGGCGAAAAGGTAGTTCAGGAGATATGACTCTTTTTTTTTTAAAGTTTAAAGATTTCTGTTTAGACCAGAAGAAAAGATAAAAAGGGGTCACATTTTACATAAATTTTGCATAAATATTTAATTAACGAAATTTGATACCTGATGACGCCACAATGATGAAAACATGTTTTTCATACTTAGTTAAAGATGGTGTCACAATGTGATTTGAATGTGTGATAATAATAATAATAATAATGTTCGGTTTTTATATAGCGCTTTACACACCCAAATGGCATCTCAAAGCGCTTCACACTTATTACCCCTGGTCACTGGGCCATTAGTTTCATTCCTTGAAACATCTCAGCTCCCTGGGGAGTATAAGGCCTGTGCAACAAATAATGCGCTACTAAGCTAAATCAATCACAAGAACCATTTGTGCCCTCACAGGTACCCATTTTACCCCTGGGTGGAGAGAAGCAATTATAGTTAAGTGTCTTGCTCAGGGACACAAGTGTCACGACCGGGACTCGAACCCACACTCTGCCGAACACAAACACCAGAGCTTGAGTTCGGTGTTCTTAACCGCTCGGCCACAACACCCCATGATTTCTAAATATATTTCCTGTGCATAACGTTGAGGAATAAATGACTTTGGAATGCAGATGGTTAGGCCTAATATATAAATTTCAGTTGTATGTCTATGATCAACATTCTGAGTTTTGCATTACACTGTAGCTAATATGGGTTGGGCCGTGAGCACGCAGAGAGGGAGCCCAATAAACTATACTTGGTGATAAAACAAGTTGTAATATTGGAGGTACAAGGTGGTCACTATTGTGTTCGAAAAAGGGAACAAAACATTTTATAATAATTTGGGGGGATGAATCAAATAGCCTATAGATAATTTCTTGTAACACCTTCCACCCAAAGTATTTATGGCGAGAACAGGACATATGGTTTGGCACTTGGATGCAAGACGAGAGACAAAGTTACACAGGGTAATTTGAGGCCCTTGAGTAACCCCTGTTTCAACCTAGAGGGTAGAGGACTTGTTTTGGTTATACTAGTGTGGAGTGCCATGAGAACTTAGAGAGCAACAACAAATCTCAGGCTAGACTACTGGTCAGAGAGCTGAAAAGCTAATTGATGGTCTTGCACTTGCAGCCTTGTCAATGTCACCTCATCCAAAATTAGGGTAATTTAACAAATGTCTCATTTAAACATAATTAAAGTTTTGGAAAATGTCATGGCAGATAATAAATTATAGACTATGTGCATTTCAATTTGTGCATCTTGTATCAAATAATGAAACTAATGACAAAGGAAAAACAACAAAAGGTCACGTATAATAAGCACCGAAACCTGTTTTGGGATATCAAGCTTGATAACCAGAGACCACACAACAGTATAATACTGAAGAATTGAAATAAGCCTGTGGCCGTTACATGGTTACATGTTTACGGTTTAAAACCATATAATTTACTTGAATGTGCCGAGAAACAGACCACATTGCAATTACAATGTATGATGATGATGATGATGTTCGGTTCTTATATACATGTAGCACTTTATACACCATGTCTCAAAGCGCTTCCAATGTACACAATGCATCTATGGACTAATACAAATCTGTGCAAAAGAAGTAATAATAATAACTAGACCTTAAATGTTTGTAAACAAACACATAGCTGTTCCGTTTTTTTTTTTAATTTGATTAAATGCTCTGTATCAAGCTAGCCAACATCACAAAGATTATGACTTTGTGACATGTGGTTCAGGAGATATGATTTTTGATATTTGAACTTCCTGTTTGGGGTCATGGTAACTGAAGTTCAATGTTAAATGCTCAAAGGATCTATAACTTAAAAGAAATTTAAAATCAGTTGTGTAGTTCTTGAGATATTGTCCAACTTCTGGTTGACCCGGAAGTAAAGCTCAACATGGGGTCACGGTAACCCCAGTTCAATTTTTCAATGCTCAAAGGGTCTAGAACTGAAAAAAAATTGAAAATCAGGTGTTGACTTCTTGAGATATGGTCACAATTCCGGTTGACCCGGAAGTAAAGATCAAGATGAGATCACGGTAACCCACGTCAATCTTTAATGCTCAAAGGGTCTATAACTTAAAAGAAATTGAACATCGGTTGTGTAGTTCTTGAGATATGGTCCCACTTCCGGTTGATGCTGAAGTAAAGTTCATCAAGGGGTCAAAGTAACAAAAAGGTAAATTTTTAATGATCAAAGGATCTCAGACTGAAAAGAAATTGAAAATCGGTTGTGTAGTTCTTGAGATATGGTTCCACTTCCGATTGACCCGATAGTAAAGGTCAACATGGGGTCACGGTAACCCAAGTTCAATCTTTAACGCTCAAAGGGTCTATAACTGAAAAGAAATACAAAATCGGGTGTGTAGTTCTTGAGATATGGTCCAACTTCCGGTTGACTTGGAAGTAAAGGTCAACATGGGGTCACGGTAACCCAAGTTCAATCTTTAATGCTCAAAGGGTCTACAACTGAAAAGAATTTGAAAATCGGGTGTGTAGTTCTTGAGATATGGTCCAACTTCCGGTTGACCCGGAACTAAAGGTCAATCTCCAATTCCCAAGGGGTCTATAACTGAATAAGTTTGAAAATCAGCTGTTTACTTCTTGAGATTTGGTGCTGCAAAGATTAACTAGTTAAAGCTTTGAATTACTGTAATTTTTCACCTGATGACGTCACAGTAACAAAAATGTGTTTTTCACACTAATAAATTTTATAAGGTACAAGATAGTTTGTAACTTATCCCAATCAAATGCCTTTTAAAAAAAACCACCCTAACTTTTCATATCATATGTTGGTCACCCACAAATCCAATGGGGTGTGTACAAACCAATTGGTCCACCTTCGGTTAGGAATAAACAGTCGGCGCAATCTCCGACGCATTGCCGTGATTGCACAATACATAGTTTGTTTCATGTGGTCAGATTTACCAATCTTAAATCGTTAATTATCGTAAAACCACATTGTATTTGATAATTTTTAAGGGCCTGGAATAACCTTTAGTAAAAGTACTTGTGTTTTCAACATGATTTGTGTATTATAAGTAAATAAAATGTAACTTATTCTGAAAAGTTGTGTTTTAAACATGAATTTTTATAAAGCTATTGGTTTTGTACACAGATATTAAACGCGCAAAACAGTGACATCATGATGACGTGATTGCAAATGTTAGGCCTAACCGAAGGTGGACCAATTGGTTTGTACACAGCCCATTGGATTTGTGCGTGACCAACTTATGATATGAAAAGTTAGGGTGGTTTTCTAAAAAGGCATTGGATTGGGATAAGTTACAAACCATCTTGTGTCAAATTTCAGTAAATAAAAGCTTTAATAAGTTAATCTTTGCAGCACTATATCTCAAGAAGTACACAGACGATTTTCAAATTTTTTTCAGTTATAGACCCCTTGGGCATTGGAGATTAGGCTTAGGTAACCGTGACCTCAAGTTGACCTTCCGGGACAACCGGAAGTGGGACCATATCTCAAGAATTATACAACCCATTTTCAAACTTTCTTCAGTTATAGACTCCTTAGGCATTAAATATTAACTTTGACAAAACCGTGACCCCAAGTTGAACTCTATTTCCGGGTCAACCAGAAGTTGGACCATATCTCAAGAAATATACAACCGATTTTCAAACTTTTTTCAGTCAGACTCCTTAGGCATTGGAGATTAGCCTTAGGTAATCGCGACCCCATGTTGACCTCAACTTCCGGGTCAACCGGAAGTGGGACCATATCTCAAGAATTATACAACCGATTTTCAAACTTTCTTCAGTTAAAGACTCCTTAGGCAATAAATATTAACTTTGGAAAACCGTGACCCCAAGTTGACCTCTACTTCCGGGTCAACCGGAAGTGGGACCATATCTCAAGTACTATAAAACCGATTTACAAACTTTTTTTTAGTTTTAGACTCCTTGGCATTAAAAAATAAACTTTGAAAAACCGTGACCCCAAGGTTACTACTTCCGGGTCAACCGGAAGTGGAACCATACCTCAAGAACTACACAACCGATTTTCTAACTTTTTTCAGTTATATACTCCTTAGGCATTAATATTGACTTTGAAAAACCGTGACCCCATGTTGACCTCTACTTGCTGGTCAACAGGAAGTGGGACCATATCTCAAGTACTATACAACCGATTTTCAAACTTTTTTTTCAGTTTTAGACTCCTTAGGCATTAAAAATAAACTTTTAAAAACCGTGACCCCAAGTTGACCTCTACTTCCGGGTCAACCGGAAGTGGGACCATATCTCAAGAACTACACAACCGATTTTCAAACTTTTTTCAGTTATAGACTCCTTGGGCATTAATATTGACTTTGAAAAACCAGGACCTCTTGTTGACCTCTACTTCCGGGTCAACCAGAAGTTGGACCATATCTCAAGAACTATACAACATTTTTCAAACTTTCTTTCAGTTATTGACTCCTTGGTCATTTTAGCACATAATCCAAGCAAAACAACACGGGACAGCTTTGTGTTTGTTCACAAACACCTAATGTCTAGTTTTATTATTATTATTATCATTATTATTATTATTATTATTCTTTCTTTCCCCAAACCCTATTGACTTAACGCATGACTTTTCTTCCTGTCATATGCCCCTCTTAGAATAATCAGAAGTAGACAAATCATATAGCAAATTAAAGCTTATGCCCTGACGCAAATTTTAGATGTAATTAGATTAAATGCTTAATTATTTAATCACGTGATCCTCATTTGCATATTTAATTAGTAAATCTTTGCAGCACCATATCTCAAGAAGTGCACGGGCGATTTTGAAACTTTTTGTAGTTTAAGACTCCTTGGGCATTGGAGATTAGGCTTAGGTAACCGTGACCCCAAGTTTACCTCTACTTCCGGGTCAACCGGAAGTGGGACCATATCTCAAGAAGTAAAGGGGTCACGGTAACAGAAAGTCAATTTTTAATGCTCAAAGGATCTAAAACTGCAAAAAAATTGAAAATCGGTTGTTTAGTTCTTGAGATATGGTCCCACTTCTGGTTGACCCGGAAGTAAACATCAACTCGGGATCACGGTTTACCAAGGTTATTTAAAAAGTACGCTTACTTTGAACATAGCTCTGAATTCGTTTATTCTGAATCACTTCGCTCATTCGTAACCATTGCGCTTGTTGATGTTATTGTGAAACACTTAACACTACATCATTCAATGATTCACCACAAGACGCACGAATGATAAGTGTTCATTCATAAAATATGAATGAATTATGATGCTTGTTCAGAACCACTTCGCTGATTTGGAAATAATCCGCTTATTCAGAATCAATACGCTCATTCGGACTACAACTCACTTATTCAAAATTAATTCGCATATTCTGAATTTGCTGATTCATAACCATTTTGCTTATTCGTAACGATTTCGTTCATTCGTAACCATTATGCTTTTTGATGTAGATTGTAAAGTTAAATACACTTACACTACATCATTCAATGATTCACCACAAGACACATGAATGATAGTACCATTTCGATGTTCATTTATAAAATGTGAGTGAATCACTTCGCTGATTTGGAATCAATTTGCTAATTCGGAATCAAATCGCTTAATCTAAACTAATTTGCTTATTCTGAATTTGCTGATTCGTAACCATTTCGCTCATTCGTAACCATTACACTTGTTGAAGTAGACTGTAAAGTTAAATACACTTCATTTATCAAATGTGAATGAATTAATATTCACCTATTCAGAATCAATTCACTGATTTTGAATCAATTTACTTATTCGGAATCAATCTGCTTATAATTCAGAATCGATAAGCTTCTTCAGAATCATTGCACTTGATTGAAATGATTCTGATTATTAAAGCATATTAATCTAATAAGCAATGAATGCTAGTAAACAAAATGTTTCTGACTTCGTAACCAAGATGATTTTGTGCGTACACAAATCGTTTTGTGAAATCGTTCTATTTCAGGCTATATAGATTATAAACATCGAGGTAGAAAAAGACCATGCTATAAATTATAATCAACTCTTGCAAGTGCTCTTTTTAGTGTTTAACCATCCATATGACCATACATACATACCACAAAATAATTCTCCTTTTATTTTCCGGGAAAATGAAATTCTCAAGAGCCAAAAATAGGAAAAACAATATGTGTGGTACTGTTCGTTTTAATGTAGGTACAAGTTTCTCATTGTAAAAAAAAAAGTAAAATGTATGCTTAACCACTTAACTGCGTATGACGAGATATCTCGTCATCACCAACTTACCCTTATATTGCGTATGACGAGATATCTCGTCACCAAGTTTGCAGTTTAAATGAGGTCAAAGACACGCTCTGTGCCCCGGGTAATCCCCTCTTACGTGTCTTGTATGACGAGATATCTCGTCATCACAAAGTTAGTCAGACAGTGTGTGGCGATACCAATCGGCGAGTTTTCTTACTAAGTATGGCGACTTCACGAAAGCAACCGCGCTTGTCATGCGTGCAAGCTTTGATCCAAGCTTTGGATTCAGATCTTGAATTGTCAGACTCTCTCATGTCTGTTGATAGTGATGATGATTCACAAATTGAACAGCCATGTTTACAAGGTGCTGAAGACATTGATGATACAGCAGCCTCAGATATAAGTGGGGATAATCGGAGCAATTCAGGGTCTGATCATAGCTTTCCATTTATCCTTTTTTTGCATTGTTTTCCTTAAGTTAATTCCACATTGGGGGTTTAGCTAATGATAAATAATTACTCAGTTAAGTGGTTAATTATATTGATATCGTCGAGATCCCGAAAGGTCTCGAACTTGCGATCCTTAGCTTGGTAATAAACGCGGTAAACCGCAGTGCCATCAGACTATCAACACATTTGCTGTGATTTGATACCTTATATATTTACTGTAAATAGTGAATAGACTTGTTCAAAGTCTGCCATCGTTGCAGTCTCATGTCAACAGTACAAAGAATACGACAGCATCGGGCGCACACGGCCTCAGGACTTACTACGAGTTTACACTGTTCTTCATTACTTTGTACACGGATACGAAACACGCTACAAATGATGTCACGATGACGTGACACATAAAATTACGTTATTGTGCAAAACTTCAATACCCAGAGAGTCAACATCTGAAGAAAATTTGAAAATTGGACGTTTAATTTTGGGAGATATGGTGCAAACAAGATTGCCTAATTAAATATTCATGTCATTATAACTCAGCTAATTGATTAAGAAATTAAACAGATAACATTTAGAGATTAAAGATCTACTTCAGCAATAACTGCGAAATAAAACAAATTGCTGAATCTTATACATAATGTTATCAAGTATTCTGACCTTGTAGATTGGATTGTTTTAAACATATATTTTTTTCGTAATTTTAACCGGAAAAAATAATCCGATCTTAGGGTTTTTACAAACTCGCGCGCTTCCATGGCTCCCCCCATAGGCACCATGCATGTCCCATACTGAAGCACGTGTATTTACGCGCACCACGAACCAACTATAAGATACGTGGGTGAACCAGCAAATGATGACATACTTGTAAGAAAGGGGAAACCAGGAAGTAGCGACGTGTCGTGTGTTTACACGGTAACTATGTGTGATGATCTCATTATTCGAATACATTCACCAAGTTCAGATGTGAGAATTGACCATGCCGAACTCATGTTCTGTTGGTGGATGTACTCGGAACGCAGATAGGAACCCAGATGTGAGTTTTTATTTTGATTCCCAAGAGATCCTGTCCAGAGAAGGGAATGGGTGCGTTCCGTGACCAACACACGGAAGGGTTTCACGGTGACAAAATGGACCATGATTTGCAGTGCCCATTTTACGGACGACTGTCGGGTTGCCACATCGCAACTAAAGAGCAGTTTTGGATTAAAAAGCTATAACAGGCTTAAGCCAGGTTCAATCCCAACCATGAAAGCCCCATCTGCAGTGCCATCATCTTTTCAAACAGAGAGTAAAACAGGCACAGCCAAATGAAACTAAGCGATTCAGCCAACACTCGTCTGGCATGTCATTTAAGAAAAGAGAGAAGAGCTGGGTAAGCAACTTTTAAGTTCTAAAACTAAGTTCTATGAGTATGTAGTTGATATTTTACCATCGTTTCTTTTCATTGCACTTCTCGCAAGAGATTTCAAACTCAATAGTAGGGCTACCACAACCATCAACAATTTTCCTTTTCACTCGATGTGATTGTGAGCATGATTCGAATTTGAAGTTTAGGAAAGTTTGTAACTAGTTACCAATTCTACTTCACCTCCTTGAACTTGTCATCCCAGTGCACATACATGTGTACAAGACTCCCCTTCAACTTCAAGTACAACCTACAGACTTCATTATTGACCTTACATTGCTTTTCCAGTTTAGTTTGCTTTCAACATCATTGTATCCCTGGGGGAGGAGTACGAGGGAAGGACCATGGTAAAAAATTACTTGGGCCTACAAAGGGTAAAGCCATACATGTGTGTGAATACAATGCCCAAATTATGACATTTGACTTAGAGGTTAAATACAATGTTTGTTTTGATCTTTTGTTCAGGTTTTGCAAGAAGCTTTTGCTGAATATATGCTAAGTATGGTGACAGGAGCCCACTGGTGAACAACTTCTCCCATCTAATGTGATGGAAAGTTCAATCACATCAGAGGAGGTAATGAAACGGTTTACTGGCTTGTTGCAGAAACAACCTTAGTTATGTTTAGGGGAGAAATATTCAACCGCGGGGGGTGGGGGTCAGCTTCAAAATGCCTGGACCCCGAGTTGGATATAGGGTTATTTTTATTTCATTACACATCAAAATGTGCAGTATCGGAATAATAATTAACTTTCCTTTGCATAATCATACACTTGTCAGGCCTGGAATTTCATCTTGGAGAGGGCAAGGCCATTTTCATTTTGTAAAGGGTACTTCCATTGGAAAATCTTAAAGTCTATGGGAGACTTTTGAAGGGGCACCAAGGCCAACACAAGGGCAACGAAGGCCATGGCCTCCGTTGCCTCCATGTAATTCCAGGCCTGACTTGTGAATATCTTAAAAGTTAACAATTTCCCTCAAGATTTTGAACAAATTTATTAACCCCTAGGTTTCAGATGCATGATTCATGTCTGTTTGCCATTTGTTTCAAGCAGAATTATTAAAATGAAAGAAAGGTTTATTTTGTCCTCCTATTACATGTATTAAAGAGATACTGTTGACATAGTTTAAACACCTTATTGTTAATGCAGAGGATTATTTCTGATGGTAAAATATGATTAATTCATCAAGCCATTGTGGATTTTTTCTTTATTGATTATACATGTATTGTACATATTTTTGTACACCATTTATTATCTTATGAGAAGAGTTGTTTTAATGCCCATGTAGCTTTTATTTGACCACAAACACATCTGGTAATTTAACTGTAGGGTTTTATTGAGTACATGTACACATGTATACCGTACTTAGTTGTTATTGTTATTATTATTTGTTAGAAGGGGGATCAACCACAAACTTGTTTGCTACATAAGATTAATGAGCAGCCCCAGTTTGTGCATATTGCATGGTGAACTAAAGGAGTTTTTGGGGGGAGAAAAAGAGGAGTTGGAGTACATGTATTGGGGTTTGCATATTTCATGTGTGATGTGTTTTCAATCCAGGGCAAACACAAAACAGTTACACTTCTTTTTGACAATTTGCCAGACAACCTGTCTTTCTAAGCTTTGACTGTAATTTGAAATGTTTGTTTACATTTTCTTAAAAGTCTACATTGAGCTGAACATTTTGATAAGGAGGTCTTTTAGAATGTCTGTAGGCAAGAAGAGTAAGGATCGCATGGAATTAGTTTTGCAACATTCCCTTTTAATTTAGCTGTTTTCTATTTGATTACTCAATGAAAATTGAAACTAGACAGAGAGGTCAACTTTGGTAATACAACTTTTCTTGACATTAAGTATTACATGTACACTGTACTCTTAACTCCAAAAATATTGCTTTTTGTACATAAGGTGGTCATTTACATTACCATGTAGTATATGCAAGAAGGGTAAGGAACTCATAGTTACATTTTCTTTTAATGGCAACGTGTCCCTTTAATTTATTAATTAAGCTGCTTTCTATTTATTTACTTCACTTGAAGAGGGGTAGTTGACTTTGCAAAAACAATTGTTGTTTTATTCTATTTTTCTTGAAGTAAAATAATACTCATAAAGACTAAAGACTGATATGTGTATATTATTAAAAGTGTTTATTGTCATTGACTCATGGATCATCTAAAAATGATTGTAACACACTGAAAATTTAGAATAAATGGAGGCAATAAATCCCACCATGTTTGTATCCTCAATTCTGAAAACCTTCCTGAAAACCATGAACCACTACTAGATTAGCAGAACATGTTTTGATCATAGTATGATTTGAAACTTTGCATGGTGGGATCAGGTTTGCAGTGATGCCATGTATAAAATCTCGTTGTGAGTAGTGGTGGTTTTAAAAAGAACAGGTGGTTTGACAACTTCCTGAAGAGGATCAGGGCATACTGATCAAAAAATCAAGTTGTGAAACCACTGTTTCTTTTCAGAACCACCACTACTCAAAAGAGATTTTACCTATGGTGTCAGCGCAAACCTCACCTGATTATAGACATTGTTCTTGTAATGACACACATCCCATCTCAGTGAGCCAAATATTAACAGATTTTTATCAAAGATTGTGGTTCTCAAAAAAGTTCCCCTTTTGAAGCCTCTTTGCTGTATAACTTCCATGTTTGTAATATGTACATGTAAGTTGAATGCATTTCACTATTTTCCAGTGAGAGACACAACAGCATGAGCTTTATGTTTGACAAATAATTTGTACATCTATTTTTTGAGTCTCATTTACAAACATTTTATCAACTATAGGGGCTAAAAATACCACACTTAATTCGAGTGAGAAGAGGAATTCTTACAATATGATTGGCAATAAATTTTAGGGTTTTTTAAGTTACTATTAGTCAAGTGGTGAGTAAACCCTTTATATTGTCCATTGGGGTTGGGATATGTTCTTCGGATGGCGTCCATGATACATGAAGGAAGTGGCACTCTGTTGAACCTTCCGAGGTAGCCCGTACACCATCTGACAACTTGCCTGTAAGCAACATTGCGATTTCTTCTGCAAACAAAGTAGTAGAAGAAAATCAAATTAGGTAAACATTTGATATCAATTTTTGCTTAAAAACACAGTTTTCCCATTTTGAAGAAATCATGTATGGGTAAGGGTGGAAATTTACTCTTCTGATTTGTCCAGTCGAACAACTTGTAGGAGAACCCCCCCCCCCACACACACACACCCTTACATATGGCAGTTACAGGGGTACTTTCGTTGTTGTTCTAATATTCCTTTTTCTGAAGAAATCCTATTTGGGTCACCACCAGAACAAAGAAAACCTTATGGGGTAGCATTGCTCCGTAAGTTGGCATGTGTAAGCTCACACACACACACACACACACACTCAAGTGTGTCATGAGCTCCAATCGTGGACCCTCCTTTGTTCAACTCTTTGTCCTGACAAACGTGGACCCCATTGTTTTCCTTTGTGATAACAAACGTGGACCTATTGTCCCTTTTGTTGTAAGTCCTCGGTTTGAATGTCACTACAAACTCACACACACACTTTGGGGTTCTTTAAAGAAGTCATAAGCTGTAACATACTCAACAATTGTGACAGAGATCAAAGTGTTTAGAAAAAATCTTGTACAGGTTTTATGGTTATTCGTTTTTCTGAGTTGTATAAATCTAATCCAACAGTCAATTTTGTCAGGGTCAGGTAAGAGGCGTAATAATTTTTTGGGGGGGAGGGTTTGCTCCTTACATTAATTTTACAGTTCAATTAAAAAAAGACACTTACTGGTCTAGAGTCCCTTCAACTGCATCTCTGCCATAGTATTCACCGGTACTGTAAATACGCGGTTTGAAGTACAGCCGGGTGCAGACAGACTGCTTCAAACCAATCATGCACAGCAAGGCTTTGGTTTTCATCCTCTACATTAATGTTCAATGCTGCCATTTGGGCTCTTGTCTTCTGCATTTCCTTACAGCAGATGCAGTTCACTGCCATTGGTTGGACCACACAGTGTCCGCATGAGCACCTGAAAGAAAAATTTAAATAACAGAAAATTAATGGATGAAAGTGTTGCTGTACTGACATAGGATGGACTATGTTCATGACCATTAACTAATTTTACGTGAACGGGGGTAATACAAAATGAGTGGGGATTGAAACGATGCGTGTCTCATTTATACATCTAAGTAAAAAATCACGCAATGTTTCGCATTGTTTATCAATGGCCGTTGTTCTTACTTTGTGTCTTTGAAAAGTGGTTTGTAATTGTAGTTCTGTTTTAAAGAATAAACATGACATATCATACTAGCCTAAAAGAAAATTTGAGAAATAATTAGCAAATGAGCTTGACATAAAAACTAATCCAATTAGGCTAGGACCTACCTCAATCATTTGCTAAAAGAAATAAAAAAATAAATGCGGTAGAACAGTGACACTGACAGAAAATACGGCTTGTCAGGATCAGTTCGGTACTGAAAATAAATGTTATCTCCGACACACTGAGATTTGATGATTGTATTGTGAAAAAATTAATGGATAAACGAGGAATTACAGAAACAAATACAAATTCATCTATTTTCCTTTCTCCATGGAACCCGGTTCTCCGATAAGGATACCTGCACTAACCCAATAGGAACAATTTTTGAGTGACATCGATTCAATGTATCATGAAAACGTGAACCATATTGGACAACAGCAACCATTTCGTGAGAAAAAAAAAATCAACTTTCTGCTGCTATTTCTATCCATTATAGCGGCCTCATATGCCGCATAGATAAATAAGTACTTCATGACGATAAACAACAGTAAACATAGCATTGTTTGTTCTTCAAAAAACCTGTGGGACTCACCATTCAGTATTGTTTAGTCGACCTCCTGCATCAGGATTCGCACGTTCACGATCATCGGCGGCCAGTGGCTCAAACCTGTATGGTTTGGCACCTTGCACTTCCTCGTCAAGCACTCCCCCAGCTTCATCAACGCCCTCTTCGTCTTTGGAAGAGCTCCCTCCACCATCAGAGCTATCCTCACTATCAATACTATCATCTGTATTTCCTAATTCTTCTTCGTCCACACTGTGTTCCTCCCACGATCCGCTAATGTCTGACATTTGTCCTCGTTTACTGTGTGAATAGCTATATAATTACGCAACTACCGCTAAGTATTTTCCTTTATATATACGTAATCATGAAACACAAATTGATTGGATTTCGCCAAAGTTTAAATTATCTTAGTGCCGTTGAAGTAGATCTTTAAGTTATGTACTAAGCTTCGATTCAATGTAGGACTTAAGTCTGTCATTTCTACTGTTTCTAAGATTACGAAGACAGAAAAAATCATGTGTTAAACCTATGGCGTTTTGGTGGGGAAAAAAAACGTTTGTAAAACGTTTTCGAAAATCTCTTTGATTACAACAGCTGTTCCGACTGGAAGGTCGGAACAGCTAAAAACAAAAATCTCGACGGTGATTGTAACTAACAATCACAGAGCTGTTCCGTTCTGTTGCCCTTAAAATTTTGTTTGTAGCCCAACACATGAACCGATTCTGTATTTTGTGTATATCCTGTAATCCTTTCCAAAATGGATGCATGTGATCAATCATGATCATCGCAGTGTTAAAAAGTGAAACATGTCTCGATCTTGTTTTAGACCAGAAGGAAAGGTTAACATGGGGTCATGCCCAAAGTTCAATGTTTAATGCTCGAAGGATCTTTAACTGAAAATAATTTGAAAATCAGTAGTTCTTGAGATATGGTCCCACTTCCGGTTGACCCTGAAGTAAAGGTCATCAAGGGGTCACAGTAACAAAAAGTAAATTTTTAATGATCAAAGGATCTCAGACTGAAAAGAAATTGAAAATCGGTTGTATAGTTCTTGAGATATGGTCCCACTTCCGATTGACCCGGAAGTAAAGGTCAACATAGGGTCACGGTAACCCAAGTTCAATCTTTAATGCTCAAAGGGTCTACAACTGAAAAGAATTTGAAAATCGGGTGTGTAGTTCTTGAGATATGGTCCAACTTCCGGTTCACCCGGAACTAAAGTTCAACATGGGTCACGGTAACCCATGGTTAATCTCCAATTCCCAAGGGGTCTATAACTGAAAAAAGTTTGAAAATCAGCTGTTTACTTCTTGAGATTTGGTGCTGCAAAGATTAACTAGTTAAAGCTTTGAATTACTGTAATTTTTCACCTGATGACGTCACAGTAACAAAAATGTGTTTTTCATACTAATAAATTTTATAAGGTACAAGATGGTTTGTAACTTATCCTAATCAAATGCCTTTTAAAAAAACCACCCTAACTTTTCATATCATACGTTGGTCACCCACAAATCCAATGGGGTGTGTACAAACCAATTGGTCCACCTTCGGTTAGGAATAAACAGCGCAAAATCTCTGATGCATTGCCGTGATTGCGCAGTACAGAGTTTGTTTCATGGGGTTAGATTTACCAATCTTAAATCGTTAATTATCATGAAACTACATTGTATTTGATTATTTTTAATGGCCTGGAGTAACTCTTAGTAAAAGCATTTGTGTTTTAAACTTGATTTGTGTTTTATAATTAACAAAAATGTAACTTATTCTGGAAAGTTGTGTTTTAAACATTTTTTTTAGAGCAATTGGATTTGTACACAGATAGAAAACGTGCAAAAAAGTGACGTCATAATGACATGATGGTGAATGTTAGGCCAGAATTGCCATCTACAATACAAGACAAGTCTATAACTGAAAAAAGTTTGAGGATCGGATGTAGGCCTATATTTTTTGAGATATGATGGACAGAAGATTGACTAATTAAATATTCACACTGCTGTCACGTGACTAATTAATTAAGCATCTTAATCTAATTACATCCAAACTTCAAGTCAAGGCATAAGCTCTAATATGCTATATGATTTGTCTACTTCTGATAATTATGAGAGGGGCATATGACAGGAAGAAAAGTCATGTGTTAAGTCAATAGGGTTTGGGGTTAGAAAGAATAATAATAACTAGACCTAATGTGATTGTAACTAACAATCACAGAGCTTTTTCAGAGCCTTATCATTTTTTTGTGGCCCAACATATGAACCGATTCTGTATTTTGTGTATATCCTGTAATCCTTTCCAAAATGGATGCACGTTATCAAGCATAATCATCGCAGTGTAAAAAAGTGAAACATGTTTGAATCTTGTTTTAGAACGGAAGGAAAGGTAAACATGGGGTCATGGCCAAAGTTAAATGTTTAATGCTCAAAGGATCTTTAACTTAAAAGAAATTGAAAATCGGTAGTTCTTGGGAAATGGTCCAACTTCCGGTTGACCCGGAAGTAAAGGTCATCATGGAGTCATGGTAACTAAAATTCAATCTTCAATGCTCAAAGGGTCTATAACTGAAAAGAAATTGGAAATCTGTTGTGTACTTCTTGAGATATGGTCCTACTTCAGGTTGACCCAGAAGTAAAGGTCATCAAGGGGTCACGGTAATCCAAATTCAATCTTCAATGTTCAAAGGGTCTATAACTGAAAAGAAATTAAACATTGGCTGTGTACTTCTTGAAATATGGTCCCACTTCTGGTTGACCCGGAAGTAAAGGTCAACCCGGGGTCATGGTAACCCAACTTTAATCTTCAATGCTCAAAGGGTCTATAACTGAAAAGAATTTGAAAATCGAGTGTGTAGTTCTTGAGATATGGTCCCACTTCCGGTTGACCCAGAAGTAAAGGTCATTGAGGGGTCACAGTAACAGAAAGTAAATTTGTAATGATCAACGGATCTATAACTGAAAAGAAATTAATAATCGGTTGTGTAAATCTTGAGATATGGTCCCACTTCCGGTTGACCCGGAAGTAAAGGTCAACATGGGGTCACGGTAATCCAAGTTAAGTCTTTACTGCTCAAAGGGTCTATAACTGAAAAGACATTGAAGATATGGTCCAACTTCCGGTTGACCCGGATGTAAGGTCAACAGGGGGTCAAGGTAACCGAAGTTCAATCTTTAATGTTCAAAGGATCTATAACTGAAAAGAAATTGAAAATCGGTTGTGTACTTCTTCAGATATGGTCCCACTTCCGGTTCAGGGGAACTAAATTATAAGTAACTAAAATGTAACTTATTCTGAAATGTTGTTCTGAAATGTTGTGTTTTAAACATTATTTTTTAGAGCCATTGGTTTTGTACACAGATAGAAAACGCGCAAAAAAGTGACGTCATGATGACGTGATGGCGAATGTTAGGCCAGAATTGCTATCTACAATACAAAACAAGTCCATAACTGAAAAAAAGTTTGAGGATAGCATGTATACTTCTTGAGATATGGTGGAAACAAGATTGACTAATTAAATATTCACACAGCTGTCACGTGATTAATTAATTAAGAATTTTAATCTAATTAAATCTTAAATTTATGTCAGGGCACAAGCTTTTATATGGTATATGATTTGTCTACTTTTGATTGTTCTAAGAGGGACATTATGGCCTGTGAAAGAGACCATGTTAAGTCAATACGGTTTTAGGGAAAGAAAGAATAATAATAATAATAATAATAAAAATTAAAATCTCGCCGATTACAATAGCTGTGTTCCGCCCTTAACAGGTCGGAACAGCTAATAATAAAAATATAAAAATCTCAACGATTACAATAGCTGTTCCGCCCTAACAGGTCGGAACAGCTAATGACCATTTAAGAAACGATTACACATTTACAAAAAAGATTGTACAATGTAAATGCTTAGGCTTTAAAATTGAAAGTGGTATGCCTGTGGGGCAGAAGTGTACAAAGAGAGAAAGAAAACTTCACACAATGCAGGCCTGGAATTTCATCTTTGTGAGGGCACGGCCATTTTCACTTTACAACATGTATGTACAAAGGGCACTTCCATGGAAAATGTCTATAAGAAACTTTTAAGGGGCACAAGGGCCAAGACCAGGGGCAACGAAAGGCAACATTGCCTCCAAGTAATTCCAGGCCTGCAATGATGTAAATGGTAGGCTATCTCTGTTGGGGAATTTCGATATGGACTTGAGTATCAAGACCTTTTGCTGGAGAAAAAAGTCAGATGAATCTATCAACCTGTCTTAATGTCCGTTAATGGTACCTGGAAGTAGTAGGCCCTTGCAATCTTAGACCATTTTTGAGAAGTCTTTTCGATTGAATGCTTACTTGAATAGATTATCTATGGCTTGTGGTATAGAAAAGCATATCTGTAATTGTAGCAAAAAAGTTTTGAATTTTTTAACCCCGAACAAGGGATCATGTTGTAGAAATTGAGCTTTTGGATGCATTTGTCAAAGATAAGCCAAGACACACTCAGCTTACATGTCTTCATAGATGTACGTATACTTTCTGATTGCATCAGGTTTTACACTACTGTATACAATGGAAAAACGAAAAGGAAATTTAATATAATATCAAGGACTATCAGCAGATGGCAAACTACATGTAGTATACTATTGAGTGTGATATCTCACCACATGATCCAAGAGTCGTTAACCACCAGCTCTTTTCAGAACCAAAAAACTACTCAACAGAAATTTTAACATGGTGTTACTGCAAACCTCTCTTAGTTATATACTTCCACCATGCAAAGTTTCAAATCCTACAGAGCCATCTAGCAATTAGTTTTTACAGTCAAGTGTCATATTTTTGAAAAATGTTTATAGTTTTAAATGTTAATTTCTACTTTTATACGCATGTTCAACTTGTACAAGTTTACATGTAGCATCAAAAACACATTTTTTTCAAGGTGGCGCCATCAAGTTATATCAATTTACAGAATAATCATTTAAAAATTAATGTCTCCCGAACCCCATGTCATAAAATCATAAAATCTTCGGCTTGGTCCATTAACAGCGGCCAACCCTGTCATTTCTAAGCAGTGAAGACCGGTTCCTCAAACTGTTATTGCCTTTAAAAAACATGACCCCACTTGAAAATTATATGTACATGCAACTTGTTAAGGGTCTATAACCAATTTGATACAGAAGTTGTACATGGTTTTGGTGTACGAATTCATCATTGAGTAAAAGAAAAAGGCATGATAAAGTCACCATGTATTACAGTGCCCTCTAGCGATTGGGTTTAAACTAAAGTCAAGTGTTGCATTATTTAAAATGTTTAGGCCTATACTTTACTTTATCAAATTTGAGTAATTGACACACCATTTTCTAGCTGGTGACTTAAACAATTCAGAAAAATATCATCATGGCGCCAGCATGCATACAATCGAGGGAAAGATTAAAAATAGTAGAACATCTCCTGAACCATGTCAAAAATTTAAAACTTGTTTGCTGACTGAAACATGTTGGGTCTTTAAAACCATGTGGCATTACGACACTTTAATCAGAACAGCTCTGTGTTCATCAAAAGGACAAATACATAATGTCTCGTTATCATTATCAATAATATTAAATGCTATACTTGTATTAATCATTTTAAGGTTTACCTCAAAACAGATGTAGTTTGCAGCAATGCAGCAGGTTGGCAGTGTAAAAAGTTATCATCGCTATCTTCTTCCTCCTGGAAAGTACATGGGTCATCTTTACAATTTTCAGCCATGTTAATGTCATTTACCTAAACAGAACAATCAGAATCAGTTAATCACTTCCACTTACATGAAGTTAATCTGCAGTATATTTCACAAAACTTGCCAACCGGCCAATCTACTTGCAACACATTCATAATCAATTCACACGACCAGTAATGCCAGTTGCACAAATTAGAATTTTATTGCTTTAATAACCTTGGGTAAAAAGTTGTTTGCCTGGATACAGTTTCCTCAAAACAAGTTTATTTTAGTGTTTTCATTAAAGCCTAAAAGGCCCTGTAGACTCTCTTTTGTGCAACATACAGACATAATTAAACTATCTGCCTTTTAATCCAAAGATTTACAATCGACCTTTTTCAACTATTTTTGTATACTGTTTCAATGACCTTTTTGAAGAAAATGATCAGCATCCCCGAACATTTTATCAATAAAACTGATGTTTATTTAATTGGCTTTAACCATGGCCACAGTTTTAGATTACATTTTTGATGTGCTATTTATTTGCTTAAAACATTTATGCATTGATCCCGATAAAATCTTCCATGCTCACAACGTACATCCATGTATCTAGATGTATAATTTCCAGGCAGGCCATTTCTCATTTCACCAATAAGTATTTGCCTTGCATGTCAAGAACAAAATCAATATTTTCAACAGCAATAACAAAGGTTTTTAACAAATCTTTTAATGCAGTTTTTATTAAGGCAAAAAACATTGTGTATTACAAACAAAATTGATGAAACAGTAATTCTGCGCCAACTCGCCTAAAATGTTGACAATTTTAGGTGTGTACATGTACGTGTATGTGTGTGTGTGTACAATACGTGTGTGTCTGTAAAATAGGCCAATCAAAAGTTCAACTAGACTTAAATTTTTGTTGAAACAAAAACATGGTGTTCGGTAAATATCTCCAATAAATTAGCAAAGCTGGTAATAATTTGTAAACATGTCTTTGTACTAAACGTTCAGTTAGTTATGATTCTAAAGATTTTGCATTTTTGAAATAAGAAACTTTGATCAAGCCTTGATCAAAGTTCCTTATTTAACACCTGACGACGCCATTGCAGCAGTTTCATCTAACTAATAAATAGCTAACTATGTGTGATGTTTCAATTTTATGTGAGCTTGGAAAGTGTGTCTTTGTTGGCCAAAAAAAAAATGCTCACATTGGTGTTTGTGTGGATTTCCCTTAAAAAACTAAAACAAGCCGGTATCTGTCACAGAGCGAGCAAATAATGTCACAGAGCGCGGTAAAAGCATGACCATTAATTTGATATAGCGCCGCCATACTGCTAACGTTTGAAATTTGGGACTACTACAGGCACAGCGGACTATGAACCTTATGATGATCGATGGAGCAGAACAGCCAACCGCAGTGCTTTTCTGTATACACACACTTTGAAATGCCACATTGGCTTCAACGCCCGTTTTGGACCAGAAGTTAAGGTCATAATGATATTATCTCTATGCAAAGGTTTGAGCAGGCTCAATGACTTACAACTTAATGTAAAAGGTTTGACTAAATTATAAGTGGTTCTTGTGGTTTTCGGAATTTTCAACTTCCGGTTTGAACCGTAAGTCAAGATCAAATCGGGTCACACTCTGTGTAGCTGTTGTTGAGTATTATGAGGCCTTTCCGATGATATAGATTGTAAAAATCGGTTAGGAATAAACTGCGGCGCAATCTCAGACACTTTGCCGTGACTGCGCAACCCAGTGTTTTATCCATTTTACAGACTTTCCGTAAATGTAAATATTAATTATGCTAATTAGCGTAATTACAATCAACCACATTTGGCCAAACACCTAAACATAACATAGTACATGTAAGTACATATTGTTATTTCACCCACAACCATATACACTGTACAGACCCATGTGTGTGCTTGTGCCATCGGCTTTACCCATCATGAGTTTGATAAAAATTGGGAGCGAGTTTCTAGCTATGACCAAAACACGCACTACTCGTTGTGAAAGGTAAACAGGTGCATTGCACATGGTGCAAACAGGTGCATACACTACAGTACGAGTTTGCTAGAGTAGCACGATAAAATAAAGTTTTCGCTTTTTTTTTAAACGATTATCACAAGATGTCCAGTAATTCTGCTGTGATAAGATTTGGTTGTAAGGACCATAAAGAGATCATGGACGCCAAAGCAGGTAACAAGAAACATTCTGCAGTTTGCATTTTCTGCTCAACGACAAATCGAATTACGGATAATCGGGGACAAGTTCAGTATTCACTATGCATTTTAAGTCGGGCCCATAAAGCCAAGTAAAGTAACACAAATTAACATTATTCAAATTGAATTTATTCATTGCTCATGATTCTCAGTAAACTGCAAATTGAATGTCAATTATAACACTGATTAAGCCATATCTTAGTTTCACTTTTGTATTATGCTATTCATGAAAGTGGATAAAAATGTAACGTTTTTACATTTTATGATCAAGAACACCCCCATTGACAATGCACGTTTATCAGCAGAGATGCTGTCCATGTTGATGTTTCTGAAGTGCAATGAAGATATTCTGTAAATGGACAGGTACCTATACAAAAAAACAACTGTTTTGGCACATTCCTGAATCCGACAGAACAAACTTATTATATTTGATTGTTGATAAATATTGTATTATCCAGTACAGTATTGTTGTAAAACAAGTACACAAAAGATTTCACAGTAATTATCTAACAGCGAAAGACATACTCAGCTTGTTTTACATCAATAAAAGACTTTCATTTTATTTATTATGTGTCTAATTTTATTGCATGTATGTAATTTACACATGTGGTCTCGAGGTCTCGGTCTCAGTCTCGGACCAAAAGGTCTCGGTCTTGGTCTCGGACCTTAGGGTCTCGGTCTTGGTCTCGGTCTCGGACCTCCAGGTCTCGGTCTTTGTCTCGGACTCCCAGGTCTCAACTACAACACTGATAAAATTGTGTCTGCTCTTCATAAAAAAGACTGGATGTTTTCCATACCATTATGTAGTCCTTTTCTTAGTATAAATTTCAAGTTTCCTTTTTGTATTTTTTCAACTTTTGGATATTGAAACTTGTTGTCATTCATATTTTGTGGATGAGATTTTTGTTGTACAATTACATGCTATTGAAAATTTGGTATTAAGGTAGTTTGCATGACATGTGTATTGACTTTTGGATATAAAACTTAATAATTGTGCAGTTGCTTTTATTTAGGTTTATACCCTGTCTTGTCAAAGTTTGGTTCTTGGAGATAGTAATTATGTACATGTACACGTATTTGTATATATCTTTTTACTACTTGTGTGATGTTGGAGTTTTATGTCTGATTGCATTTCTAAATTTTGTTCCCTGAGAACGTGTTGTGACGGGATTGTGGGTTCCTAGTTTTAGTGTACAGTTGCTAAGTGAACAATTTTTGTCAGCAGTTTTTTAGTTTGGTGTAATCCAACTGTTTGTGCTCACCAATTTATGGAATATTTGTATATCCTTTTGAGTGAAATCTACATGTACGTGTCTGACATTTTCACCATACTGCCATTTATAGGTACACTTTTCAGGAAATGCTTGAATTGTATTTATTTCCTTTTCCATTATGTTGTTGCCGCCCTAAGCACTAATAGTAATGGGTCTTTGCTCCCTCAAGTGTAGATATGTTATTTGTGGGTAGAATTGATTACTTTTGTCACCTAGCCTGAGATGGTTTAGTGTGGATTTTGAAGTTGGTTGTGTTGTCCAACTTTCTTTTTGTTCTCACAGTGTGGGTGAGGCTGTTTATAATTTACCATGCTTTTCTACGCTTGTGGGTGCATACATTTTTTAGTGAATGATAACATATTTGCCTTTTTGCTTTCAAAGCAATTAAAGTGAACTGTCAGCCAGGTGTATTTTATTAGCTGTTCCGACCTACTGTCGGAACAGGTGTTGTTTTCGCCGAGATTTTTATTATTTTTATTATTATTATTCTTTGTTTCTCCCTAAATCCCATTGCATTTGCACACGTTTTTTGTTTAAGCCTAATATCCTAAAGCGTAAATATGAAAGAGATAGATCCTATATCAAATTGAAGCTTAGAACAGAAACTTTACTTTTAACGTATTAAATGTTAAAATTCTTAATTAATTAACCACTTAACAGTGGGGTGAATATTTAATTAGCCAACCTTGTTAACACCAAATCTCCCCGAAGTTTATCCCCGATCGTCAAAATTTTTTCAGTTTTAGACTTCTGGAATACTGTAGATGTGGTTACTGGCCTAAAATTACGGACGACGTCACAATGACGTCAGTTATTGCGCGTTTTGTATCTGTGTACAAACACATAGAATAAAGTGAAAACAAATCCGACTTCCAGAAACATAAATTTTCAATAAAGCTCAAATTAATGTCCTGGATTACACAAATCTTTTTTTTAACAAGAAAGATTTGATTGACAGTCAGTTTAAAAGCACCAAAACTTATTTAAACATTGTCAAAAGAAAAAAGAAAACAAGTCTCAGACGAATATAACGCCATGAAAACTCTGCCTACAATTTGATATGTGTTTATATACGAAAAGGAGTCAATTTTCAATTCGATTTAGTCCTCGGCTCATTTATGACCCGTAATGTTGCGTTTCGTGATGTGGGTATATAGAGTCGTTCCTGCAACAACTGACACAAGTTTACGTTCACAAGAATCGAGAAGAATATTTTTCTTTATCTCAGCGACGAGAGGAAAACCGCTCACTCAGGTCGTTATTCAGATTCAGCGTGAACGTATAGACAACGGCCGCCTGGGTTTTGGCACGATCAGCGGGTGCGTTTTCTTTGCGCTGGGAAACCCGTTCGTCGGAAAACCTAAATTTTGGGGGTTTCTTGTGCAAACGCATTTTCTTCGGGAAATCCCAATGTGGCACAAACCCAAATTTGGCGGGGAATGCCTGATCAGGAAATTAATATAGGGTCAGTGTTATATTTGGGGTGAAGAGCCAAAAATAACAATCAACTCATATCCCATATAAATTAACTTTATTAGCCCAACAAGAATAACATAGGCCTACTCGATCGGTATGAAAAGGCACAAAATTTGTTACAATTATGATTTTAATACAACAGCATTGACCAGACTTTACAATAAGCCTGTGCTTTTAATGTTATTTTTGTAAGCGTATAACCGTTTCCGAAACGGTTGGTTACTCGAGTAACCATCTGTTCCATGAACAAAATTTCAAGTAAAAAAACCTGTTAACACAACCGAGCCATGTCATCAAAAACATTGCGTCTCCACAGCAGCCCTTTGATTTCGCATTCGACCTTGCAAAATATACGAGCATGCGCAGTCAAATTGTTGTGGAACGCCCCTAGCGTTCATTGTTTCTTACAAATATTGCTTCACGCACAGTAGTAATGAAATCATACAAAGACTGCAAGCCTGTAAATTGGGAGATGTGCTGTGAAAATCGTGGTCACAGTTATAACGGTCACCGTTAAGCGGCACTTTTTAAGTAAATTTTTCAACGTTTATTTGATCCGTACAAATGTAAACATTTAACCGGATGATCTGTCGCTTAACAAAGTAACCGTTACAGGCTTACGTATAAGCCTGCACATTCACGGTTATTTTTTGTAAACTCGTAACCGTTTCTGAAACAGTTGGTGACCCGTTTAAAGCTCTGTTTATACTTCCTGCCAATACAATGCGAAACGAATATTGATGACACTCTGTTTTCGCTGCGAATAATTCACAAGAGTTGAGCACAGCTCAACCGCTGCAAATTATTCGTTGCATATTTGTGTCGTCAACTTTCGCTTCGCATTCACAGAAAGTATGAACCGGGCTTAAGAGCAGCTTCATTAACACAGTTTCAAGTAAAAAATCTGTTTAAACAACTGCGCATATGTGTCTTCATTCTTCATTGCAGCATTTTGACTTTGTGCAATGACCCTGCAAAATATACGAGCATGCGCAGTCAAATTGTTGTCGGACGCCCCCTAGCGTTTGTTGTTTTTTTACAAAATATTGCTTTACGCACATTAGTAATGAAATTATACAAAGACTGCAAGCCTGTAAATTGGGAATTATAATATGTGCTGTTTAAAACAGTTATTATGGTCAGCGTTAAGCGGAACTTTTTAAGTAAATTTTTCAACGTTTATCCGAACCGTACAAATGTAATAAATTTTTCAACGTTTATCCGAACCGTACAAATGTAAAAATTTAACCGGATGGTCTGTCACTTAACCAAGTAACCATTACCGGCTTACGTATAAGCCTGCACATTCAAGGTTATTTTTTGAAAATGTGTAACCGTTTCTGAGTGAACTTTTCAACGTTTATCCGAACCGTAATGTAAAAGTTTAACCGGATGATTTGTTAATTAACAGAGAACCGTCACAGGCTAATTATGTAGGCCTGTGCATTCACGGTTAATTTTTTGTCTCTGTCATAAGCAAAATTTCAAGTAAAAAAACCTGTTTACACAACCACCCATGTGATCTAACATTGTCAGTGGAAAAACCCCATATTCCAAGGCAGATTTCACGGAATGGGTACAGCGTAAAATTAGATTTGCATTGTCAAAAATGTTTAAAATTCTAAACTGAATCAAGTCCTAGTCCCATTTACGACCAGAGTTGATGCGCTTTTTGCATAGTACTTATAGAGTACTTACGGTTGCCGACTTACACAAGTCTAAGTTCTTTCACTAGATTTGAGAAGAAATTGGCATCTTTTTATTTGTTTTCTAACCGCGTTCAGGACCACTTACTTTGTACATACTCCATTAGATTTGTACACAACCAATAGGCCTGTGAAGCACTCCAAGTGGTTAGTTGGACTTGTATATCGTCCCCCAAACTCTGACATTTCGTTTCTTCAAAAACTCCAGGATGCATGTGACAGGGTACAAGCTTATCTCCCACAATATGAAGGACTCCTCCTACTTGGGGACTTCAATATTAACTGGCGGGCTGATGTTCCTTCAAAGACTAACCTCAATGATGTCACCAATTCAATTGGTCTTACACAAATAGTCGAAGATGTAACCCGTCCATCTGGAAACTCTTCCTCTACTGGATCCACTATTGACCTGATTTTCACCAATCAGCCTGAGAAATTCTCAGTGGTTGAATCTTTTCCAAATCCTGTCAGCAGTAACCACCATGCAGTCCCCTTACACAGCAGCTATGTCATCCCAATTGGAAAGAGTGCAAAGGAGAGCTACCAGGATGTGTCTGAAGCAACAAAGAGGTGTCATGTCATATGATAATAGACTCAAATCACTGAACCTGCTAAGCTTAGATGCCCGGAGAAACAGACTAACTGTTCTATTTACCATGAAATGTTTATTTGGACAAGTCGAATGCTCTGCAGTTACTTCCCTCACCCAAATCAATACCCGTCACTTGGACACTCTGACCTTCAACCATCACTTTGCCAGAACTCATTGCCTGAAGAATTCTCTAATTCATTCTTTCCCTCGTATCTGGAGTAGCTTGCCAACCGCCATTAAGGACTCGGTCATTCTTGACTCTTGGAGGGGTTTTAACAACCAACTGTCCAGTTATTTCAATAATGATGTTTAATGCTAATCCTTTTTATTGTATTGGACTGTATTTGATTTGATATGTTTTGACTTGATTTGATCTGTATTGATTTTTTCCCCACTTAATGGTTATTTATTTATCTATTTATTAATTTATCTTTTGTTTGTTTGATTGATTTATTTATTATTTTTTACATTTTAAAAATTTATTTATTTATCTGTTTGTTCATTTAGCTACTTATTAATTAATTTATTTATTCATTCGTTCGTTCTTTTGTTTATTATTCAGCATTTATTTATTTATTTACTTAATTATTCCTTTATTTATTTATTTATTTACTCAATTATTTATTCATTTATTTATTTATTTATTTATTTCTTTAATTAATTCTTTCTTTCTCTCTCTCTCCCTCTCTCCGCTCCCTCCCTCCTTCCTTTCTTTCTTTCTTTATCTATCTATCTATCTATCTATCTATTCATTCATTCATGTATTAATGTAATTATTTATTATTTACCTATTCTGTTTTTTTTTAAATAGCTTGTTTAAATAACATCAATTGTTGTTGAGTTTGTTAGCAGCTCCTAATCTATCAATATTATCTATCTAGTGCTTCAAATTTTCTATTAGTTTTACTCAAAGTATATTTTTATATTGTTTATTTTATAGTATCTAAGTGTTTATTATAGTGATTGTTTTATTTATACTCTATTCGAGGATTGGATAAGCAGGCTTTTGAGTCATAGTGTAGTAGTACGCTTTTGTTTATCCTGGCCGTCTTAGAATGGATTGTTGTCCCTTCCTCTTCCTTCCTCCACATCCCGTACCTGTCCTGTACCCTTTTGTCTAATCCCGCTCCTCTAGTTACCCTGTATTTAAGTTACTTTTTTTTTTTTAAAGTCTTATTATCCTTTGTTCTACTTGTTGAGGTGTTCGTGCAGCAGCGCGAACAACTCATTGTTTTTGTTTGTTTTGTTTTTTTAGGTGTTCGTGCAACAGCGCGAACAACTCATTGATTTTGTTCGTTTTTTTTGTTTTTTTTCTTAGTTTTTATTCTTCTTCTCAGCTTCGTTTGTCCGCAAGAAAATGCATAGTTGTTAAACTTACATGAACTTGAAACTTTACATGTAGGTAGACAATAACTTGTAGATGATTCTAAAAGTTGTGCCGTCATGATGACGTCATCAGGTGTCAAATTACAAGCAAAATTAAGGTTAAAAAAGTGACGTTAGGCCAATGCCTGTATATCTCTGAATATTTTAGCTACAGTAATTAAATTTGGGCATATGATAGACCAAGACATGGGCAATCTTTGAAAAGTTTACACCAAAATCGTATGACCTTTACTTCCGGGTCGTTACCCTGGGTCGAAGTTTGCCTTTGGTTTTTTTTCTTGAAAAACATCACTTTCGGGCTTATTTACGGCATAACTCAAGATTGAAATTGAATTGAACATTGAAACTCATCAGACATTTGAACCTCAATATCAAGACAACACAAACTTGATGATGTCACGATGACGTCATCGGGTTTTGAATAACAATAAATCAAAGTTTAATATTTGTAAAAAATCATAACTCATGAACTCCATGTTCGATTTTTACAATCGACACATCATCGGACAGGTCGTTGAAAGTTCAACAAACCTTGCACAAAACTTGACTCCATTTGACCTTAATTTCCGGTTCAAATCGGAAGTTGAAACTTTCAAAAATTCATATCTCAAAAACTACCGATTATTTTAGTTTATTTTTTGTATCAAGGTGTAGAACGTTAAGCCTGCTCAAACTTTTGCACTCAGGTGACAATATTTTGACCTTTACATCAGGTCGAAAAATGCGCACGTTTAAGTTGACCCGCATTGACGACGCACGATAGTGAAAGAACACAGGTACACAAACGCTGTACATGTGTTAAATCCAGTTTGGACATGTCACAGTTCATCGTACTTTTAACAATGGCGGCGCAGCGCTGCAGAACTGAGTTTCTCTCAACCTGTGCTACGTTTGGCGTCAAATCGTTTCCCTTTTCGCCCTTCTGGTGGCTTGATGGTGATTATGGAATTGAAGACCTAGTTTCACTGAGATGTCCACCTGCTTCAGTGATTCGTATCATCTTTATTATGCGAGAAAATGCAAGCAGAAAAGGATTAACATTGGTTATGTTTTGATCATACACCGAAAAGAACGGACGCGACATCGTTTTGTCGGGGCGTTTCAGACCGGCACTCACGGCAGTGTTTATCGGCGCGACACAGTGAATACAACGGTAAGCTTCGTTTCAACATAATCTCTTTTCAAAATGTATGTGTCAAGTAGTGACGTTTGTAAAACTAAGGGTTGTTTAATGATCGTGGAGGAGGAAGAATTGGGCAATGGGGGATTGGTATGATTGTTGGCTCTGTCAATAGTGTCAGAAAATGGTAAGATTTGATGAATGTGTTCCATCAACTATAGAATTAATATTATTATGCCATAGATAAGTTACAACCTTTCAATGAAGTTTCCCAAAAAGGTAAGATTTATAAGTTGTTCAATTCCAAAGCAGTATTGGCACCTTCCACTTATTAAATTATAATTTTGAAATGTTTTAAGTCTTGAATTTTGTTTATTTTACCAGTTAGTACAGTGATCAAGGAACATATGGAACAGAGTCTGATGGCGGGATGAGAGGCTGATGACTGGGTCAGGACTGGTACACAGAAAGGAGTTGCAGCTGTCAACATGAGCCATCTTTAGTCTTCACTGCTCCTGTCAGTTGTCAACTATGGTTATACCTGGCCAAAACAATGATTATGGATGGTCTTTTCTTGAGAGGTAAATTTACAGTAGTTTATTGAAGGTTCAAAATGACACAAATTATGCAAGGTAAAACATGTCCAAAGGAATTGAAATAATACTTCTGGTTGAGGCCATTTTCCTTGTGATTCATTGCATTTTTTGTTGGTATGGATAACATGACTTTGCGTAACTAATGCTGTGAGACTTTCTATTCAAAGAAGTTTACATATTTCTGAAACATTCTAAACATAAGTTATTGTAAATTTGTTCATGCATTTAAAATATTGTGCTATGATTTTTATTGTGTTATATGATTTTTTTTTTTTGAGACTTGGTAGGTTATGAAAAAATGTCTGAAGATATTTTCCTGAAGTCATACTCTGTTCATTGTTTTTTCTTCATCAGAATGCAGCACATCCAGTACCGGAATGGTCTACAGTGAAAATTGTGACACTTGCTGTTATGTTCCATTCCTTATTTCCCTGCCAAGTCACTGTATGATGCACCATGGAGGTAGAAATAGTATTTGACTCTGTTTTTTCAGTCTAACTTCAGTCTAAAAAACTTCACAAGAGGCTTAGACTTGCATCTTCATGATGTGCCTTTGTCTTGCATTCCAAACAAGTGTCTTCTACGGTTTAATTTTTCTCAAGTCAATTTTTTCTCAAGTAGCAATATCTAAAAATCAAGCAAGCCATTTATAAATTGCAACTGGAAGCTTACACAATGCTTGACTTATTTGAAGGTTATCATCATCAAGTGTATTATGAACAATCATTTTTCATCTATCGATACTCAATGAGAATCCAAATTTATTTGAAATCCTTTGAACATTTCTAATAATTATATTTTAGCTTAATAATGTCAACTTGAACAACATAGCTTGTGTGAACTTGTGATTTATAATGAATCAATAAAGAGTAAGTTTTCATGAAGCAATAAATTAGCTTTTAATAGTGAATGGCATACTTGATATAGTTGGGTTGCTTGCTAGCTTATTACACGTTTGACATTTTATTCCTGAAGCATGACCCCACTTTGACCTTTCCTTCCAGTCCAAACAGGAAGTTCTAACTATACCAAACTCTAGTCTCTGTTCAAGAGTCTCGTAACCTGATTTTGGCAATAGCTTTGTCAGTCTTTAAAACAGTCGTCCATGCAAACCTCGCTAACAATCAAACGTCAGGCTTTTAATCATGTGCTTTTTTTTTTTTGATTTTTGCGAAAGTGTGTAGGTTGTTAGGCACGCCACAAAACAGTAATGGCACCAAATTCCACTCAATGCAATAGCTCTCGCGTTGACTACAACACTGACCCCATTGATAGTCGAACACCTCGTGTTTGTTTGGACAAACACTTGCGCTCTAGTTTTTTTTTTTTTTTGAGGTGTTCGTGCAACAGCGCGAACAACTCATTGTTTTTGTTCGTGTTTTTTTTTTTTTTTTTTTTTTTTTTTTTGAGGTGTTCGTGCAACAGCGCGAACAACTCATTGTTTTTGTTCGTGTTTTTTTTTTTTTTTTTTTTTTTTTTTTTTTTTTTTTTTTTTTAGTTTTTATTCTTCTTCTCAGAGTTTTTTGTCCGCAGGCAAATGCATAGTTGTTAAACTTACATGATCTTGAAACTTTACATGTAGGTATATATTAACTTGTAGATGATTCTAAAAGTTGTGCCGTCATGATGACGTCATCGGGTGTCAAATTACAAGCAAATTTAGGTTCAAAAAGTGACGTCATGCCAATGCTTGTATGTCTCTGAATATTTTAGCCACATTTTTTATATTTGGGCATATGATAGATCTAGACACGGGCAATCTTTAAAAAGTTAACACCAAAATCGTATGACCTTTACTTCCGGGTCGTTACCCTGGGTCGAAGTTTGCCTTTGGGTTTTTTTCTTGAAAAACATCACTTTCGGGCTTATTTACGGCATAACTCAAGATTGAAATTGAATTGAACATTGAAACTCATCAGAAATTTGAACCTCAATATCAAGACGACACAAACTTGATGATGTCATGATGACGTCATCAGGTTTGGAATTACAATAAATCAAAGTTTAATATTTGTAAAAAATCATAACTCGTGAACCGCATGTTGGATTTTTACAATCGACACATCATCGGACAGGTCGTTAAAAGTTCAACAAACCGTACACAAAACTTGACCCCATTTGACTTTAACTTCCGGTTCAAATCGGAAGTTGAAAATTTCAAAAATTCATATCTCAAAAACTACCCATTATTTTAGTTTATTTTTTTGTACCACAGTGTAGAACGTTAAGCCTGCTCAAACTTTTGCACTGAGATGACAATATTTTGACCGTTACATCAGGTCGAAAAAGGCGCACGTTTAAGTTGACCCACCGTGACAACGCACGATAGTGAAACTGAAAGAACACAGGTAGACATACGAACGTGCGCCTACACATTGCATGCATTGAAGGCTGTGCGTGTTTCTGTGCCCGTCGTTTGGACATGTACAGTTAGTTCATCGTACTTTTAACAATGGCGGCACAACACTGCAGAAATGAGTTTATCTCAACCTGTGCTATGTTTGGCGTCAAATTGTTCCCTCTTCGCCCTTCTGGTGGCTTGATGGTGATTATGGAATTGAAGACTTAGTTTCACTGAGATGTCCACCTGCTTCAGTGATTCGTATCACTTTTCTTATATGAGAAAATTCAAGCAGAAAAAGGATTAACATTTGTTATGTTTTGACCATACACCGAATGAAATGAACGGACGTGACATCAGCTTGTCAAGGGCGATTCAGACCGGCACTCACGGCAGTGTTTATCGGCGCGACACGGTGAATACAACGGTAAGCTTGGTTTCAGCATAATCTCTTTTCAAAATGAATGTGTCAAGTAGTGACGTTTTTAAAACTAAGGGTCGTTTAATGATCATGGAGGAGGAAGAATTGGGCAATGGGGGATTGGTATGATTGTTGGCTCTGTCAATAGTGTCAGAAAATGGTAAGATTTGATGAATGTGTTCCATCAACTATAGAATTAATATTATTATGCCATAGATAAGTTACAACCTTTCGATGAAGTTTCCCCAAAGGTTAAGATTTATAAGTTCTTCATTTCCAAATCAGTATGGGCACTTTCCACGTATTAAATTACAATCTTGAAATGTTTTAAGTCTCGAATTTTGTTTATTTTACCAGTTAGTACAGTGTTCAAGGAACATATGGAACAGAGTCTGATGGCGGGACGAGAGGCTGATGACTGGGTCAGGACTGGTACACAGAAAGGAGTTGCAGCTGTTAACATGAGCCATCTTTAGTCTTCACTGCTCCTGTCAGTTGTCAACTATGGTTATACCTGGCCAAAACAATGATTATGGATGGTCTTTTCTTGAGAGGTAAATTTACAGTAGTTTATTGAAGGTTCAAAATGACACAAATTATGCGAGGTAAAATATGTCCAAAGGAATTGAAAAAATACTTCTGGTTGAGCCCATTTTCCTTGTAATTCATTGCATTTTTTGTTGGTATGGATAACATGACTTTGCGTAACTAATGCTGTGAGAATTTCTATTCAAAGAAGTTTACATATTTTTGAAACATTCTAAACATAAGTTATTGTAAATTTGTTCATGCATTTAAAATATTGTGCTATGATTTTTATTGTGTTATATTTGTTCCATCAACTATTAATATTATTATGCCATAAATGTGTTACAACCTTTCGATGAAGTTTCCCCAAAGGTTAAGATTTATAAGTTATTCATTTCCAAATCAGTATGGGCACTTTCCACGTATTAAATTATAATCTTGAAATGTTTTGAGTCTCGAATTTTGTTTATTTTACAAGTTTCTACAGTGATCAAGGAACATATGGAACAGAGTCTGATGGCGGGATGAGTTGAGAGTCTGATGACTGGGTCAGGACTGGTACACAGAATAAGAGTTGCAGCTGTCAATATGAGCCATCTTTAGTCTTCACTGCTCCTGTCAGTTGTCAACTATATACCTGGCCAAAATCATGATTATGGATGGTCTTTTCTTGAGAGGTAAATTTACAGTAGTTTATTGAAAGTTCAAAATGACACAAATTATTTTGCAAGGTAAAACATTTCCAAAGGAATTGAAATAAAACTTCTGGTTGAGCGGTTTTGAGCCCATTTTCTTTGTAATTCATTGCATTTTTTGTTGGTATGGATAACATGACTTTGCGTAACTAATACTGTGAGACTTTCAATTCAAAGAAATTTACATATTTTAGAAACATTCTAAACATTATTACAACGTCATTGTAAATTTGTTCATGCATTTAAAATATTGTGCTATGATTCTTATAGTGTTATATGATTTTTTTTATAGACTTGATAGGTTATGAAAAAATGTCTGAAGATATTTTCATCAACTCATACTCTGTTTATTGTTTTTTCTACATCAGAATACAGCACATCCAGTACTGGAATGGTCTACAGTGATGTTCCATTCCTTATCTCCTTGCCAAGTCACTGTATCATGCACCATGGAGGTAGAAATAGTATTTGACTCAGTTTTTTAATAGTCTAACTTCACAATTGAGGCTTAGACTCGCATCTTCATGATGTGCCTTTGTATTGCACAACTATTCTAAACAAATGTCTTCTAAGGTTTAATTTTTTCTCAAGTCTAAATAAACAAAACGTTCTGTACAGAAACCAATATTTAAAAATCAAGCAAGCCATTTATAAATTGCAACTGAAATCTTACACATTGCTTGACTTATTTGAAGGTTATCATCATCAAGTGTAATGAACAATCATTGTTCATCCACCGATACGTAATGAGAATCCAAATTTATTTGAAATCCTTTGAACATTTCTAATAATTATACCTTAATAATGTCAACTTGAACACCATAGCTTGTGTGAACTTGTGATTTATGATGAATCAATAAAGAATAAGTTTTCATTAAACAATAAATTAGCTTTTAATAGTGAATGGCTTTATACTTGAAATAGTTGTGTGTGTATTTCAAAGCCTCTTATCGAGATCTGCATCCAAGATGAAAGGGAACTCACAAAATTTATGCTATTGCATTAAATGACAATATTAAACCTCTGCCCTTTCAAATATATGGCGACGTCGTCAATTTACACACCGCCCTCTTGTGACAAATATTGTTTCATAAAATCGTAACCCTTGTAATGGAAATAAACATAAAATCTTGCACTATTCTGGTTCAAACCGGCAGTTGAAGTTTTATATTGAATAAAACTCCTGAACCAGGCAATATAAAATTTGTTAGTAACAAAAACACGTTTTTTTCATCATGACGTCATCGGGTGTCAAGTTACAGTAATTCAAAGCTTAGTACTTAAAAAATCATATCTCCTGAACCGCACGTCATAAAGTTGTATTGTTTGTTTTGTCATGTAGCTTACAGCACTTGTGACATTTTGTTCATACGGAAGACCCAACCCTGACCTTTACTTCCGGTCCAAACAGAAAGCTCAAAAATTTAAATAATCATATCTCCTGAATCATATGTCATAAAGTCTTAATCTTTGTGCTGCTTGCTAGGTTAAAACACATTGTGACATTTTATTTGAAGCATGACCCCACTTTGACCTTCCCTTTCGGTCAAAACAGGAAGTTCTAACTATACGAAACTCAGGTCTCTGTTCAAAGTTCTCTTTGTCAGTCTTTAAAACAGCCGTCCATGCAAACCTCGCTAACAATCAATTAACGTCAGGCTTTTAATCGTGTGCTTTTTTATAGACTTTTGCTAAAGTGTGTAGCTTGTTAGGCACCCCACAAAACAGTAATGGCACCAAATTCCACTCAATGCAAAAGCTCTCGCGTTGACTACAACACTGACCCCATTGATAGCCGAACACCTCGTGTTTGTTTGGACAAACACTTGCGCTCTAGTTTTTTTTTTTTTTTTTTTTTAGTTTTTATTCTTCTTCTCAGAGTTTTTTGTCCGCAGGCAAATGCATAGTTGTTAATTAGCTTTTAATAGTGAATGGCATACTTGATATAGTTGGGTTGCTTGCTAGCTTATTACACGTTTGACATTTTATTCCTGAAGCATGACCCCACTTTGACCTTTCCTTCCAGTCCAAACAGGAAGTTCTAACTATACCAAACTCTAGTCTCTGTTCAAGAGTCTCGTAACCTGATTTTGGCAATAGCTTTGTCAGTCTTTAAAACAGTCGTCCATGCAAACCTCGCTAACAATCAAACGTCAGGCTTTTAATCATGTGCTTTTTTTTTTTTGATTTTTGCGAAAGTGTGTAGGTTGTTAGGCACGCCACAAAACAGTAATGGCACCAAATTCCACTCAATGCAATAGCTCTCGCGTTGACTACAACACTGACCCCATTGATAGTCGAACACCTCGTGTTTGTTTGGACAAACACTTGCGCTCTAGTTTTTTTTTTTTTTTGAGGTGTTCGTGCAACAGCGCGAACAACTCATTGTTTTTGTTCGTGTTTTTTTTTTTTTTTTTTTTTTTTTTTTTGAGGTGTTCGTGCAACAGCGCGAACAACTCATTGTTTTTGTTGTGTTTTTTTTTTTTGTTGTGTTGTTTTGTTTTTTTTTTTTTTTTTTTAGTTTTTATTCTTCTTCTCAGATTTTTGTCCGCAGCAAATGCATAGTTGTTAAACTTACATGAATCTTGAAACTTTACATGTAGGTATAATTAACTTGTAGATGATTCTAAAAGTTGTGCCGTCATGATGACGTCATCAGGGTGTCAAATTACAAGCAAAATTTAGGTTCAAAAAGTGACGTTATGCCAATGCTGTATGTCTCTGAATATTTTAGCACATTTTTTATATTTGGGCATATGATAGATCAAGACACGGGCAATCTTTAAAAGTTTAACACCAAAATCGTATGACCTTTACTTCCGGGTCGTTACCCTGGGTCGAAGTTTGCCTTTGGGTTTTTTTCTTGAAAAACATCACTTTCGGGCTTATTTACGGCATAACTCAAGATTGAAATTGAATTGAACATTGAAACTCATCAGAATTTGAACCTCAATATCAAGACGACACAAACTTGATGATGTCATGATGACGTCATCAGGTTTGGAATTAACAATAAATCAAAGTTTAATATTTGTAACAAATCATAACTCGTGAACCCATGTTGATTTTTACAATCGACACATCATCGGACAGGTCGTTAAAAGTTCAACAAACCTGTACACAAAACTTGACCCATTTGACCTTAATTTCCGGTTCAAATCGGAAGTTGAAAATTTCAAAAATTCATATCTCAAAAACTACCCATTATTTTAGTTTATTTTTTGTACCAAGTGTAGAACGTTAAGACCTGCTCAAACTTTTGCACTGAGAGACAATATTTGACCGTACATAGGTCGAAAAGGCGCACTTTAAGTTGACCCACCGTGAAACGAGATAGTCGAACTGAAAGTACACAGGTTAGACATACGAAGTGCGCCTACACATTCATGCATTGAAGCTGTGCGTGTTTTAGTGCCGTCGTTTGGACATGTACAGTTAGTTCATCGTACTTTTAACAATGGCGGCACAACACTGCAGAAATGAGTTTATCTCAACCTGTGCTATGTTTGGCGTCAAATTGTTTCCCTTTTCGCCCTTCTGGTGGCTTGATGGTGATTATGGAATTGAAGACTTAGTTTCACTGAGATGTCCACCTGCTTCAGTGATTCGTATCACTTTTTTATTGAGAAAATTCAAGCAGAAAAAGGATTAACATTTGTTATGTTTTGACCATACACCGAAGAATGAACGGACGTGACATCAGCTTGTCAAGGGCGTTTCAGACCGGCACTCACGGCAGTGTTTATCGGCGCGACACGGTGAATACAACGGTAAGCTTGGTTTCAAGCATAATCTCTTTTCAAAATGAATGTGTCAAGTAGTGACGTTTTTAAAACTAAGGGTCTGTTTAATGATCATGGAGGAGGAAGAATTGGGCAATGGGGGATTGGTATGATTGTTGGCTCTGTCAATAGTGTCAGAAAATGGTAAGATTTGATGAATGTGTTCCATCAACTATAAATTAATATTATTATGCCATAGATAAGTTACAACCTTTCGATGAAGTTTCCCAAAGGTTAAGATTTTTAAGTTATTCATTTCCAAACAGTATGGGCACTTCCACGTATTAAATTATAATCTTGAAATGTTTTAAGTCTCGAATTTTGTTTATTTTACCAGTTAGTACAGTGTTCAAGAACATATGGAACAGAGTCTGATGGCGGGAGAGAGGCTGATGACTGGGTCAGGACTGGTACACAGAAAGGAGTTGCAGCTGTAACATGAGCCATCTTTAGTATTCACTGCTCCTGTCAGTTGTCAACTATGGTTATACCTGGCCAAAACAATGATTATGGATGGTCTTTTCTTGAGAGGTAAATTTACAGTAGTTTATTGAAGGTTCAAAATGACACAAATTATGCGAGGTAAAATATGTCCAAAGGAATTGAAAAAATACTTCTGGTTGAGGCCATTTTCCTTGTATTCATTGCATTTTTTGTTGGTATGGATAACATGACTTTGCGTAACTAATGCTGTGAGACTTTCTATTCAAAGAAGTTTACATATTTTTGAAACATTCTAAACATAAGTTATTGTAAATTTGTTCATGCATTTAAAATATTGTGCTATGATTTTTATTGTGTTATATGAATTTTTTTTTGAGACTTGGTAGGTTATGAAAAAATGTCTGAAGATTTATTCTGAAGTCATACTCTGTTCATTGTTTTTTCTTCATCAGAATGCAGCACATCCAGTACCGGAATGGTCTACAGTGAAAATTGTGACACTTGCTGTTATGTTCCATTCCTTATTTCCCTGCCAAGTCACTGTATGATGCACCATGGAGGTTGAAATAGTATTCGACTCAGTTTTTTCAGTCTAACTTCAGTCTAAAAAACTTCACAAGAGGCTTAGACTTGCATCTTCATGATGTGCCTTTGTCTTGCATTCCAAACAAGTGTCTTCTACGGTTTAATTTTTCTCAAGTCAATTTTTTCTCAAGTAACAATATCTAAAAATCAAGCAGCCATTTATAAATTGCAACTGAAGCTTACACAATGCTTGACTTATTTGAAGGTTATCATCATCAAGTGTATTATGAACAATCATTTTTCATCCATCGATACTCAATGAGAATCCAAATTTATTTGAAATCCTTTGAACATTTCTAATAATTATATTTTAGCTTAATAATGTCAACTTGAACAACATAGCTTGTGTGAACTTGTGATTTATAATGAAATTCAATAAAGAGTAAGTTTTCATGAAGCAATAAATTAGCTTTTAATAGTGAATGGCATACTTGATATAGTTGGGTTGCTTGCAAGCTTATTACACGTTGACATTTTATTCCTGAAGCATGACCCCACTTCCTTTCCTTCCAGTCCAAACAGGAAGTTCTAACTATACAAAACTTAGTCTCTGTTCAAGAGTCTCGTAACCTGATTTTGGCAATAGCTTTGTCAGTCTTTAAAACAGTCGTCCATGCAAACCTCGCTAACAATCAAACGTCAGGCTTTTAATCAGTGTGCTTTTTTTAAAGATTTTTGCTAAAGTGTGTAGGTTGTTAGGCACGCCACAAAACAGTAATGACACAAAATTCCACTCAATGCAATAGCTCTCGCGTTGACTACAACACTGACCCCATTGTAGCCGAACACCTCGTGTTTGTTTGGACAAACACTTGCGCTCTAGTTTTTTTTTTAAGTTTCTCTTCTTCTCAGTGGGCTTTGTCCACAAAAAAACGCATAGTTGCGAGGCCTATATCAACTTGAAACTTTACATGTAGGTAGATTGCAACTAGCAGATGATACAGACGTTGTTGCGTCATGATGACGTCATCGGGTGTCAAAATACAAGCAATTTAGGTTCAAAAAGTGACGTCATGCCAATGCCTGTATGTCTCTGAATATTATAGCTACAATACTCATATTTGGGCATATGATAGACCAAGACATGGGCAACATTTGAAAAGTTAACTTCAAAATCGTATGACCTTTACTTCTTGGTCGTTACCCCAGGTCGAAGTTTGCCTTTGGTTTTTTTCTTGAAAAACATCGTTTTCGGGCTTGTCTACGGCATAACTCAAGATTGAAATTGAATTTAACATTGAAACTCATCAGACATTTGAACCTCAATATCAAGACAACACAAACTTGATGATGTCATGATGACGTCATCAGGTATTGAATTACAATAAATCAAAGTTTAATATTTGTAAAAAATCATAACTCGTGAACCGCATGTTGGATTTTTACAATCGACACATCATCGGACAGGTCGTTAAAAGTTCTACAAACCCTACACAAAACTTGACCCCATTTGATCTTTACTTCCGGTTCAAATCAGAAGTTGAAAAATTCAACAATTCGTATCTCAAAAACTACCCATTATTTTAGTTTATTTTTTGTATCAAGGTGTGGAACGTTAAGCCTGCTCAAACTTTTGCACACAGATGACAATATTTTGACCTTTACATGAGGTCGAAAAAGGCGCACGTTTAAGTTGACCCACCGTGACAACGCACGATAGTGAAACTGAAAGAACACAGGTAGACATACGAACGTGCGCCTACACATCGCATGCATTGAAGGCTATGCGTACCGTGGCGTGTTCTGCTCGACTGATCACAGGGGGGCAAAGTCCATTTGGCATGGGCAATGCATAGAGCAAGGCTGTATGAGCTGTTAGTCTAATCCAAGTGTGAGCATTTTTGTCAGATAACAAAGACACACTTCCAAAGATCACACAACCTTCAAACTTCGCACATAGTTAGCTCTTCAATTGTAGAAGACACCGCTTTCTTGACGTCATAATGACGTAATCAGGTATTCAATTAAATTTAAAAAAATAATATATTTGAAAAATTAATAACTTATGAACCGTGCATCGGAATTTTACAATCTATACGTCATCGGAGAGGTCTTCGAAAAATAATCAAACGCTACACAGAGTGTGGACTCAATTGACCTTGTCTTTCGGTTGAAAGCGGAAGTTAAGTAGTAACCTTAGCATTTATTTCCTGTGTAACAAATGTACTTTCCGTGAAAATTCAAAAGCTATCAACAATCTTTTCATCGATTTAATTAAACACTGACCCAATTGATAGCTGAACACCTCGGTGTTTGTTCGTACAAACACTAAATTCTAGTATGTATTTGTTTTTGACACTGACCGAATAAATAATAATAATAATAATAATAATACATTAGATTCCTACGAAGGTTTAGGGTTTTCGTTAAAACGAACAAGGCATTGGATTGGGATAAGTTACATACCATCGTGTACCTTATCAAAATTTATTGGTATGAAAAACATAATTTTGTTACTGTGACGTCATCGGGTGTCAAATTACGGTAATTAAAAGCTTTAATGAGTTTTCTTTACAGCACCATATCTCAAGAAGTACACAGCCGATTTCAATTTTTTTTCCAGTAATAGACCCTTTAAGCATTATGAGATTAGGTAACCGTGACCCCGAGTTAACCTTTACTTCCGGGTCAACCGCAAGTGGGACCATATCTCAAGAATTACACAACAGATTTCAAACTTTTTTCAGTTATACACTCCTTAGGCATTAAATAATATTTTTGAAAAACCGTGACCCCATTTTGACCTCTACTTCCGGGTCAACCGCAAGTGGGACCATATCTCAAGAATTACACAACAGATTTCAAACTTTTTTCAGTTATACACTCCTTAGGCATTAAATATTATTTTTGAAAAACCGTGACCCCATTTTGACCTCTACTTCCGGGTCAACCGGAAATGGGATCATTTCTCAAGAACTACACAACCGATTTTCCAACTTTTTCAGTTATAGACTCCTTAGGCATATGAGATTAGCCTTGGGTAACCGTGACCCCATGTTGACCTTTACTTATGGGTCAACTGGAAGTGGGACCATAGATCAAGAACTACACAACAATTTTTTAACTTTTGTTCAGTTATAGACTCCTTTGTCATTGAAGCACATAATCCAAGCAAAACAACACGGAACAGCTTTGTGTTTGTTCACAAACACTTAATGTCTAGTTCTCCATTGTAATCTTTCTCAGCCTTGATGGAACCAAACTGTTTTGTCTGCCTGTTTAGATCCAATTGTTCATTTTAGATGTATATATTGTAGGTTTTTTTAAACACTTATCTGTAGCGAGATCCAGGATAAATGTGATTTGGATTTCATGACAGGATTTTCCATTTTTAGAATGATTTTACACCAAGAGGTGTGTAAATTATTCAGAGTTTTGACATGATTTTAAAATAACCATTTTGTTGTACAGTGTATGGTCATTGTTGCTAAATAGAGACAAGCGATTCCCAGCATGTGAGTGTATTATGTCTGTTAACCCTGTGGTTGACCTCACTTGTATCCATTTTGGTAGTTGAGATTGGGTCAAAGAAAGTACTGATACTGTGTGTTTATATGTGGAATTTGGCAGACAGCTTTTGTAGTGGGATGTAGTTCTTGCTTCTTATACATGTTTTTTGAGCCGACTTGGAATAAGCATTGTTTTATCCGTGTATGTAGGGCCAATGTCAGTTTGTATTTTTTAAAACCTGATTAAATGTCTGGTTATAATACTTTCAGTGAGTAAATTTATATGGAATGTATTTTCCTTATGTGTGAGGAATTGTTTCAAATCTTGTGTAGTTTATGAATCTCAAGTCAAATTGTGACATCCAGACGCATAGGGTTTAAAGTTGTAGATCATAATAGAAAATGTAATTTTCATAAATCCTTCCTAAGTGGTATTTTTTTTTTTTTTACCACTCTGGTTGCATGGTCATAAAGTAGCTAACCTGTAGAGAACCCAAGTATGGCCATGCTCCAAATACCATTTATCTGGGAGGGATAAGGTTTTTTCTCTGTGAGTATCACTTTGTCTTAAATTATCTTTCGATTTGAGAAATATTGGCATTTATAGGGCTTTTTGAATCATATTGTAAACTTGTGTGTGCAGCCTGTCTCCTTTTGTGCTGACCTTCTGCCCTTTACATTAGTGACTGTGTTATATTCAATGTGCTGTATCGTATTGAAGGATTAAATCAGTACACAGGAGATCACTTTATATTTTTGATGTCATCTTGTGGAATTTGTTGCTTGCGTATTGTATTTTGGTGAATCCTCGTCCTTTTTTAATAGATTAGAGGACCAGCCTCCTTCCCGTGTCTCTACATTAACAATATAGAATTCAGTAAATTCTGAAGATATTCATTTGCCTCGGCACCAAACTTCACTCGTTTCCATTGCATTAGTGTGACGAGTCATTGCCACAGCAAAACCTTTTCTCCATGTACCGTAATCTCTGGCTTTAAGCCGCCCGATGTACAAGACGCAGTGCCAAAAAATTGTCAAAACAAGATTTATGTGTCGGTGAATAAGCGGCCCGGCGTATAAGCCGCAGGCATGATCACACACACAGAGGGGTCGTGCGTGTTTGCGGTCCTTTGTGGTGATGTACAGTGATGGCGTGCGGAACACTAGTCAAAATACCGCGGTATTCGGTATTACCTGAACTTTTTGGATGGGGTTAAAAAGCACTCCCCAAAAAAATTTAAAACACGCAGTCTCACTCAGGTTATTGACTGAATTGAGGCCCTAGAATCATTGTTTTTCAACAACAGATGCTAGCGCTGAGATTGTCTTTCTCTTTTAGCTCAAATAGATTGACTTATTTTCAGCATAATACTTATCAAAATAAGCTTAGGCCTACTGTTTGTTGATCAGCGCTCGATGAAAACACCGTGTGTGTACAATCACTAAGTTGGTACCCGCAAACCCAGTTGTACCATGGAGGTAGACATTGCTGATACATGTTTTTGTTAACCAGCGCGGCACGACCCCGGATTCACACGTGTGAGAAGGAAGTCGCAGATTGTCGATGTTTATCAGAAGTTTGCCGCTTTTGACGCTCTTTGTCGCAACTTATACGAGCTGCCAGTAAAATTGTAGCGCCCTCCAGAGGTGGAGTAGCTCACGTGAGTAAATGGCATCGCGAACGTGCGTGCCCGTGTGGTGAATCATTTGCCCTGCCCTCAATTCAAAAGATTCAAAGTCAAGTGAGTGAACGCATGACATCCGAGTCCATGGTTAAAGGGACACACCGGCTTCGTTGGGCTATTTGGGCTACAAAATAGACTAAAACATGATTCCAAAGGTCTTCCTGTAATGGAGAAGAAAGGTTCATAAAAGAAACCATAAAATTTTGCCGTTTTCGAGCATTTTTCAAAAAACAAAGGTCCCGTGACTTCCAAAATATGGTTCTGAAAAGTCACGTGATCTTCAAAGTTAGTTTTACTTCCAGCCATATAAAAGTAAACTACTCAACCAATTTTAAGTGGTTTTTTTATACAATTATTCATGAGTATTTGACAAAAAATACTATGTATACAGATTATGGATACAAGCTGTAAATAATGATGAAAAATCGAACGTAAGATTCGCTTTCAGAAAGTCCGTACAGCGGATGAGTGATACATGGGAGCTAGTAGCCCCATGAATAGGGCCAATCCACTCCGTATCCTTGGCCGCAGCACCACTGCAGAACTATTCTTTCGCCCTATGATGTTTTTAATCCGCAAAGATCTAGATCGTGAAACTTACCGATCGAATGCCAATGTGCTCGTACTCTCGTAGATAGTCGGACTGCTGGAATTTATTTGAAAAACATCACACGTTTTTGGTGAAAATTAAATTATTTTCGAGAGTGAACTTTTAAAACGATCTCAACGATCTTGATTATTTGCACTCACGGCATCTGCAAGTAAATTAGTCTGGTACCAACTCAATCGTAGCAATTGATTGTATCGTTTTTCTAATGCTGTTGAGGGAGCCAGACAAAACCTAGTTTTCGAACCCAAACATTTCGATCCCGTCGTACAGTAAGGCGGAAAAGCACTTTTTTAACGTAATTATGAGAATGTGTGTACTACTTCAAGCAAGTTGTCAAGATCGTTGAGAAAATTCTAAATATTAACTCTCGAAAATCATTTGATTTTCACCAAAAACGTGTGATGTTTTTTAAAGAAATTTTAACAGTCCGGCTATCTGCAAGTACATGGGCATTCAATCGGCCCTAAGTTTCATGATCTAGATCTTTGCAGATTAAAAACATCATAGAGCGAAAGAATAGGTCTGCAGTGGTGCTGGGGCCAAGGATACGGAGTGGATTGGCCCTATTCATGGGGCAAGGGAGCTAGCAGAACGTAAACCTTGGGTCGCGGCCTTACAGCCGGTGCCCTGTCTCATGGGTCCAGAGAGACAAACCCCGGGCATGAACTACCCAGCTTACCGGTCTACCGCTAACAAAAGCACACTTCCCACGCTCACACAACCTTCTAACTTTACACATATTTACTAGGAGTCAAAACCGTTGCAGTGACGTCATTATGACGTCACCAGGTGTCGAGTTACAAGCCATTTAAAGGAACATTACAGAATTGGTAATTGTAAAATATACTTTTGATCACAGATTTACATAAAACTTACACGGTCTAATGATGATGATAGTAGAAAACATCCCTTGAAATATTTCTGTCTGAAATGCCATATTTGATGAGAAATGAATAAACTAATTTTCCGATTGGAGTTTATCGCTCAGTGAGCGTTAACTTCAATTTGTTGAATCTATATGATTTCATGCAAATGTGTAATCGGTTTTTCACTATTTTCTCGTGACCCAGATGGCCGATCGATCTCAAACTTCTACAGGTTTGTCAGTTTATGTATATGGTGGATTACATAAAGTGCTTACACTGCCAGCAACTGTTTTGTTAGCAAAAACCAATTCTGTAATGTTCCTTTAAGTAAACAAAGTGACCTCATGCCAATACATGTATGTTTCTGAATAATATAGCTACAGTATTCTTATTTGAACATATGATAGATCAAGACATGTGCAACATTTAACAAGTTAACGTCAAATTCACATGACCTTTACTTCTGGTCGTACCGGAAGGTCAAAGTTTGCCTCTGTGTAATTCTTTAAAAAAACACTTTCCTTGTAAAAACATTAACTTCTGTATATCAGATCAACTTCAAATTAACACCATGTTAGGACCGCAATACAACCTCCCTCAGGTAGTTGTGACGTCATGATGACGTCATCATGTGTCAAAATACAGTAAATCAAACTTTAATACTATAAAAATTCATAACTCGAGAAGTATTTTATTAGCTATTAATTCAATCTATAGTCATCGGAGAGGTCTTGAAAAATGTAGCAATTACTACACAAAGTGTTACACCATTTGACCTTGACTTCCTGTTCAAACCGGAAGTTAAAAATTTCAAATTTCATACTTTAAGAAATATTCATACTTTTTACACATACACTACTCACAAATGTTACACCATGTTGTAGGTCCATAAGCGGTCTCAAACTTTGCCACAGAGATGTTACCTATTTGACCTTCACTTCCAGTTGAAATCGGGTACGCATTGACCCATGCAAACCTCGCTAACAATCAAATGCCAGGCTTCTTCTCCCTGGCGATTGTCCGGTAACAAAGACACACTTCCCAAGCTTACATAAACTTGAAACTTCACACATGGCTAGATGTTCATTAGTAGATGAAACCGTTGTAGTGTCGTCATGATGACGTCATCAGGTGTCAAGTTAAAATGTTTTTAATCATTAAAAATTTTAATCATTGAAAATCCATATCAAATCAAGATGAGGAGACCGTCGGTTGCTTTTTGCAGAAATATATAGAGGTAATATAGGTCTCTTTTTTTTTTTTATATATGCGTGACATGACTTGACCTTTACTTCCGGTTGAAACCGGAAATGCTTTGTAATTTAAAACTGGCTCATTTTTGAAGTTTTTTTTAACAGTGTTGTAGTCAAGCAAGGGTCTGGTTTAAAAAATAAGACAAGTGACGTCACAAAAGTTAAGAGCGCCCTCTAGCGGCAGGTTAAAAACAGTTAAAAACACACTTTTACTAGATGTCTGTGGCGAAGTTTAGGACAATTGTTTCAAAATTGGTATACATAATAACCTTTATGCAGACAACATATGTGTGAAGTTTTAGATTGATGACGTCATCATGTGTCACGTGGTATTGCCTTAAAGATTTACTTTTTGAAGCCGTGTATCTACAAAACCGCAAGTTTGACTGAGTTGAAACTTGGCATGTTGATAGACAGTGATATTGACCACATAAATCTAAAGAAACAACATGATGATGTTTTTCATTTTTTTGTTACAAATATTTGAAATTTTGACCAATTATTACGGGTATTTATTGACCCGCTGTCAAACTGCGGGAAAATAACTGCGCTGAAAACACACACAATGCATGATCTATACCAGTTGCATTGTGAGCGGCTTTTAGCTCTATTGTTCACAAGGCTCAAAGTCCAAACATGCTTGTACTCTAGTCTCTGTTCAAGGTTCACGCAACCTGATTTTGGCAATAGCTTTGTTAGTCTCTAAAACAGCCGTCCATGCGTCCATGGACATATTCACTGTACACCATGTTTTCGTTTCAACAAAAATTTAAGTCTAGTTACACGTGAATTTGTGCTTGGATATGAAGACTGGATCCTCATGCCTCGCCATTGTTATAATTAATACATAAACAGAGCACTAGTCTAATTACAACAGTGTCACGTAAACTTGACAGTTGCAACGGCTGGAAAAGCGTATACGCTGACCTTTGACCGTTTGTTTTTTTCACATTTTTCGTTAATTATCCTGGTGTCATGGGTTATCGGTAGGATAACGGGGAAATTGTTCTCAATCGAAAACTAAATGGGTTTTTTTTAAATCATCTCACAAACCTTTTTAAAAAATCCTTGCACTTCATCGTGTGTGGAAATCTTAGTAGTGTTGGTCTTGCGTTGCGAGAGATCGTCCGCCATTTAAAGTGGTACTGCTTTCACGATGTAGGAGCGACGTCACATGTTATCGGTTCTTTCATTGGTTGATATTAAATTAATATTCAGAAGCTAGTATGGCGTGCCAAATAAATAAAAATGTTGCAGTATTGTCCAAACTGCACTGCCGTTAATCGAGATGACTTACTTAATAGATGGGAGTTCTCTAAAACATTTTTGAGCATAAAAATGGGTTTTATTAACGTTCTTTAAGTAACTTACAAGCTTTCTTAAAATTAATTTTATTCATTTTGTTTAATAAACCGGATCCTCATGCCTCGCCATTGTTATAATTAATACATAAACAGAGCACTAGTCTAATTACAACAGTGTCACGTAAACTTGACAGTTGCAACGGCTGGAAAAGTTTTTTTTTTTTGTATTATTTACATTTCTTTAAATTAATTAATTTTATTAATAAACTTCTGCCTCTCTTGTTATCCTTTTGAATAATTTACATTTCTTTAAATTAATTTTGTTTATTACCCTGTGAGGCCATTAATTTATGTTTCTGTATTTTACAATAGGTTATTTTGGTCGGTGGCCAGTTTACAACAACTCATTTAATTTTTATTATAATTTCTTTTTTACATTTGTTTTTGCATGTTTAGGGTTTTACTCTTCTAGATTGCGGCATGGGCACAAAAAAGGTGAATGTCTGCGCACCACCGCACTGGTGTACAGAACTTTAGGTGCACCCAATGACCGCAGTCACCGTGGGTGCATTGTGCCCATGACACAAAAGAAATAAAATCAATGTTTCTGAGTTCTTCAGGTTGCATCCTTTTGCACTTGCAGCACAGGTCTTTTGGATCCAAATATTGCATCTAGTGCCTTATCAAAACACTCTGTTTCGTAGTTTCTGTAGGTGTTGGGACACGTCCCTTTTTTATTGGCCAATTTAATCTGTAAAGACAAACAAATAATTGGCATGAAAAATAAATCAAATGTGAAAATAAAAGCTCATATTTAATTTTAATTTTTTTTTTAAATTGTGTTGTCCTAAAACATATGGCTAATTAATCAGTGTCCTGAGACATCACAGGGCATAACAATACAACCCCCCCTGAAGCATTCTTCCCCCAGCACAAACACTTAACAACATTCTGGTTTTCCCCTAGTTGCGATAATCGTAACCCTCCATCCTCCCGACGGTCGGAGACCAGAGGGTTACGAGTCATGCAGTGCAAAAAAGTGGCGAAATAAAAATTTCGACTATTTTGGTCAGACTAGTCACCAGATTTGCCCAATTTTTACCACTTTCAAAAAACATGACACACATTCTAAAAACATGGATGTGATCATCAATGTGTTATGAATCCATTTGTGTTACTCAAAACATCATTGAGAAAATATTTTAAGAAAAAAAAGAAAAAAACTTACCAGAAACTGAGCGAAATTCTCATGAAGTGTAGACAATCTCAGGTCCGGTTTTCGAACCTCGCGATTCGTGACCTAGCAACATCTCGACCAATCAGCGTAAGCGGACTCGTTGTTGAGCGCATTTTGTTGAGTTGCACAATCACAGGATATTTATGAGGAAAATTTCCAGATTGAGCGCGCATTCTGGAATGCTGTTCCTGCAATTAATCAGCGCCAACTGCAGATGGCGCAAATCCGTTAAATACATTAACTGCGTGCACGCACAGTCGCACACAGACGATCGCCACGCCTACCATAACGGTTTGGTTTACGCTGATTGGTTGATTTAGGGGAAGTGCGGTCGTTTTTTCTTCAAATAATTTTTCAACGTTGTTTAGAGTGTTATGAATGGATTCATTACACACTGAAGATCAAATCCATGTTCTTAGAATGTGTCGCAATTTTTATTTTGCCACTTTTTGCCACTTTTTTGCACTGCATGACTCGTAACCCTCCAGTCTCCGACCGTCGGGAGGATGGAGGGTTTCGATTATCGCAACTAGTTTTCCCCTTAAATTTCAGACCAGCCATGATTGGTTTCAGGAGGAGAAAATAAACCCATCTGTTTATTTTGTTGATGTTGACATACCATATGTATTATGTTTACCAGAATTTATTACAGTCAGCAAATTAAAAAAAATCATTTTCACTTAAATTATTTTTAATTTTTTCCCGAATTGGTGTGCCATAGAATCCGAACTAGCAACCACATCACGTGATCTATCGAGTGACCGAAGGAGAATGAAACTTAATCTAGCAGACGATAATTTTGTTTGGAACTTTCGAGGTTGGATATTCTTTCTTGGACACATTTGATTGTTGGTATATAATAATGCACTAGTGATCTATACCAAAAATGAATCATTTCATAAACGTTTGAATGTCACTTACATGTACGACAGGAAACTTGAATTTCAGCATGATTACGCCGGGGGACAGCACGGACCGTGAGTATACAGCAGAGCTTCTTTCACTGGTGGATCTCGTACAGTCTCGCGGTAAACGCCGGAATCAAAGTTGGGGTTCGAAAACATATGAGGGTCAATAACGTATGACCCTACAATACGTGATATTTTGATGATTTTTTTTTGAAAAAAACATCTGAAATTTTTGTCTGTGATTCCACATCACCTAAATTAGGTAAACAGTAAGCCCAAGGTGTGTCCCTTTAATGCATTATGGTTAACGTTATCTGGTTACGGGGGAAAATAAAGTTCATGAAATGAGTTACTTACATAGTCATAGTGCACGGAAAGCGCTAGTGTAGTGTGGTAGTGCACCCTCTCCTCAGTCAGTGGACAGTGCGGCTACTGCTGGTTACTTATAAAGTGCGAACGCTTCATAAAGACACAGTTGGATAAACAAACAAAACTAAGAATAATCTCAGCTTGTGTTTAATACTAATCTCACCTTCAAGATAAACAAATCTTAAGAAATGCTAACTACACGTTTAAATCACTGTGCTCGTAAGTCGCAAATGCATGCCACTGTCACTGTCAGCCAGTAGAAAGGTACACGCATTATAACCATATCAAAACACACACACGCGCGCATACATACAGTATTCGCGGCTCTTGTGAAGATGAAAGCGCCCTCTAGTGGCGAGTGATTTGTGGGGTGATAGCGGTTTAGATAACTGGAGCGTCTTGAAACAAAGCATAATCCGCCCAGACGGGGGTTGGGGAGTAATCCGCGCAAGCGAAATAGTAATCCGTGTATTAATTTCGTTATTTATTTATTTATTTATTTATTTATTTATTCATCGTTGATGTTGTTGTTGTGTTTTTTTAGTTTTTTGTGTTTTTTTTGTGTTTTTTTTAAAGGAACATTACAGAATTGGTTTTCTAACAAAACAGTTGCTGGCAGTGTAAGCACTTTATGTAATCCACCATATTATACATAAACTGACAAACCTGTAGAAGTTTGAGATCGATCGGCCATCTGGGTCACGAGAAAATAGTGAAAAACCGATTACCCATTTGCATGAAATCATATAGATTCAACAAATGAATAAAACGCTCACTGAGCGATAAACTCCAATCGGAAAATTAGTTTAGTCATTTTTTCATCAAATATGGCATTTCAGACAGAAATATTTCAAGGGATGTTTTTTACTATCATCATCATTAGACCGTGTAATTTTTATGTAAATCTGTGATCAAAAGTATATTTTACAAGTTTTTTTCTTACCAATTCTGTAATGTTCCTTTAATGGGGAAGGGGTGCCACATGTCGTAAAATATTTTGGAAGTGTTGGAACACCTGAAGGTTCCATGTGGCATTTGAGGATTAACATTATAAATCATTTAACACTACAGGTTACATTTGCATCAATGATAAAAGACGATATTTGGTTTTACCCATACACCGATGTGTGTAAAGCAAGACTCGGTACTTTGGAGTCCTGTGAAACTGTGAAGACAAAAACAAGACTTTACTCGGTTACTCGGGACTTTGCCTTTTTTTTAGCATAGCACTGATGTCTACCACCAGACCACGGAGATTGCCCGGTATGACTACCTCTTCCTTCCTCCATGCTCTGACGAGCGCTTAAAAAAAACAATTCCTAACAACAATTACATTCAACACATTTGTGAACAAATACAAATTGACAGGACGACTTAAAACTCTCTATTACAACCAATCTGATTTGTTTGGGGTAAGATTTAGGTCACACATTGTTCATTGCTTAGTTACTGCTTTTGCGCTGGTTTCCGCCATTATTTTTTAGTTGGCGAACTTAGCTAAACACAAGAAGAAAAGCGCGCCCTCTGTCGGGTTATCACGAGTATGAGATAGTGACGTCTTGACCTCAAGACTAGGCCGAGCGAAGAAGACTAGGCCGAGCGAAGAAGACTAGGCCGAGCGAAGAGCGAGGAGGGAAGGCTTACCTTATGCGTGTATACAAAAGCCAGCGTGTGGTAGGAAAAAAACAATAGCGCACGGCGCGTGCCGGGGAAATGGCGCGGCGAGATCGATCGCCCCTGGGAACGAGGCTGTAACGTCTGCTAGTAGCCAATGAGAGCAAGGGCATGCAAAAAATAATCAGCCTTGTGCATGCTGCGCTGGAAAAAAAAGCTCCGACTGCTCCGAATCACATCTCGGCCCTGAGGCCGAGCCGAGTACATGTATGTTGGGCTTGCTGGATACGACGTCGAAATTCGTGCATGCAGCGCAGCTGCGGCGTATGACAATAATAATGGCTGACAGGAAGATGGCGTCAGGGCAAGAAAATCATGGTCTGAGACCAGGTACTATGATAGCCGTAGAAGTTGAACAAGCTGTCAATAATGTACTAATGGTGTGCTTGAGAAGTGGAGGAAAGGTATACCGTGGGGCCCTAATCGACACGCAGATAGGGTACGTAAAGTATTGAAATCCATCATCATTCAACGATTGTTGATGGTTCTTTCAGATCACTGTTTCCAGTCGCGTTCATGATCGAACGTTACCAACTGTCCTGGCTGTGTACCTTACACAAAGTTACTGTGTGTGTACTGTGTGTTCATGGTGTTGTAGCCCAGGTTTGACTCCTCCATTATTGTAATTGTATACAACGAGACGGAGTCTAGGGTATCGGGTATATTTTTTATAAAAAGAACATTTTCATATTTATGCTACCTGATAATGATGGAGGAAACTGAGGCTTTGCTCACCTGTTCACATGTTTCTTATTCTTATTATTCTATTTTTCTTCCTCCATCCACGGTTATCATGGAGGTAGAAATCCATGGTTATTTATTAGTAATCAGTCAATCGATTCTTATCATGATTATCTTATGTTAATCGATTCTTATCATGGGTCTCTTATTCTTAATAATTTATCATGGTACCAGAAATTATTATTATTTTTTTGTCAATACATCTACGTCATCTTACTAACTGTACTATTAAAGATGACTTTCATACAGTGAATCAATACCCAAGAAAGAGCCTTTTATTTATTATAATTTTGGAAAAAATACTATTTTTGACTGGACAAGTTTTTGCTGACCATGCCTGTGAAAAGTGTCATTTAAAAATTTTACCTGAAACTGTTGTTTTGTCCATTGAAATATCAGCAGTGTCTAGATCCTGTTTCACTTTTTTTTAAATTGAGTACGAAAGTAAAATATTTCTCGATACGAAATATGGACAGGAAACTTAAAACGCTTAAAAATTTAGCATCTTTTGTAAGAGTACCCTTAATAATATGTATGTACATGTAAACGCAAAGTAAAAATCTCACACAAATTACTTCCACAACTCAAGTTAGTATACAACTTGTAGCAAACAAATCCACCAATTAAATTTAGTCAAAAATCAAGCGGAGGGGCTGTCTAAGGAAACTGTTGGTACTCGGTAATGTAAGTGCCTGAAATATAAATTTCCCTGTAAAATAATATTGTCTGAGATAGAGATGAAGCAAGTACATATGTAGATATAGTTCATTTAAAAAGGTAATTTCTTACGACCACGGTTATAATGTGAAACTCACCTTAAAAATCCATCCAGGCACATGAGCACTTTCAGAGACTTCGTGGACGAATTAAATCAGACAAACAATTTATTTTTGTATGCCAAAGTGGAAAGTAATGCTTAACAAAGTTTAGGTCATTTTTTATAGGTTGCTGATGTTTTATTCTAATAAAAAAACGTCCTAACCCCTACAATAATACAAAAAAGGTATTCCATCCTACATGTACTAGGGATAGTAATATGCCCGGAATTCTAAGACTGCTTGGTTCAGAATTGTTAATTTTGACCTTGGGTGACATTATTTATGTCTCAAGCTCTGTTATACCTTTCTGTACTGACTCCGTATGTGAAAACTTGAGCTCACAAGTTCGTCACGCTCAGTAATTCAAATAATATATCATTATCACCAAGAACAGTATCGACACCTTCCTTTGCTTTGCATAGCAAAATAATATTTTTCGATACCAAAATAACACTATTTGAATGTTTTTCTTCAGTTGATGAGAAAGTCGAACGGAAAACTTTGCTACGCATTTCGCACATATGCTCACACGTCAATCCATTCCAGATGTTTACAACAGAATGTGGATCTTTATTTTCCGGAATAATGTCAACAGGTCTACGGATGTACTCTTAGATCTATAATAATAATAATAAAATAACATATTTGTATAGCGCCTACTGCAGGCCAGCCTCTAAGCACCACAGTGTTTTTCTGCAAGGTTTTGTGGAGCTACGTTTTGAAGTATTATACCTATTCCTTAACATAGCACCATGTAATGGTTTACAAGGTGCTGTGGTGCAATGCAGCCAATCAAACCAGGAACACTGGGGCGAACCCCTTCTCTTTTCGATAAGTGCACTGGGTTCTTTTACGTGCATTACACAACACACGGGACCAACGGCTTTACGTCCCATCCGAAGGACGCAGCAATAATGGTTAAGTGTCTAGCTTAAGGACACTAGTGTCACGACCGGGACTCGAACCCACACTCTGCTGAACAGAAACACCAAAGCTTGAGTCTGGTGCTCTTATCCGCTTGGCCACGACACGCCACGCCATCCATGAGGTTCATTCCTCTCCCTGAACCTGATAGGTACAATGTAATCATGTACAAAATCCTAAATTTTGAACATTTTGCACTTCACACGTTTGAATGCAAGTGTCCTACAGTTCTTTTTTTAAAACCGGATTTTGCCAAAATTAGGTTCTGTGTGTTCTTTGTACATGCACATGAACTTACAGTGAGCTCAGTGTGGGTCTAGAAAATTCACTCCGCAAATTTTTAAAAATTTGTATTCAATAAATTCTCAATGTCATTCAAAAACCTTTATTGGCATCACCTTTCAAAAAAGAATGGCAGCTTCACAGTATACATGTATATATAACTGAGTGAGTCTGCTCAAACTTTTGCACAGAGATGACAATATTTTGCCCTTTACATCTGGTTGAAAAAGGACGATAAAATGACATTTAAGTTGACCCACATTGATGACGCACAATAGTGTAAGAACACATGTAAACCTGTACCCGTACAGCCACGTGTACATTGCACGTGTAGTTTAGTTTACGGGGGCATTGCACTAAAGAGCTACATGTTGGAATACATCGTCGCTCCGTGTTTCAATGTATATTGCACACCCAAAGATAGTCCTTCAAATATTTGAAAAATTCATAACCCTTGAACCACATATTGGATTTTTACAATTCATACTGTACATCATCTGAAAGGTCTTAATACACTTATCACGCGCTACACAAAATTTGACCCCGTTTGACCTTGACTTTCGGTTGAAACTGGAAGTTGAAATTTAACCCTAACAATCCCTAACCCTACAAATTCAATAAGGACAAAGTGTTTAAATTTGTCAGGTTAAAGAGCGGCTCCAAGATTCTCTGGAAATATTTAGCTTTAACATTTTCCAATAGTCCACAAGAAACATAACAAATTATTACGAGTCCCTTACCTCACGCTAAAACAGGGTAAAAATGTGTTTTTCCTCGAAACACTCCCAGCCCAAAATCATAAAAAGGCGAGGTCAAACAAGCCCCGCGACGAAGGACTCATGACGTCACCGGCGGCTAGTTAGTTTGGACCTGCCTAATACATCGCCGAACTTCACCATTTGCAATCAATACGGCTGTAAATGTGACTCTTTAATCCTAACAGACTAGACCCTTGGGTAAACTTACTGCCCAAATCCTTCTATATCCTTCAGATTAAAGTTGTCATAAACTTAAAGTACCCAAATCCTTCTATATCTTTCTCCTTATTGTAAATAAACTTATAAGCCCAAATCCTTCTAAATCCTTCTGAGACAGAAGTTAGGGAGTCAACTAAAAGCCCAAAACCTTCAGAATCCTATATTGGCTAAGCTGCACAAGACATAAAACCACTAAATCCTCCTAAGTAAAAACAGCCCGATAGCCCTAGTCCTGCTCAATCCTACCCTAACAAAAACTCATTGTAGCCCAAACACTTCAAAATCATCCTGTGTTGCAGATCCCTAAAAGCCCAAATCCTTCTAAATCCTGCACTTTGGCAATGAGGATATTGAAGGACTTGGGCCCTTTAGGGTTAAAGGACGATCCAACAGGCATGGATCAGCAAGCCAATTTACAACGGATTTATGATTTGGGGATTTTCGTTTTTTGAGAGGCGTGGCGATTCCGCAGCTCGGCTTGATTTTAAAAGCATCACTCAACACGTCAAGCTTTCAACCCTAACATAACACACACACGGCAAGAATTCACTCGACAAGTGCCGCGAAACACTAACACAGACCGCATTTCACGGGGATGCCCCTACACAACACTTTCTTTCTTGACGTTTCTGCTAATGCTCGGGAATACGGTTATTCCCATGACATTGCAATCATCGCTGGTGCACACGTTCAAACCGTTTACAGGTACAGCACTGGTCCCCACGCTCATGGTCTGCGGAGCTTAGTTCATCGGAAATTTTAGTTTGTTTATAGCGAAACACTACCCAGCGTGCAGGCTTCATTTTACAATGACACAATTTAGGATACTCTGGATGGACAGAAAGAGTATTTACATGTAACTGTATGATGTAAGTTTGGCTTCTTCTTTATTTTATTTTTTTTTTCCAAGCAAAGAGACATTTCTGTGTGTTTATAATGCTAACTTAATGCAAATTTTAAGTGTATTTGTTATTAACCGGTATCTACGATGTCTATTTGGCCATAAAAAGGTAATAGTTAAAATATTGAGAGCATCCTGAACCGCTCTTAAAGTACAGTGAAGTTAGGATTGGGTGTTTGAGCTCTTAAAGTACAGTGAAGTTAGGATTGGGTGTTTGATTCTGTGGGATTGTGTATCCTTGCTGCCAAGTAATGGTGTTGGAATTTGATTCAGTGGGTGTGGTGGATGTGTGAAATGTACATGTCTGGCATTGCTCTTTCCTCCACATAGTGTAAAGATTAGATAGTTGTTTGATTATGTTCGTTTAGGGTTAGTTAGGGATTTCACTGATCATATTTTGCACATGCCAAGTGTACACACTCCAACAAAATCAAACAAAAAAGGCCTGTTGGAGTTTGTTAGGTTGTGTATCATCCCCTAAGCAGACTGTTTCTTAAGCTGTTGAAATGTGTTGGGTTAGAGATGGTTTCTAGTAAAAACGCTTTGGGAGTTAGGGCTAATGTTTCAAAAAACATTACATCTGAGCCAAACATTGGATTTTTACAATCTATATCATCGTAAATGTCTTCACAAAATTTGACAAACTCTACACAGAGTGTGACACATTTGACCTTGACTTCTGGTTCAAACCGGAAGTTGAAGTTTTTTATTTTGAAAAAATCTAACTCCTGAAAAAAAAAAATAAGAGATAACGATTGTTTTTGCTTTTAACACCAGAGCTGCCTACCCGTACAGATTTTCGGTATTTCGTACAGAAGTTTTTCCAAATACGGCAGTCAGGGCATGTTGAAACAAAAACGATCAATTACCTATTCTTTGTGTAACACAAAATCCCTTTGCTAAATATTTTTGCAATTCCCCCTACCTTTGCACAGAAGTTAGGTATTAAAACCTAAGCATCAAAGGATACAATATGACTCTGTGGTAGTGTAATGTAAGCCAAAGGTCAATGAGTCACGATAGTACTGGATGTGCTTTAATAACCCATAATCTGAAATATATTCAAAATTCAAAATATTACAACTGGGCAAATTACAAGAAGTAACTACATGAACTATAACAAGAAGTAACTATATCGTTGTAAGGTTGTATCGTAAACTTGGGTTTGATCCTTTGCTACACGGCAGACGGTTGTATGGCTTCTAACTGGCACCTTCAAACAAAGATATTGACAAACTAGGGAGACTGCCAACATAGGGCTAGATAGCTCAGTTGGAAGAGTGTACATGTACGTTAATCCAGAGGTCATTGGTTCAAACTTGACTTGAGTCTCAAGTTTTCTTTGTTCAACCCAAAATTATTTAAAATTTACCCTAAAGTTTTCCTTGTGGTTTAGTACTTGACATTTGAAATAAAAAAAGTTGCATCCCCTTTTAAAGGTGATCCCCCCTTGGCTGTCGCTTTCCAGGTTGTATCGTAAACATGTGTGTCAGGGCTAGAATTTGACACTGGACCGCAGGCCCGAGGCCAGTGATTTTAGCATTTGGGGCCAGTAAACTCATGACCGGACAAGTCCAGCGGTCTTGTGTTTTTAATTCAATAATAATTCATGTACATGTACCTCACTCTATAATATCTTGAACAGAAACAAATTACGTTCAAATGTTGACTTTGAGTAATGATTTGAAATATATTTAATAAATACCCTTAATGAAAAATGAGGTAAATCTTCTCTTATTATGTCTTAGTGCTTGTTCAATTACATGCAAGTTAAACTGTGCAAGGTAGTCTTTTCTCAGTTTGAATCTGGTCTTGTAAAATTATTTCTGGTCCAGTAAACATTTTGTGATACAAGTCCTGTGGTCTTGTGGATTTTCCCCCCAAATTCGAGCCCTGTGTGTGATCTCTGGCTACACGACAGTTAAAGGTTGTATGGCAAACTATTTTTTTAGATATTGACAAACTAGACTTTTAGTGTTTGTGAAAACAAGCACTAGGTGTTAGGGTATCGCTTTTCAGTGTTGTGTCAATGCGTGAGCTATTTCATCAAGTTGAAGTTTGGTGGTATTACTGTTTTGTAGTGTGCCTAACACTTTAGCAAAAGTATAAAAAAGCACTGATCAAAAGCCTGACATTTTATTGTTAGCGAGGTTTGCATGGACGTCTGTTCTAGAGCCTAACAAAGCATAATGCCAAAATCTGGTTGCGTGATCCTTGAACAGAGACTAGAGTACTAGCATGTTTGATGGACTTTGAACCTGTTGGTCAATGGAGCAAAAAGCTGCTCACGGTGCAACTGGTCTAGATCGCGCATTGTGTGTGTTTTCAGTACAGTTTTTTTCCCGCGGTTTAACAGCGGGTCAATGCATACCCGATTTCAACCGGAAGTGAAGGTCACATAGGTGACATCCTTGTGGCAAAATTTGAGAACGCTTTAGGACCTACAACATGATGTAAAAATTTTGACTAAAGTAGAAGTAGCTCTTAAGATATGAATTTTTGAAATTTTCAACTTCGTTGAAAGTCAAGGTCAAAAGGGGTCACATTTTGTGTAGCGCTCGTTAGGTAGTGAAAGACCTCTCCGATGTATTGATTGTGGAATCCATTGTGTGGTTCATGACATGATTTTTTCAAATATTAAACTTTGATTTAATGTAACTCAACACCTGATGAGGTCATCATGACGTAACTGAAGCGTTTTTATCTCCTAGTAATTGTCTAACTATATGTGAAGTTTCAAGTTCATATGAGCTTGGGAAGAGTCTTTTGTTAGTGGACATTCGCGGGGGCTAAGAAGAAGAAAAAGTATTTAAAGAAAAAACAAAAACAAAAACAAGAAGTGTTCCGGGCGGATTGCCCTAACACCTAAATAGGGAGACCACCAACATAGGGCTAGATGGTTGGTAAAGTGCTGGTACATTACATTAATCCGGAGGTCATTGGTTCAAACACATGTAGTCAATTTTTCTTTGTTCAACCTCAAATTATTGTTTTATTTTACTTCCATTCTTCCATGCAAAGTGGGGTGGCAATTTATTTTAGAATAGGTTTGTAAACAAAAGTTGTGTTCAAAAGTTTTCAAAATCCTCAAGTTCCCTACTAAAACATACCCTGCCTGGTTATTGCCTTCATGTACATGTGTAGTTTGGTGGGTTGATTCATTGACCCATAAATTGACTCCCTACAACAATACTTGTTGAATTCCTTTATTGTTGCTAAGGTAATAATATTGAGTTTGGATGCTCTTATCACAAAGACAAGGCAATCAATATTTCTCTCTAGCCAGCTGCATGGATCACACCTGTCACTGTTGGTGACCTGGTTGTGGTTTGGCTGTACAAATATGATTGTATTGGTTCTCTGCAGGCTGTTACAAGGTTTTTATTGTTCACACCTACTGTACAAAACAGTATGATCACTGAACAGGGCTGTACTGCACCTCACGCTTATATTACTGTATAGTCTTTTTGGCACTTGTAATTAAAACAAAAAATTATTTTAAGTTTTTCTAGAGGGCCTCTGTTTAAACCATTTGTGAAGGGATTGTTTTCATAAAAACAAAATATTGTACCTTATTCAAACCTACTTAAAAAAAAGTACCACCAGGTAACAGTGGCTGAAAAATTCTCATGCTGAACTGCAAAACGTATGTTTTCTAATTTTTTCATATTGCTTGTGCCATTTGTTGCTAATAGCTTCATAAAATTGAATAATCCAAAGACAGTTTTTCTATGTTTAAAGCATGTAGTTTTTGATCTAACACAATTTGTTGTTGACACTACTTTTTTGCAATATTTTACCACACAATGTCTGCTGCGTGGTGCACGCTTGTGCATGAATGATATGTGACGCACATTTAGCTTGGGCGATACCACGATATTATCGAATATCGCGATACTAGTTCTGAAATGATTACGATATTGGGTCACGTTTTTTTTATTGGATATCGGTAAATCGCGATATCGTTAAGTATCGCAATGCATTTCCTAGCCGAGACGATCTTGCAACAATAAATCTCCTGATTGAGACAATCTTGCAACAATAAATCTCCTAGTCGAGACGATCTCTCTGCAACAAAGAGCTGCAAGTCACAGACCGAAATCGCAAGATTTCCCAACAGATCCGATCCGACGGGGTTTAGTCTTCGAAAAAAACCAGCATCAAAGCCTTAGCGCGATCAGGCGGTCTCACGCAGACGGGTGTTATCATGTGTGTTATCAAGTGCGTGTTGCATTCGTGTGAGTAGCATGATCTAATTAGTTATGAACACATATAGAACAGTCTGTCATGCGCAGCAAAGAATACTTCATTGGAACAAAAGTAGGACAAGTCTTTGTAGTAACAACTTGCTCTGTGAGATTTGAAGAATGACGTCATCAAAAATAATCGCGATAATATTGAATATCGCGATATAATGTCGACAATATACCGTGGATGAAAAAAAGCGATATCGCCCAAGCTTTAAGCACATTAAGTGGTGATATGCTTATCAGGACCATCATACAGTGTATGTGAACCTCATAGTTAAAGTCACTAATCATTCATCCTTCATCAGCACAATATGTACAAGTTTGTTCACTTGGGCTCCAATGCAACTTGCTGTCCTTGTCTGTGGGTTGTTCATATGCAGAACTGTCCCTTGCGGTAAAACCTTGAGGTCATTGTGTTACTGCTTGCTGAAATTTTGCATTCTTCATTGACATTAAATATAAATATTTGATTATAGTGAGTGGTTGAAAGTTTCAATTAATTTTATTTTATTTATCTTAATTTATTTCCCCTTTTTTTTGCAGAAGGTTTCCAGTGGGTAACAGCAGCCCTATATCGCTTCATAATCGGCTGAAGGAAAATTTTGATGTGTCGTCTCATTCTGAAAGTGCAGCTACTGTTGTCATGCCCGGAGAAAATGGCTCTGGAGAAAAAGTTGAGCATTCTGCCCTGAGCTACAGACAGTCTTACTTTCAAGATATGCCTCTTCCTGCTCCAAGACCACTTCTGCTTAACAGACCAACAAACTTCAGAGAAAAGAAAGCACCCAACGCCAACACACGTACAAGACCAATACGTTTAAGACCAAGGCATCCTCTTTGCAGTAAATGCAGATCACAATGCAGCAATAATGTTACTTCATCTGTCTCGCATAGCTCAGGGGTAAAAATTGACAAAGCTTCCTTCATTAGAAAACATAAAGCAGAAATTGCCACTCCCAAACATTTTGTATCAAAAAAGTCAACTACTGGTGATACCCATGCAGGTTTACGTAAAACAAGCCCTGTTATAAAGATCTCATATGCAAGTCCACAGGGTAAAGGACATGTTGTAAGAATACCTGCTAAAACACACTCTACTGCTTATAAAAACAGTACTTCTCTCAACCAAAATAGTGACCTTGGTCACACCAACAGACAGAAAGCACAGAAAATGTTAAAAAAGGCAAAATCTAATGTGAAAACGTTATCAGTAAGCAAGACAAACAAACAAGTTCTGAATGGATTTCTGCCAAGCAGTGGGCCTAAATCTTACCATGAGCAGCACAGACGTATTCGTATTATTAAGTCTAAAGGTACATATCACAGTGCATCAGCCAATGAAATTGGATATTCAAAGCACTCAGAAAGCAGCCAGGCTAGGAACCCAAACCAAACTGTATCAACTGGGACATCAAGAAAGACTGCAAAAACAACTGAAAATGAACTTCATTTGTGTAGCAAAACATCTCTGAAAGAGCCACTTGTGAAAAACAATAATACCAATGTACAAGTATTTGTTAACAATCATTTTAATGCACAAGATGTAACCATTCAAAATGCAAGCCACAGTAGAGGTCAAAGAGATGCATGTACTTGCAGCTCAGATAATGTTGAAGTTTCTTCCAGTTTTGATGTTGAATCTGATGTTTTATCTGTTGTAAATCAAACAGAATCATTGCTGTCTGAAAGTAAACAAGGTATAACCCCAATGAAAATGCAGGTACATAAGAAAAATATCACCAAAAGCTGTCTGAAAGATGGACGTGAAATGTGTATTGGTGATATTGTATGGGGCAAGATTACAGGGTTTCCTTGGTGGCCAGGTAGAATAGTTGAAATAGTCGTTAGCAGACATGAGAATGGTACATTACTAAGCCAGTTGGCACAGATCACATGGTTTGCTTCAACAACAATTTCTCACATGCCCTTGACAGACTTGTATCCATTTCTTCGTTTCTTTGCGGAGCGATACAATCGTAAAAAGAAAGGAATTTATAAAGATGCTGTGAGACAAGCTACTGAGGCAGCGACCACCCTTTCTGCAGAAGTACGAGCACTCAACACAATGTTTGAGACATCAACACTACAACCATGAAAAAGTTGTAAATGTACATTATTACATGTAGTGTAAACACAAGAGTACCCTTTGGTATAAATGCTATTTTTGGGGGGGGGGGGGAAACAGCCAGTATGAGGATTGAAATTAGATGTTTCACTCCTTTTGCAAGCTGTTCAAACTTAAAAATTGTATGACTTTTTCATTAGGACTTGAATACACGTAAGGTTTTTAGGTGATTGTATGTAGTTCAGCTTCACGAGTACAGCATATGCAATTGTTTGTAAATGATCCCTATTTCAGACATGGATAATGAGAGTGAAATTATTTTTTCTTATTAGTACAATACATGCTACCAGGGTTAAAACTTTAAAGACGTGCATTTGTATTGTGCTATGTAGTCTTTTTAAGTTAATTGGTTAATGAAAACAAATTTATTTTATTATTGTGTGGGTGAATAATTCAATTTATTTTATTTTCAATTGTTATTGTTAATTTTTTGTGTAAACATGAATTGTTATTTATTTACCCCCCCCCCCCCGTATACATGTATGCAGAACTTTTTTTGAAGGACCGCCATCTATTTCTGTCGTCATAATGTTTTACATAATTTATTAAATATTGTAGTTGCAAAAGTTCCTATGTTTTTAGATAAAGTTTAATGTACATGGCTCAAGACATTTGATAAAGTGTGCACCACACTCACACTGTAAGTTTGTTTTTCCAAAGGTTACGATCCAATCCAATAATTGCTCCCTTTTGAAACTTTGTTGGTTTGTCTTTCGAATTTACTATACAACAAGAAATTCAAGAAAATTCAAATTTCATTCTTTTGTAAATTGATTAATCACAACCAAAATTTAGCAGTTAATGGTTTGATGATTAAAAACGTTTAGCAATAGTTTTTACAAGCTGGCTCCATTTGGATTGACATATGTGTTGTGTGTTTGATATATTCTATGTTTAGGAAATATCTTTTGGATGGAAGTATTTAAGAAAATTCTCTTTTAAAATACGCAATGGCCTTTCATTTTGGGAATCCAAAGGGCATATTGAAAATATTTTTTTTGTTTTTTTCTTAATGCAGTGATAGAAAATGATAAGGACATAGCTACCAACTCTTCCATTTTCTTTTATTTTTAATTAATTTGTTTAATAAACTGGGTCTTTACAGATCAGGTTGTTTAAGTTAACATTTGAAACCTTTTGCAAAATTATTGGTTTTATGCATCTGTTCTGCGCCTCACCTTCTTTTCACACTGTTGAAGTGGCCCTTTGGTTTCCCAATGGGGCTGTGAAGGGATAATAATTTAAGAAAAAAAATGTTTTGTTCGTATACATGTATTCTACATAATCAAAAGCTAGAAACAACTTAAAATGGTAATGGGATAGTTATTTGTCTTCTCTAATGTAAACTTATTAGAAAAAACAAGTAAATTTATCTCTCATAAAGGTTGGGTCATAGATTGGTAAATACTCCAAAAGTTAATGACCATAAAACTTACTTGGTAAGAGCATAGAGAAAGCACTGCAGCTGTTGATAGTATAAACTATTACGAGAAAGGATCTCCTTCAAAGTAATATGGTTCAGATAATTTTTCACCCAAAAACATTTGAATCTGAGAAATGAATCATGCATGAATCATTTCTCAGATTTCTGAGGATGAGGGCCTTTTAGGAATGCTGCGGCCAGAGATGCGGTTTGTACCAGCTGTCACTTCGCTTAATGTGGATGGATTCGTCGTCGTGTGACAATACTGTTTTTGCTGTTTTCTCAACAAGTAGACACTGCATTCAGCTGAAACTTTCACATGTGACTTTTATTGTATCTTTCTTTATAATTTTGCCTATAAATTAGCATCACATTGAGAAAAAAAATCATAATCTATGACCCTACCTTTAAGTCCAATGTAATTATAACTAACATTTGATGATCATGTGCATAAATAGTATTAAAATATTAAAGGTTAAGTTTTCAAGTGGACAAAAATAGGCAACATGTACCACAACTCTTATCGGGGAACACGGTGCCCATTCTTATTGCCTTTGTCACCGTAGTCATCGTTGAAATACAATGTATGAGATTGTTATTTATGTAAGTGACATCGAAAGTATCTTTTATTAAACTCTAAAAGTAAATTAACATCTATTGAGTACAAAAACATGTTTTACTAAATACTTATTAAATTTAATAAATTATTCAGGATTTTATAGATGGATTATTGTCTTTTACAATCTCTGCAATGGGTAAAACAGTACAGAATAAAGTTAAAGGGACATTTGCCCTCAAATTTTTCAGTTAAATCCTTTGATAATACTTTTACACATTGTGTGGACCTATTAAAGGAATGTCATAAACAAATATGATTAAAATTTATTCTGATATTACGAGAAATAGTCGGCTTTATGCATAACCTGTACATGCCACTAAAAATCATACCTTCATAAAATAATGTTTATGTTATATGGTGATGCAGGAATCCAGACTGCTAGCTAAAAGCATGTTAGTTATATTTCTGGGAAACTGGGGATATAAACAACAAGATGGCACACACACCCTGCTAACCAAATGAAATAGGAAGAACCACTAATCTGCCTTTGCTACATCCAATTGGTTAATAATCACCCAGTCCAATACGCCCTGTCCCAGTACAAATACATAAGTGGGTAAGTGTTTATCTTTTAGATTTGGAAGTGAATTTACCATTCCTATGAAGAGGTCATTATATGTAATATTGTACATGACAGATTGAAAGTCTACAGCTGGAGACGTGTATAGACCCCAGAATATGAGCAGTGTCGTTGTGTTGTACATGAGCCTTTATAAGGTTGTATACAAACTTGTTGATGGCGAGGCAATTTACTTTTCTCACCCTAAAAATAAACTGAGAATTTGTACAGAAGAAATTACGAAAGATGTGCCAGGAATGGTCCTTTTTCTGTAAAATAATAAACCAACTGAGATAAATCTATTGAGCAAAGATTGACTTTTGATTGATGTTGACATAATAATTTATAAACAATATTTATATGAAGGTCCCAGCTGAAACGATGTTCTCATAGAAGAAGTAACCCAACTTTACTTTTTAGTATGAGCATGGCGTTTGGAGAGAGACATGAATGAGGTAGGTAGGCCCAAGTACATTTAGGACATTTTGGTAAATCAAAACTTATTAGAATCAGCTTGAAGTATAGTCTACATGTATACCAGTATACTGCCATAATTTGTTGCATATTTTTTTATAATGCAGTTATACAAACGCGCTCTACTTTTATTTCAGGAACAGGTTTACATCGTGGCTAAATTAAAAATTAATGGAGTTAGAACCTTGACCTACATGTACATGTACATGTATGAGAATAGATGCCATGTGTTGTACCAAATTTAATAGAGCAACAGGCCTACCTGGGCAAAATTTCATGGCTCTGCTTAGTGCCGAATTCTGTGCTTGCGATCACCATTCTTCGCTTACAGGACCAGCTGTGTAAGCAAAAGAATGCCTAGTAAAGTGGACTACCTAAGCTCACAAGCAGAAATGTCTTGCTAATCTGTGAAATACGCTTGATGTACAGTAAGCATGGAATTCCCTGCTTCTGTAAGCACTCATTCTTCGCTTACAGTAAACAAATTGGGTCCTAGTCTACCAGCGCCCAGCTGGTGCATCAGTGGTCATTGCAGGGGGAAGTCATCAAAAATTGCTAGATGGAACTTTCCTCTGGTGTTTACCTGTTTCCCAAATCCCAAAGCTGTAATATAGTCCTATCTGTATATTGCATTACTACATCAAATTTCAATTTAAAAACTTTCAATTAATTAAACATAATTATGTCCGCAACTTGGCTGTTTACTGTACATCACACCATTTGGTCATACTGAAAAGGTTTTAAATAACTGTTCATTCTTATTACAACGAACCAACATTTCAATGTACAAAAAGCTACACTTTCAATTTAAGAAAAAAAAGAACAAGAAGATTGTGTGTCTGATAAAGAGAACACTGGGCTTTCCGACTTTTTTCAGGATTCAGTATTAAAAAATCACAACAAAATCATGACATCATCTAAATGTTCACCTAGAACACATTTCCGTTTATGGACACAGAGATTCAACTCAATCAGACTTGTACTTTCTTAGATATACAACTTCAGTTCAGTGCACCTTTAATGTGATGTCTATGACACGTGATGACGACATAATGACATTATGCTTTAGTGTATACATCTATGACCTACAGTAACGAGCCTGTTGCAAGAAGAACTTTGATTATTTATAAGTTTAGTTGTCAAAATTCTTTAAAAATCATGACAAAAATCACGTGATGACATTATTATGACATCATTTTAATGTTCACTTTCAACATGTTCTTGGCTACGCACATACCAAGGTTTAACTCAACCAGACTTGTTCATCCATAGCTATACTCCTTTAAAAAGAGCGCCTTTAATGTGATGTCATGTTACACATAATGATGTGATGACTTCACTATTGAGTGGATGCATCTATGTTCCATACCACACAGGCTTCGACATACATCCTTCCTGCTTCTGTTGTCTTTGTTCCAAAGATAGCCCTTGTGGAATCTGCTCAAACTGGATGTCTGTCGAATTGAAATCTTTCACGTGGCAATATTATATTATCACATCAGTTCCAACACTTGGGTGGGAAACTACAGATTTCACCCCTCTCCTTGTAAATACGTCATCTCAGAATAAAATAAGCAGTCTCCGTTCAGAAAACATTGTAGTTTCGTCCTACAGAAAATCACGCACAATCAACCAGGCCTGGGCGCTCCGGCGGGGGCGTACTTCCCAAACGATCCCTGTTTGTACGGGCCGATGCATCACTCTCATTCGCCTTCAGCGTACTACCCTCTGGAGATGTCCTACATAACGATCGGGGCCCCGGTACAGACCATATACCTTGCCCAAGGGATCGCCATGTTCACGCTGATTCCAGCCAGTATGATACTCGCCATTATTCCAGAGGTCACACTACACATTGTTCATCTCTCCAGGCTTACCAGAGAACACTTTCTGGAGGGGACTTTCCGTCTTCATTCTCGAGATTGTTCTCGTTCCTGCTCCCGTTCTCAATCACCTATCTGGTCTCTTCCACGCAGCCATTCCGGCTCTCTGTCTTACAATGTCACATGGCCGTCCTTCATCATTTACTGGCTTCCAGCGACTCGGATCTAAATAGTAGGGAGCCCAAGGTAAGATTTTGCAACATCCTCCTTGCTCTGAGGAAGCTTCCCGCTCCTCCTTCTGGAGGGAGACAGCTAAACCCACTCCTCAAAATTTTCTGGTTCCTGTTAACATTTTTTCTGCTGACATCTTGAATGAAGCCTTTTCTTCCATTCAACCAGGACAAGTCTTTCTTTGTCCCTTCTTAGAACACAATGTTCCTTGGTGCCTCCCTCAACATGACAACGGGCAGAGCCTCTCCTTAATTAGAGCGTTGCAGAGTACTGGAGGAATGTATATTCAACTCTTCCTATCGGTTCATCACCAACACTACCAGCACGAGCATGGCTTTGTCTTTTGGGGTTCATGGCAAGCCTTGTGGACATTGTGCTATGGTGCAGAATGCACATGCGCCCTCTTCAACTACATCTGCTATACCACTACAGCCCTCGAAGTGACCCCATTTCAACTGTTGTTGCAGTGGACTCCAATATACGATCCCATCTCAAGTGGAGGCTCTCTCACCAGAACCTCCTCTGCGCGGAACAATTTTCCCTGCCTGTTCCCTTCAGTGACCTTGACCACCTGGAAGCCCACCTGGACAACCTTTTCCTAGCAGGGCGCTGGTCTCCCTCAGAACAGTATCTTCACATCAACCTGCTTGAACTCCTGGCTGTTCAAGAACTTCCAGTCACCAACAAGCAGGGTGATGAATCACTTAGTCCTCGTGAAGACGAACACCTTCACTGTAGTGTCGTACCTAAACCATCACGGAGGGACTCACTCCCTTTCCCTGTGCATGCAAACTTGTAACTTACTCACTTGGTGCATTCCCTGCCAAATCTCACTACAACCGAGCCACCTGTCCGGGAAGGAGAACATCATAGCAGATGCCCTTTCACGAGGGAGAGCAATCCCAACAGAATGGTCCCTTCATCGTCCGTACTACCAAATGCAACCTCACCACCCTCTTCTACCCAGCCTTGTGTGTCTTTGCCTGGTCCTGCAGTTAAACCCGGTGTGACTAAGCCAGCACCAAAGTTACAAGGCAAACGCTTAACGGCGTGTTTAGCGCCCCAAGTTCGTCGTCGTCCCGCCGCGTGTGTAGCGCAGGCATCACGTAACGTGACAATAGTTATGGGATAATAGCTAGGGCTACAGACTAAAACCCTCGTAAAACAAAACAAATTAATGGTCTGGCGCTCCCTACCCCTCCCACAAGCTCTGAGTTCATGCCCCTGTAGTTTGTCTCTCTGGCCCCACGAGACACGGCACCGGCTGTAAGGCCATGCCCCAAGGTTTTTGTCCCGCTAGCTCCCGTGCTGCTGCGCAGTAAAACACGCTTCCGTTGCACAGACTCTCTGAAAGCGAAGCTTGCGCTTGATTTTTCATCATTATTTACAGCTTGTACCATAATCTGAATACAAAGTCTTTTTTGTCAAATACTCACGAATGATTGTACAAAAAAAACCTCACTTAAATTGGTAATTTACATTTATACCGCTGGAAGTAAAACTAACTCTGAAGATCACTTGAATTTCCTAAAATCACGTGACCTTTGTTTTTTTGAAAAATGCTCAAAAACGGCCAAATTTGATGGTTTCCTTTATGAACAATTCTTCTCCATTCCAGGAAGACCTTTGGAATCATGTTCGAGTCTATTTTGTAGCCCAAATAGCCAAACAAAGCCGGTGTGTCCCTTTAACTTCCTTTATTTACCTCCATTGTGAACGTGAACCAGACTCAGTTGAGACGTCTTTTCTATATAGGGCTCCACACTGCACTTACCCCCCCCCCCCCTTCAGTTCTGACACATGATTAAGGTGATTAAAACATGGGCCGTGTAAATGATTAGGTACAGTGCGGGAATCGTTGAGTGGACTAAGGATGTCACTAACAGTAGGACAAGGAAACTGATGACCATGCTAGGCATGCTAGATCCATGGGCAAATGTCAGCAGACTCTATCTTCCGAAATCAGAGGGCCGAAGGGGGTTACTGAGCGTGGCAGACAGTGTTAACATCGAGCGCAGGAGCTTACATTGTCATGTCGGGAGGACCAAGGAGAATTTGTTGAAAGTTGCGCAAAGGGCTGACAAAGTTAGCTCGAAGGAGTACAAGGCGGGGAAAGTAAGAGGAAAGACATCAAGATTGGAGGAACAAGCCACTTCATGGCCAGTTCTTTGAGATGTAATGAAGAAGTGGTGAGCATCAAGTCTTGGAATTGGTTAAGGACTGAGCGAAGAACTGAAGAAGGAAACTGAGGGCTTGATTACTGCGGTGCAAGACCAGTCACTAAGGACAAATGTTATGAAGGAAAGGATAGAGAAAGCAAACGTCTCTCCTAAGTGCAAATTGTGTAACAAGGCAGAAGAGACTGTATTTCATATTGTCAGCGAATGTAGTATGATGGCCCAGACGGAGTACAAAGGAAGACATGACAAGTTGGCCAAGGTGATTAACTGGGATCAGTGTAAGAAATAGGGTGTCCAAGTGCATGCCAAATGGTACGACAATGTCCCGGAGAAAGTTGTAGAGACCGACCAGGTCAATATTCTCTGGGACTTTTTAAAGCATTCAGCAGACTGATCATGTTATAGAACATTCCCGTATGGGTCCGGATGTTGTAGTCTTAGATAAGACAACGAAGATGTGTCATCTCATTGACATAGCTGTGCCGGGTGATCTAAGGGTAGCTTCGAAGGAAACAGAAAAGATCCAGAAGTACCAAGACTTGGCCAGGAAACTCCGTAAGATTTAGCAGGTGAAAGTGCAGGTAGTCCCTGTGGTGGTTGGATCACTTGGCACCATTCCCAAAGCACTGGGGAAACTTCTTCTTCTTCAGTGCAGCCTTCAAATGATTGAAGATGTATGCACTGCCCAACACACCGGGGCAAACCCCTTCTCTTAGTGATAAGTGTGTACTGGGGTCAATTAGTGCATTGATAATGTTTACAACAACACATGGGACCTATGCTACGGCTTTACGTCCCATCCAAAGGAGGAAGCAATAATGGTTAAGTGTCGTGCTTAAGGACACAAGTGCCAAGACCAGGACTCAAACCCACACTCTGACGATCAGAAACACCAGAGCTTGAATTCGGTGCTATTAACTCCTCGGTATGGTGTTCCATATCTGCCGTCGCCCGTCGCCCGTCGCCCGTCGCCCGTCGCCCGTCGCCCGTCGCCCGTCGCCCGTCGCCCGTCGCCCGTCGCCCGTCGCCCGTCGCCCGTCGCCCGTCGCCCGTCGCCCTTCGCCCGTCGCCCGTCGCCCGTCGCCCGTCCGCCCGTCGCCCGTCGCCCGTCGCCCGTCGCCCGTCGCCCGTCGCCCGTCGCCCGTCGCCCGTCGCCCGTCGCCCGTCGCCGCCCGTCGCCCGTCGCCCGTCCCGAAGTTAAGACCTCTCAGTACAGGCATAGAGCAAGGAAGAAGCTCACGGCCTGATCCACTATAAAATAGGGGAACTACAATTACAGAGGGGAAAGATACTTACACATTAAAAAAAAAAAAGGAAAACACGTGAGACTAATTTAAACAGATGTGGAGTCTATGACAAGCCCCAATTGTTAGAATTACGGCGCGACCAAATAGAGGGAGGTATGGTGGCCCTGAAGGGACATCGAACATAAATATTTACGTTAATATTTACGTAAATATTCACGATTTTTACCCAAAATCGCAAACCCAGTCATCCGTGAATATTGCTGGCACACAGTATTGGGCCCGAAATAGCAAGCCGCGTATTCGCAGAATGGCCAGCCGCTTATTCAGAATATTAGAACACAAGCAATACAGGGAGGTGACAAATGGCTAATTTGGCGCGTATCTGTCGGCTTCTTTGAATTATTTAGCGGGTTTATTTTTCTTTGTTTAATGTTTTCCAAGTACTTTTAGCTATCACATGAAAATCTGTAAGTTATGGCTAATATTTTAATATTCCTTCGGATAAAATAACGGATTCGCCAACAGAAATGAGCCAAATGAGCTATTTTGTCACCTCCCTGTACTGCATGTGTTCTAATATTCTGAATTTCGGGCCCACTACTGTGCTAGCAAATCGTGAATATTTACGTAAATATTAACGTTAATATGTATATGTCCCTTCAGGCTATATCTTCTTTTATACAACACGGTTTTATTTACAAATACTTAATATTTACAATCAATATTGATTCTTAGTTAGGTGAATTATAATAAACTAGAATGCCGGCTTGAATGTTGATAAATGTGTGTACACTGGTTACTTTTGACTTGGCTTAACTTGACTTATTGGTTATTGAATATCGACACTAATTTATAGCAACACTACTTTAGAAAATAGAATTAGATGGTCTCTGATAACTGGTCTCTGAGTAGCTGAGTATTCCGGTGATATAGTTGTTGTACGGGCGACGGGCGACGGGCGACGGACGACGGGCGACGGGCGACGGCAGATATGGAATTCCGTACCTCGGCCACAACACGCCGCATCTAGACAATCGAAGGTCACATGATTTATCTGAACGAAAATGTGGTTCAGATAAATCAATTGTGATCTTCAAATTTTGTTTTACTTCCAGCCGTATAAAAGTAAATTATTGAACCCAATTTAAATCTTACAAAAAAATGATTCATGAGTAGGCCTATTTGACAAAAAAGACTATGTATCCAGATTGTAGATACAAGTTGATGTAAATAGTGATGAAACATCAACGTAAGATTCGCATTCAAGAGAGTCCGTGCTGTATCTCGTGGGGCCAGAGAGACAAACCCTGGGGCATGAACTTCCCAGCTTGCCGGTCTAGCCATGAGCTTGGGAGCTTGTGGGAGGGGTAGGGAGCCAGACCATTAATTACGTTTTGTTTTACAAGGGTTTTAGTAGGTACCCCTAGCTATTCTCCCCTAACTATTGTCACTAATTATGTGTTGCCTGCGCTACACACGCGGCGAGACAACGCACATAGGAAGAGTCCTATATAGGGCTAGTGTGGATCAGACTAGACTGACGGATGTTTATGTAGATTGTTTATTTACACGTGAATTTGTGCTTGATAAATATGAAGTCTGGATCCTCTTGCCTCGCCATTGTTATAATTAATACAGAAACAGAGCACCAGTCTATTTACAACATTGCACAACAATGTCATGTAAACTTGACATTTGCAACGACTGGAAAAGCTACGCTGGCCTTTGACCAAGTTTTTTTTTTCTTCCACATTTTTTGTTAATTACGTGATTTACAATCTCAGACACATTGCCGTGATTGCGCAACCCAGTGTTTTATCCATGGGGTCAGATTTACCAGTCTAGTCGTTAAATATGAAAATACATTGTATATTTTGGTTATTTTTAGTGGCCTAACTCTTGGCAAAAGCATTACAAGCTACACACTTAAGCAAGAGTCTAAAAAAGCACACAATTAAAAGCCTGACATTTGATTGTTAGCGAGGTTTGCATGGACGGCTAACAAACTATTGCAAAAATCGGGTTGTGTGAACCTTGAACAGAGACTAGAGTACAAGCAAGTTGGATCATAGAGAAAGGTTTTGGATGGACTTTGCACCTTGTGGTCAATGCAGGGAAAAACCGCTCACCATGTAACTGGTATAGATCTCGCATTGTGTGTGTTGGCAGTGCAGTTATTTTCCCGCGGTTTAACAGCGGGTCAATGCATACCCAATTTCAACCGGAAGTCAAGGTCTCTGTGGTAAAGTTTGAGAACGTCTTTGGACCTACAACACTATGTAAAATCTGTGAGTATTGTGTGTATGAAAAGTATGAATATTTCCTAAAGTATGAATTTCGAAATTTACAACTTCCGGTTTGAACAGGAAGTCAAGGTCAAACCATTTAATGGTGTAAGACTGTGTTAAGTATTTGCAAGATTTTTCATGACCTCTCCGATGATTTATAGATTGAATTTATGAATGATTAAACTTTGATTTACTGTATTTTGACACCTGATGACATCATCATGACGTCACAACTAGGAGGTTGTATTACGGTCCTAGCATGGTGTTAATTTGAAGTTGATCTGATATACAAAAAGTAATGTTTTTACTGGGAAAGTGTTTTTTTACAGAAATACACAGAGGCAAACCTTTACCTTCCGGTACGACCGGAAGTAAAGGTCATACGATTTTGAGGTTAACTTTTGAAATGTTGCCTTAGTCTTGAACTATCCGATGCCGAAATATGAACAACATAGCTTTCAAATTCATTGAAATACAGCAAATAGCAAATGGTCAGTTTTCAACTTTAAAAACCTTGTAATTCGACACCTGATGACGTCATCGTGACGTCATGAAAATTTTGCCGTCTTCATATTGAGGTTCAATGGTGTGATGAGTTTCAAGGTTTAATTCAGTTTCAATCTTGAGTTATGCTCTAGAGAAGAGTTCCGTGGAAGAAGAAGAAGAACTAGACATAGAGTTTTTGTTTATTACAAAAACACAGTGTTCGGTTGAACGTAACGTGATACCGCAATTAAAAATAAGGTCTTATTTAGCACATATGCTGGACCGTTTTCTGCTTTAAAAAAATGACCAGGGTACCAGTCACAAATTGCACATGTCTGGATAACCTTACCTGGTAAGCATAATAAGCTTAGCTACTATGTTGTAATTGAGCAGGTCAATTAAATTAAGCCCATCAGTTGGCTAAATCATCAGGAAGGTTTGAACCTTACTATACTCAATGCAGTCATGGCAGTATACTCTTGATGAGCAAGATGCTGTAAGCATAAATTAATTTCTGTCCCAAAATCTCAAGTGTTTTGCATACCGTATGCTGAAATGAACGAAATGTTTGCAATAGACAGAGATATCGATACCAATATCAGGTCTTCTTAAATGTGTATATACATGTAAATACTTTAATTAAAATAAATGCTCTGTTAATAATGTCTTTTACCCTTACGTATACACAGACTGCCACAATGAGATCATTACTGCAAGTCCACTCCGGATTTTGAGGTTTAGGGCGGTTTTAATCTTATGTCACGATTAAAACGAAAGGTTCTAAACGAAAAAAAGGTCAAAATAGGTCACTAACAAAATTTCTTTTCATGGAAATAAACTATGAAAATAGCTTTTCGGTTGTAGCCGCAGGTTGGCAACGCCAGTTTTTGTGTTTGTCGCCGGTAGAGGGCGCAACATCGACTAGCTTGGAGAGACACACATGTCTGTGTGGACATACGTTCAGGATGGAGCTCAACACGTACGTGCAAGTGCACTATAACGACTGGAAGTAAAGGTCAAACAGATATTATGTCAATGCAAAATTGTGAGCAGGCTAAACGGTCTTCAGACTGATATTTGAATTTTGTTGCTATCATAACTAGTTCTTGAGATATGAATTTTGAAATTTTGAATTTCCGGTTTCGACCAGAAGTAAAGGTAAAAAAAGGTCAAGTTGTGCACGACATTTGTTAAACATATCAAGCGCTATTATATGCTACAAAGTTCTTGTTTGTAGCATTTGTGGTTCTCAAGATATGAGTTTTCTAGGTATTTTAGGTTTATTTAACTAGTGACGTCATCAATGACGTCATCATTCAAAAAAAGTGGCGGTTTCATCTACTCTGTATTGCCTATGTACATAGTAAGTTTTAAGTTTGTACAAGCTTTACTTTTGTTCAAAATTGCTGGAGAAGGTTCAGAGAGAAAGTAGAAGACAAGGGGGAAAAAAAATAACAATAACAATAGTTGTTCGGCTGTTAGCCGAACACCTAAGAAGAAGAAGAAGATGGAGAAGAAAAAAAAACAGAACAATAACAAGAAGTGTTCGTGTTTGTTAAACACGAGCACCTGAAAAAACAAAAAAACAACTAGAAATTCAGTTTTTGTCAATTACAAAAACAAGGTGTTCGTGAGTAATTTCATTAAAGTTGTGATTGATTGAATTGGTGACAAAATTTTACCTTATCAATCCAATTTCTGGTTCAGGAGTTATATTCATTCAATATAAAACTTTAACTGCCGGTTTTAACCAGAAGTCAAAGTCATATGAGATCATACTTTGTGTATCGTTTCTTAAGTTGTTACATATCATCCCAACGATGTTTAGATTGTAAAAATCCAATACGTGGTTCAGAAGTTATGAATTTTTATAACATGACATTTCAACTTCCGGTTTTTACCGGAAGTCAAGGTCAAACCGGTCACATTTTGAATAGTGCGTGTCAATTTATTTATGATCTTTCAGATGATATATGGATTGAAAAAATCCAATGCCTGTTTCAGGAGTTATGAATTTTTCAAAATTTAAACATCAATTTCCGGTTTAGACCGGAAGTCAAGGTTTAAAAGGGTCACATTTTGTGTAGCGCGTGATTAGTTTATGAAGACCTTTTAGATGATGGATGGATTGTAAACATCTAATATGTGGTTCAAAACTTTTGATTTTTTCAAATATAAAGTTTCAACTTCCGTTTTGAACCGGAAGGCAATGTCAAATGAGGACACACTTGGTAGCGTTGATGGAGTCTTCTGAGTCCTTTCTTATGACTTATAGATGATAAAAATAAAACATGTGGTTCAGGATTTGTAATTAATGAAACATTAAATATCAATTTTCGACTTTAACCGGAAGTCAAGGTCAAACAGGGTCGCATATTGTGTAGCACGTGATAAGTGTAACAAGACCTTTCAGATGATGTTTGAATTGTTAAAATCCAACGTGTGGTTCAGGAGTTAAGAATTTTTCAAATAATTAGATGGATGATCCGCTGGGGTGCAATATGAGCTCTAACACCGACGGATGCGGAATGTATTCCAGCATGGTCCCCACAGCACAATACATTTACGTGCAAAATAATCACACATGCATTTAACATAGAACGTCAATGAAACTGCACGTGTCAGTGCACGTGTAAAGGAGGTTGACCCTAATTGACCGGCTTATTGACGGTCAACTGTTACGTGAGATATGTGTGGCTGTACAGGTACAGCCTATGTTTACGTGTGTTCTTTCACCATCGCGCGTCGTCAATGCGGGTTAACTTAAACGTGCGCCTTTTTCGACCAGATGTAAAAATCAAAATGTTGTTATCTCTGTGCAACAGTTTGAGCAGGCTTAACGTTCTACAACCTAATACAAAAAAGTCTCTAAAATGATCAGTAGTTTTTGAGATATGAATTTTTGAAATTTTCAACTTCCGTTTTGAACCAGAGGTTAAGGTCAAATGGGGTCAAATTGTACGTAGCGTTTTTTGAACTTTAAACGACCTGTCCGATGTTTTATAGATTGTAAAAATCCTACACGTGGTTCAGGAGTTATGATTTTTTACAAATATTAAACTTTGAATTAGTGTAATTTGATACCTGATGACGTCATCATGACATCATCAAGTCTGTTTCGTCTTGATACCGAGGTTCAATTGTCTGACAAGTTTCAATGTTCAATTCACTTTCAATCTTGAGTTATGCTGTAAAAAAGGCAAAAAACTGATTTTTGAAGGAAAAAAACCCGAAGGTAAACTTCGACCCAGGGTAACGACCCGGAAGTAAAGGTCATACGATTTTGTGGTTAACTTTTGAAATGTTGCCCCATTCTTCAACTTAAAGATGCTTAATTATGAACATCGTAGTATAAAGATTGCCGAAACTACAGCAATAAGCAAATGGTCAATTTTCAATTTTAAAAATCTTGTAATTCAACACCCAATGACGTCATCGTGACGTCATGACAAACGTGTTGTCTTCATATCGAGGTACAATTGCCTGATGAGTTTTAAGGTTCAATTTAGTTTCAATCTTGAGTTATGCCCGAAAAATGAAAACAAAAACAAAGGCAGACTTTGACCTTCCGGTACGACCGGAACTAAAGGTCATAAGATTTTGACGTTAACTTTTGAAATGTTGCCCCAGTCTTGAACTATCAGATGCCCAATTATGAACATCATAGCTTTTAAATTCATTGAAATACAGCACATAGCAAATGGTCACTTTTCAACTTTAAAAACCTAGTAATTTGACACCTGATGACGTCATCGTGACGTAATGAAAACTGTGCCGTCTTCATATTGTGGTTCAATTGTCTGATGAGTTTCAAGGTTCAATTCAGTTTCAATCTTGAGTTATGTTGCCGAGAAGAGTTCCACGGAAGAAGAAGATGAAGAAGACTAGAAATTCTGTTTTTGTCAATTACAAAAACAAGGTGTTCGTGAGTAATTTCATTAAAGTTGTGATTGATTGAATTGGTGACAAAATTTTACCTTATCAATCCAATTTCTGGTTCAGGAGTTATATTCATTCAATATAAAACTTCAACTGCCGGTTTTAACCAGAAGTCAAAGTCATATGAGATCATACTTTGTGTACCGTTTCTTAAGTTGTTACATATCATCCCAACGATGTTTAGATTGTAAAAATACAATACGTGGTTCAGAAGTTATGAATTTTTATAACATGACATTTCAACTTCCGGTTTTTACCGGAAGTCAAGGTAAAACCGGTCACATTTTGAATAGTGCGTGTCAATTTATTTATGACCTTTCAGATGATATATGGATTGAAAAAATCCAATGCCTGTTTCAGGAGTTATGAATTTTTCAAAATTTAAACATCAATTTCCGGTTTAGACCGGAAGTCAAGGTTTAAAAGGGTCACATTTTGTGTAGCGCGTGATTAGTTTATGAAGACCTTTTAGATGATGGATGGATTGTAAACATCTAATATGTGGTTCAGAACTTTTGATTTTTTCAAATATATAGTTTCAACTTCCGTTTTGAACCGGAAGGCAATGTCAAATGAGGTCACACTTGGTAGCGTTGATGGAGTCTTCTGAATCCTTTCTTATGACTTATAGATGATAAAAATAAAACATGTGGTTCAGGATTTGTAATTAATGAAACATTAAATATCAATTTTCGACTTTAACCGGAAGTCAAGGTCAAACAGGGTCGCATATTGTGTAGCACGTGATAAGTCTAACAAGACCTTTCAGATGATGTTTGAATTGTTAAAATCTAACGTGTGGTTCAGGAGTTAAGAATTTTCCAAATAATTAGATGGATGATCCGCTGGGGTGCAATATGAGCTCTAACACCGACGGATGCCAGCATGGTCCCCACAGCACAATACATTTACGTGCAAAATAATCACACATGCATTTAACATAGAACGTCAATGAAACTGCACGTGTCAGATGTAAACATCAAAATGTTGTTATCTGTGTGCAACAGTTTGAGCAGGCTTAACGTTCTACAACCTAATACAAAAAAGTCTCTAAAATGATCAGTAGTTTTTGAGATATGAATTTTTGAAATTTTCAACTTCCGTTTTGAAGCAGAGGTCAAGGTCAAATGGGATCAAATTGTATGTAGCGTTTTTTGAACTTTCAACGACCTGTCCGATGTTTTATAGATTGTAAAAATCCTACATGTGGTTCAGGAGTTATGATTTTTTACAAATATTAAACTTTGAATTAGTGTAATTTGATACCTGATGACGTCATCATGACATCATCAAGTCTGTGTCGTCTTGATACCGAGGTTCAATTGTCTGACAAGTTTCAATGTTCAATTCTTTTTCAGTCTTGAGTTATGCTGTAAAAAAGGCAAAAAACTGATTTTTTAAGGAAAAAAAACCCGAAAGTAAACTTCGACCCAGGGTAACGACCCGGAAGTAAAGGTCATACGATTTTGTGGTAAACTTTTGAAATGTTGCCCCATTCTTCAACTAAAAGATGCCCAATTATGAACATCGTAGTATAAAGATTGCCGAAACTACAGCAATAAGCAAATGGTTAATTTTCAATTTTAAAAATCTTGTAATTCAACACCCGATGACGTCATCGTGACGTCATGACAAATGTGTTGTCTTCATATCGAGGTACAATTGCCTGATGAGTTTTAAGGTTCAATTCAGTTTCAATCTTGAGTTATGCCCGAAAAATGAAAATTGAGTTATGTTGCCGAGAAGAGTTCCACGGAAGAAGAAGATGAAGAAGAAGAAAAAAAAAGAAAAAAACAGAACAAAAACAAGAGGTGTTCGTGCTTGTATTGCACGAACACCTAAAAAAACAAAGAGGTGTTCGTGCTTGTATTGCACGAACACCTAAAAACAGAACAAAAACAAAGAGGAAAAATCTCAGGGGTAGAATGGTTAAATTTTTCACTTTCGTCGCGTTTTGTGACGCTGTTTTAGGGGTGTCAAAATTTTCGTTCAAAGCAATATTATACATTGATTAACGGTACGGTGCTGTTGCCTGGCCATGCGCCTGATTATGGAGGGACGATTGCATTTTCAAAATGGTATTGTCTAGATATTTGTCAAATATTTGCATTTTATTCCACTAAAAAACCTGACAAATAGTATACATATATAATTGGTAAAATACTGCCTTACTTTATCTAATTTAATCCATTCGTGTTAGTGTAAAAATTAAACACCCCTATTTTTGTAATGGTACGTTCACACAGCATCGGGGAAAGAATAGACTCTTCCCATGAAATATGTAAATTGAACATCGCGCGTTTATGTATGGGACTGATGGTGGCGTGACGCACACCCGTTTGTGCGTCTGCCTAGTGCACAACTATAATGGCGTTTGCCAACCAATAGTGTCTGTAGGCATGCGTTAATGTAATTTACATATTTCATGGGAAGGGTCTATCGCGCAATATCGTGTCCCCCCCCCCCCCCGCACAAGTCTGCACACTATGGGCGACTATGTGCGTCGCGCCGTGCCTACGCGTTTCCGTGTTCCGTCCCCGTCCTGTCTTGTCGTAAAGAGCGTCGCCCGTCGAGTCGTGGTGTCGCTAGTCTTATTGCGACACTGTTTTTTGTATTTAGCCACCGGTAGAAGGGCGCTATTGTACTGTTTGGAGTCTGACTCAGAAGGACTGGGCAAGTCTATAAATCTGGATCGAAAAAACAAACTTTCTTGACGATTTTGGGATTTGCCGCCCGAAAAAAACAGGCGATCAAAACGAGGCTTTTTGTATAATTTATATTGAGGCGTTCAGCGACAGATATTTTGTATGGTACCTAGACGTATGTGATAGTATATGGCTCGAGGAAATGGCTTTTTTGAGAAGTACTGTGAATGTTGACCGGTGTTAGAATTTTGCGAGAATTAAATTGGGACTTGAAGAGTTTATTTTGACAAATAACAGCGGACTGAAGGGATTTTCGATGGTGAAATCTGCTGTATCCGTGAAGTCACGACGTCGTCTATGGGGCACCGTTGTCAATTAATTGTTTAGCGTTTTTTTGACCTGTTTTGACCATGGTTTGTAACAATTAAATGTAAACCATAGAAATTGCTGTCAATTTTTTGTATGGTTTACATACCATGAATATACCAATCAAAGCTTATAAATTATGGTCTGTAAACTATGAAAATTTAATCATCATAAAACATGGTTTATAAACCATGTTTATAAACCATGAAAACTGAAACGTCATAAAACGTGGTTTATAAACCATGAAAAATTAAGCACCTTCAAAACATGGTTTATAAACCATGAAAATGTAAGCACCTTAAAAACATGGTTTATAAACCATGAACATTCTAGCATCATGGTTTAAAAATCATGGTTTATAAACCATGGAAATTGAAGCATCATAAAACATGCATGGTTTATAAACCATAAATACTGAAGCGTCATAAAACGTGGTTTATAAACCATGAAAATTTAAGCAAACATGGTTTATAAACCATGAAACTTCTAGCATCAAAAAACATGGTTTACAAATCATGGTTTATAAACCATGAAAAGTGAAGCATCATAAAACATGGCTTATAAACCATGGAAATTTGAGCACCAGAAAAACATGGTTTATAAACCATGAAAAATTGTGTGTTCACAAATCATGGTTTATAAACCATAAAAACTGAACATAGGTTTCATTCAACCTCCTTCCCATTCTGGTCGATCACCATTACACTACAGGTATATGGGGCGCCGTTTGTCAACTAATTGTTTAGCGTTTTTTGACCTGTTTTTACCATGGTTTGTAACAATTAGATGTAAACCATAGAAATTGCTGTCAATTTTTTTGTGGTTTACATACCATGAATTTACCAATCAAAGCTTATAAATCATGGTTTGTAAACCATGAAAATTGTTTTATGATGATTAAATTTTCATGGTTTACAAACCATGATTTATAAGCTTTGATTGGTACATTCATGGTATGTAAACCATAAAAAAAATTGACAGCAATTTCTATGGTTTACATCTAATTGTTACAAACCATGGTAAAAACAGGTAAAAAAAAAAACGCTAAACAATTAATTGACAAACGGCGCCCCATAAAAAGGTGGTCGCGTTTTTGAGATATCACCGAAAAACCCAGGGGGAAAAACCGGAGCGAATATTTCCACGCAGGAAGAATATTCCCCATATTCCCCTGTGTATTCCACACAGTCTGAGAAGCGTTACGAAACGCTTCTCAGATTCAAATTTTGGGGAATAAAAAGTGATATAATTTCCATAACCGTATCCGAAGTTAAAAGTTTTTCAAAATTCATTATACCACCCAAAGCTTCTGTACTTATTACCAAGTAAGTTGTTATTGCCATTAATTTTCAGAGTCCTTACCAAACGTGTACTTGCCTACTTTAAGAGAATACGCTTGACAAACATAATTAAAATTTTGAGTGGCCAGGGCAAGGTAGTTTACCCGCGAACTTGCACTGGTCGGCTGGACTCGACGAGGGGTTTTCCCCACTAACCTACACAAACAAGCCTTCTAGTCTTGGGGTATTTGTACTCCACATCCAGTCTTGGACTTGGTTGATAGGTCTAATAAGAGTATAAGTTTATGAATAAGTTGTAGATGACTCCAGATTGTGCAAGCATGTGTGGGGGAATAGGGGCGGATTGGCGAGGAAATAAGTTTAATTAATAAAAAACATAAAAGTGGGCCATTATCAGAAAAACCTGACCCCATCCAGTTCATTGATCCGCCCCTGGAATGGTGAAATAAATCTCTAGACCATTAATTGGAAGAATGTGGAATTGCTATCCAAAGGATGGCCAGAATATTGAGATACGCTTTTGCCAGCTGTCAACTGGTAAGGTTGTGTAATATATTGTTCCAATGGGTTTTTTATTTTTACCCCCAGTTTTCGCCGAAATGTTTCTTTCAACAACAGAGGGCAGTAAATTTGGGTCATTATGTGGTTTGGGAAAGAACTTGAGTAGCTATATGGTCAGCTAGGTCGAGGTGTCGCCAAAAAACACGGGGTAAACCAGTCTATTTAATTGCGGCATGGCTTGGATGGAGTTGGAGAGGAGGTAGTCAACATTAGTACGGCATAGTGTAACATTGCTGAATAATTCGAACTTATTGTTTGTGCGATAAACATGATATTTAACCCAGACGAAATGCAAAAACATTTCCAAAGCCACAACAGAACAAAAGAGTTAAGTGGAAACCATACAGCTAAAGTGCATTCGGTGGGATGGAGCTGTGACGGCAGGCTACTTGCATCTGGATCTTTTGATAAGACCGTCAGCGTATTTCTTTTGGAGAGGGACAGATTGGTGCGTACATTTATAATAACTAAATCATGCCCCATTACATTAGTGATAACTGCCTAGTCCTTGCTCTATGGTGATAGTGACTGATAGTGTTACTTCACGTAATGCCTTGGTGCCTATTGAAATAAACAAATTCCTCTGGATCACTTTTTGAATTCACGTTGTTTTTGTTGCAATCTATTTGAAATCTGTACAAAAAGTTGATCAGGGGTTACCTAAACATGTAATAAAACTCGCCAAGTATCCACTGACAAAAAGATTAACACTTTAGAAGAGGTTTGAGAAAAGTATCATCATAAACCAGTTCAGGATCGGTTGATTCTATTCTGAATCAGTAGGCCTAGCTTGCTCTCTATTGCAAACTCATATCATACTCCTGTCTAAAGTCTAGTTCTGATAATCGTAACCCTCCATCCTCCCGACGGTCATGACGGTCAGAGGTAGTTCTTGTTCTTTAAAAAAGGGAAAACTTTTGTCGGGGGAATAAGGTGGAATATGTAATGTTATTCCTGTGACAAATTTTTACTTTTAAGTAGGTCTCCGACCGTCGGGAGGATGGAGGGTTACGATTATCGCATCTAACTCCTTTCATAAAACTGTCTCTCAAGGACACAAACTTCAGAAGTGTGTTGATGTTCCGTCCCAACTTCAGTCCGCGCAAAGTGCAGATAATGCAACATTGCATTATTGTGCAACGTTGAGTAGCAGAATTGCGAAACGTTGACGAATTGCACTACTTCAAAGTTGCACTATTCTGCAACTCTTGCATTCAAACACAAAAAGGGAATCGAAAAAGGCTTTGCTGGAATAGTTAAAATCATAGTGTCGTAAAGTTCCTTACCCAACTTTCTATCTGTGCAAATCAAAAAGTTATATGTGCGTTTTCGCGCAAATGACTTTTGAAAATCATCACTCCTCACTTGCCGGTCAGGAAAACTGCGACGCCATTTTACTTTGTCAGATTATACCCTCGTCCAGTGTTATTAATTTACGCAAGTTTGAAAACAACTATAATTTAAAAACTAGAAATTCAGTTTTTGTCAATTACAAAAACAAGGTGTTCGTGAGTAATTTCATTAAAGTTGTGATTGATTGAATTGGTGACAAAATTTTACCTTATCAATCCAATTTCTGGTTCAGGAGTTATATTCATTCAATATAAAACTTCAACTGCCGGTTTTAACCAGAAGTCAAAGTCAAATGAGATCATACTTTGTGTACCGTTTCTTAAGTTGTTACATATCATCCCAACGATGTTTAGATTGTAAAAATCCAATACGTGGTTCAGAAGTTATGAATTTTTATAACATGACATTTCAACTTCCGGTTTTTACCGGAAGTCAAGGTAAAACCGGTCACATTTTGAATAGTGCGTGTCAATTTATTTATGACCTTTCAGATGATATATGGGTTGAAAAAATCCAATGCCTGTTTCAGGAGTTATGAATTTTTCAAAATTTAAACATCAATTTCCGGTTTAGACCGGAAGTCAAGGTTTAAAAGGGTCACATTTTGTGTAGCGCGTGATTAGTTTATGAAGACCTTTGAGATGATGGATGGATTGTAAACATCTAATATGTGGTTCAGAACTTTTGATTTTTTCAAATATAAAGTTTCAACTTCCGTTTTGAACCGGAAGGCAATGTCAAATGAGGTCACACTTGGTAGCGTTGATGGAGTCTTCTGAGTCCTTTCTTATGACTTATAGATGATAAAAATAAAACATGTGGTTCAGGATTTGTAATTAATGAAACATTAAATATCAATTTTCGACTTTAACCGGAATTCAAGGTCAAACAGGGTCGCATATTGTGTAGCACGTGATAAGTCTAACAAGACCTTTCAGATGATGTTTGAATTGTTAAAATCCAACGTGTGGTTCAGGAGTTAAGAATTTTTCAAATAATTAGATGGATGATCCGCTGGGGTGCAATATGAGCTCTAACACCGACGGATGCGGAATGTATTCCAGCATGGTCCTTACAGCACAATACATTTACGTGCAAAATAATCACACATGCATTTAACATAGAACGTCAATGAAACTGCACGTGTCAGTGCACATGTAGATGAGGTTGACCCTAATTGACTGTCTTATTGACGGTCAACTGTTACGTGAGATATGTGTGGCTGTACAGGTACAGCCTATGTTTACGTGTGTTCTTTCACCATCGCGCGTCGTCAATGCGGGTTAACTTAAACGTGCACCATTTTTCGACCAGATGTAAAAATAACAATGTTGTTATTTCTGTGCAACAGTTTGAGCAGGCTTAACGTTCTAATACAAAAAAATCTGTAAAATGATCAGTAGTTTTTGAGATATGAATTTTTGAAATTTTCAACTTCCGTTTTGAAGCAGAGGTCAAGGTCAAATGGGGTCAAATTGTATGTAGCGTTTTTTGAACTTTCAACGACCTGTCCGATGTTTTATAGATTGTAAAAATCCTACATGTGGTTCAGGAGTAATGATTTTTTACAAATATTAAACTTTGAATTAGTGTAATTTGATACCTGATGACGTCATCATGACATCATCAAGTCTGTGTCGTCTTGATACCGAGGTTCAATTGTCTGACAAGTTTCAATGTTCAATTCACTTTCAATCTTGAGTTATGCTGTAAAAAAGGCAAAAAACAGATTTTTTAAGGAAAAAAACCCGAAGGTGAACTTCGACCCAGGGTAACGACCCGGAAGTAAAGGTATATGATTTTGTGGTTAACTTTTGAAATGTTGCCCCATTCTTCAACTAAAAGATGCTTAATTATGAACATCGTAGTATAAAGATTGCCGAAACTACAGCAATAAGCAAATGGTCAATTTTCAATTTTAAAAATCTTGTAATTCAACACCCGATGACGTCATCGTGACGTCATGACAAATGTGTTGTCTTCATATCGAGGTACAATTGCCTGATGAGTTTTAAGGTTCAATTCAGTTTCAATCTTGAGTTATGCCCGAAAAATGAAAACAAAAACAAAGGCAAACTTTGACCTTCCGGTACGACCGAAACTAAAGGTCATAAGATTTTGAAGTTCACTTTTGAAATGTTGCCCCAGTCTTGAACTATCAGATGCCCAATTATGAACATCATAGCTTTTAAATTCATTGAAATACAGCACATAGCAAATGGTCACTTTTCAACTTTAAAAACCTTGTAATTTGACACCTGATGACGTCATCGTGACGTAATGAAAACTGTGCCGTCTTCATATTGTGGTTCAATTGTCTGATGAGTTTCAAGGTTCAATTCAATTTCAATCTTGAGTTATGCTCTAGAGAAGAGTTCCAGGGAAGAAGAAGAAGATGGAGAAGAAGAAAAAACTAGACATTGAATTTTCGTTTACTACAAAAACAAGGTGTTCGTGGTGAGCGATTGATTGAATACATAACGACATTAAACCTTATCAATCCAATGCCTGGTTCAAGAGTTTAGAATTTTTCAAAACGTATACATCAACTTCCGGTTTGGACCGGAGGTCAAGGTCAAATGGGGTCACTTTGTGTTTGGTTTCAACCTGTCCGATGATATGTAGGTTGTCAAAATCCATCACCTGGTTTATGAGTTATGATTTCTTGACAAATATTACATTTATGAGCATCATAGCTTTCAAATTCAATGAAATACAGCAGAAAGCAAAAGGGTAAATTTTCAACTTAGAAACCCTTGTAATTCGACACCTGATGATGTCATCAGGACGTCATGAAAACTGTGCCGTCCTCATATTGAGGTTCAATTGTCTGATGAGTTTCAAGGTTCAACTTTTCAGAACCTGTCCGATAATGTGTAGATTGTAAAAATCAATCATGTGGTTCATGAGTTATAATTTCTTCCGTTACTAAACTTCAACTTCCGGTTTCAACCGGAATACAAGGTCAAATGGGGACACACTGATTCAGGAGTTAGATTTATTCAATATAAAACTTCAACTGCTGGTTTGAACCAGAAGTAATAGTGGAAGATTTCATGTTTATTTCCATTACAAGAGTTATGTTTTTATGAAACAATATTTGTCACAAGAGGGCGGTGTGTAATTTGACGACGTCATCAAATATATATTTGAAAGGGCAGAGGTTTAATATTGTCATTTAATACATAGCATAAATTTTGTGACTTCCCTTTTATCTTTGATGCAGATCTCGATAAGAGGCTTTGAAATACACACACAACTAAATCAAGTTTGCCGTTCACTATTAAAAGCTTAATTATTGTTCAATGGAAACTGATTCTTTATTGATTCATCATAAATCACAAGTTCACACAAGCTATGTTGTTATTATTAAGCTATAATTATTAGAAATGTTCAAAGGATTTCAAATGAAGTTGGATTCTCATTAAGTATTGGTGAATGAACAATAATTGTTCATTACACTTGATGATGATAACCTTCAAATAAGTCTAGCATTGTGAAGCTTTCAGTTGCAATTTACAAATGGCTTGCTTGATTTTTAGATATTTGTTTCCGTACAGAACGTTTTGTTCATTTAGACTAAAAAAAAACCGTAGAAGACACTTGTTTGGAATATGCAAGACAAAGGAACATCATGAAGATGCAAGTCTAAGCCTCTTGTGAAGTTGGACCGTTAAAAAAACTGAGTCAAATACTAATTCTACCTCTTTGGACTTGCATCATACACTCGGCAAGGAAATAAGGAATGGAACAAAGCAGCAAGGAAATAAGCAGCAAGTGCCACAACTTTCACTGTAGACCATTCCGGTACTGGATGTGCTGTATTCTGAAGAAGACAAAAAACAATAAACAAAGTATGACTTGATGAAAATATATTAAATCAATTGAGAAACACTTGAGACATTTGTTCATAACCTATTATCTACATGTAGTCTCAAACAAATATCATATTACACTATATAAATCATAGCACAATATTTTAAATGCATGAACAAATTTACAATAACTTGTAATTAGAATGTTTCAAAAATATGTGAATTTCTTTGAATAGCAAGTCTCACAGTATAAGTTACGCAAAGTCATTTTATCCTTACCAAAAAAAATGCAATGAATTACAAGGAAATTGGGCTCAATCAGAAGTTTGATTTGCAATTCCTTTGGAAATGTTTTACCTTGCAAAATAAGTTTGTGACATTTTGAACTTTAAATAAACTATTGTAATTTTACCTCTTAAGAAAAGACCATCAATAATCATGATTTTGGCCAGGTATCATCATAGTTGACAACTGACAGGAGCAGTGAAGACTGAATATGGTTCATATTGACAGCTGCATTTCCTCTCCCTGTACCAGTCCTGACCCAGTCATCAGACTCTCATCCTGCCATCAGACTCTGTTCCTTATGTTCCTCGATCACTCACTGTATACTTATTACTAGCAAGTCAAGATGAAGCTGGTAAAATAAACAAAATTCAAGACTTAACAAATTTCAAGATTATAATTCAATAAGTAGAAGGTGCCCATAATACCTTGGAAGTGCTTTGGGGAAACTTTATTGAAGGGTTGTAACATATTTATGGCATATTAACACTAATACTAGTAGTAGTAGTTGATGGAACCCAGTACATTATTGACATTAATCAAATCTGACCATTTTCTGACACTAGTGACAGAGCCAGCAATCACATCGATCCCCCACTGCCCAATTCTACCTCCTCCATGATCATTAATCGTTCCTTTGTTTTAAAAACGTCACTACTTGACACAATAATTGTTAAAAGTGATTATGTTGAAACGAAGCTTACCGTTGTATTCACCGTGTCGCACCGATAAACACTGCCGTGAGTCACGGTCTGAAACGCGCCCTTGACAAGCTGATGTCACATCCGTGCATCTCGGTGTGTGATCAAAACATAACCAATGTTGGTCCTTTTCTGCTTGCATTTTCTCACATAATAAAAGTATACGTATCACTGAAGCAGGTGGACATCTCAGTGAGACTTCGTCTTCAATTCCATAGTCACCAACAAACCATCAGAAGGGCAAAAAGGGAACAATTTGACACCAAACATGGCATAGGTTGAGAGCGTTGCGCCATCTTGGTCCTGATTTGGAAGCAGACGAGATATCCCAGCTCTTTCCAAGGTGTCCATTTTTGCAGGCATGTGAGACTTCCGCGTTTACGCGGAAATCCGCGTTTTTTATTTTCCCATTCCGCGTTTTTCCCGTCTCCGCCGTGAATGGCCGGTCCGCGTTTTTTCATTTTTTTCATCAAGCAGCAAGTAATTTTATTGCACAACACTCACCAGTGTTGTAGTCGAGACCTGAGTCCGAGACCGAGACCAAGACCGAGACCGAGACCTGGAGGTCCGAGACCGAGACCGAGACCGAGACCGAGACCCTAAGGTCCGAGACCAAGACCGAGACCTTTTGGTCCGAGACCGAGACCGAGACCTCAAGACCACATGTGTAAATTACATACATGTAATAAAATTGGACACATAATAAATGAAATGAAAGTCTTTTATTGATGTAAAACAAGCTGAATATGTCTTTTGCTGTTGTTAAAAATGTCCGCAAATTTACGGAGTCCGTAAAGTGAAAATTCTGTATTTTCTTCGTAATTTTACGGACTTTCCGTAAACATAAATATTAATTACGTAATTAGCGTAATTACAATCAACCACATTTGGCCAAACACCTAAACATAACATAGTACATGTAAGTACATATTGTTATTTTACCCACAACCGTGTACACATGTACAAACTCATGTTAAGGGTCTTTTTTATTTTACAGAATGAACAAACTTTTCCGGTAATTTTGTTGCAGGAATACGGAACGCTATTTTTTTCTGGCAGCAAAATTACCGGAAAAGTTTTTTCATTCCGTAAAATGGAAAGAATATTTCACTTTACGTAGTCCGTAAATTTACGGACATTTTAACAGTACTGTGAAATCTTTTGTGTACTTGTTTTACAACAATACTGTACTGGATATTACAATATTTATCAACAATCAAATATAATAAGTTTGTTCTGTCGGATTCAGGAATGTGCCAAAACAGTTGTTTTTTGTATAGGTACCTGTCAATTTACAGAATATCTTCATTGCACTTCAGAAACATCAACATGGACAGTATCTCTGCTGACAAACGTGCATTGTCAATGGGGGTGTTCTTGATCATAATGTAAAAACGTTACATTTTTTCCACTTTCATGAATATCATATACAAAAGTGAAACTAAGATATGGCTTAATCAGTGTAATAATTGACATTCAATTTGCAGTTTACTGAGAATCATGAGCAATGAAATCAATTTGAATAATGTTAATTTGTGTTATTTACTTGGCCTTGGCTTTATGGGCCCGACTTAAAATGCATAGTGAATACTGAACTTGTCCCCGATTATCCGTGATTCGATTTGTCGTTGAGCAGAAAATGCAAACTGCAGAATGTTTCTTGTGACCTGCTTTGGCGTCCATGATCTGTTTATGATTCTTACAACCAAATGTTAACACAGCAGAATTACTGGACATCTTGTGATAATCATTTTTTTTTTAAAGTGAAAACTTTATTTTATTGTGCTACTCTAGCGAACTCGTACTGTAGTGTATGCACCTGTTTGCACCATGCGCAATGTACCTGTTTACCTTTCACAACGAGTAGTGCGTGTTTTGGTCATAGCTAGAAACTCGCTCCCAATTTTTATCGAACTCATGATGGGTAAAGCCGATGGCACAAGCACACACATGGCACTATATGTACATGTACATGTACATGTACAGTACATAGCTTGATGCGTGCAAGCTCACACAACCACAAGCGAGGTTGTCTGTACAAACTGCAAGTTTTCTTAAACTATTTGCTATCTGTTTATCGTGATAAATGATCGTGAAGGAATATGAATAAATCAAATAAATTTGCATATTTTGCTGGTCTCGAAGCGAGACCAGGCAAATATTCAAGACCAGAAGGGTCCGAGACCGAGACCAAGACCGAGACCACAGGGTATTGAGGGGGAGACCGAGACCGAGACCAGCAAAAAGTGGTCTCGAGACCGGTCTCGAGACCGAGACCGGTCTCGAGACCTACAACACTGACACTCACACAGAGCAGAGAAATGGAACTTGTCATCTTGAAGCAATTTGCAATTTGATTTTGACACAAGAGTCGGGGGCTAGACCCGGTAATATTCTCCGCAATAGTCTTTGATTAAAGCCGTTGTCGTTCAGTTTTCGTTAAGCACTATGTCCCATTATACTTTTGCCCATGTTGTCGTCCCGTTCCACCAACTGACCAAGAGAGGGCACTTTACTAAAAACTGTATTAAAAAGCCAACACCTTGAGCCAAGACTAGGCGCACACTGTCTTTCACGTGGACAAGGAAACTAAATAATGGCAGTCGAGGACGCATCGCACTTGTGGAACACCTGTCTAAGGAATGCCACAAAAACATCTTAAAAATGAAGACGAACAACACATTGTTACCAGGTAACAAACAGGCCTATGTTTCTGTTAGTGTTTTGTCTACGCTGCAGTACAAAGCCTGTTTTCAGACTCTTAGCGCTGGCCCAAAATCCGGACACGGACAGACTCGTAGCAGTGGCCCAAAATCCGGACACGGAATTTTGCTAACTAAAAAACAAGTTTTCCTCGTTTTTTTCCATGACCCGCTCACATGCCTGATTTTTGACAGACAGATTTATTGACTATGATAAACAAATATCTGCCCAGATTAAATTTAAGATTGTTGATTTATAATGTTAAATATGTACAATTACTAAAGACACAGTGAAAATAAAACTAGCTTAATGGAATATTCAGGGTTCGAAATTAGCGGTCGCCCGGTCGCCAAATGCGAGTGAAAGTAGCGGCGGGCGAGTCAAAACCCTTCCTTTACTAGCCCGCCGGGCGAGTCAAATAATTGTTCCTTTTTACAATAAATGTGGGAACAGTGGTAAAATCCCAAAGAAAGCTTTTAAAATAGTTTGACAAGTCTGGATATTTGCTAGATTTAATGTTGCCGCGATCGCGATCAGAAATTGCGATCGATCATTTCGGTATACAGTCGTTAAAACACTATGCACATAACCACATGGTGCTGACTGCTGAGAATCCACCCGTGCACCCGCCCCCACACACAACGTTCGGTCGCCCACCGGTGGCAGTCCATGCATAGCGTATACACAACACACAGTCCACTGTTCAAAGTCCAAGCTAACCAACATTCCGCACGCTGTGATTGGCCGTTGATGGCCGTTGATAATTACCATATTCATAAGATCTTGGCTAGACTTTACCGCAGTACACGTTCACGAACGGAGTAAAGAATTGCCGCACATTGTTCAGCACATCTGCAGATTGTGTACAATACACAGCCTTGGATTAAGTCTAATCAAACATCACCAACTTTGCCGATAGAGGGCGATGCGGTTCAAAGTTCATTGAATTATTTCTCAATGTGCGTTGTCGACCGATCGCTGATTCACGAAGATTTTATTGCAAACGAAGTTCAAAACAACCGATCCTCAAAACATGAATCCATAAAAATGGTTGTTGATGGAAAAAGGATAATTTAGGGCAGAAATTAAGGAATAAAAAACGTCCCAAAACGCAATTTTGCTAACTTGTTTTGAGGTTGTTTTTTTTTTCCTTTACGTTTTCAAAATTTTGTGTGTACATACATATACATGCGGGCTAGTGAAAAAACATGCGGGCTAGTGAAAAAACCTGCGGGCGATCCAAAAGTTTGGTTGAATCGCCCGGCTGGCGAGTGGAAAAAAAAGTTAAGGGAAACCCCTGATATTGCGTTTTGCTTTTAAAATTATGTTACACTGATAATTGATCCACCCCCCCCCCCAAAAAAGGTAAAAAGTAAGAAAAAAAATAAAGTGTATGCATTTGATGTAATTAATTCTGGTAATCATGAATAAAATAAATAAATCTCATTGTTCCTTTAATAACTGTAATAATAGGCAAGAGACTCTGACTGAGTAGGAGTACGATGTTTATTGTATCAAGACTAAATCCAAGATGGCCACTTACACCAAGTGTTTACATGTGACACCTAACCAATACTAGTCACAAGAGGGCGGTATGACAATATACAATAGATGTGTATATTATGCTCATTCTACAATAACTCTAATACTTGTTGTTACTATTGGTACCCAAATTAAAAAAACATTGGCTTGCCTTGTTTTAAAAAAAAGGTATTACCCACGTAGCTACGTCTGTCAAAATGTTACGTGGGTAAGTTTAGTAACGGTTCACAATTATACACGAAAGGATGACTTGGTACATCAGAGAGTTACTGAAACAAAACGTTTCAAAAAATATTTTACTTAACGGGCGTGACCCGCAACTGAAAGTTGGGAAGTCATTTTCTGTCAAACAGTTATGAGGGTAATTGTTTACAGTAAGTTCCATTAAGTTCCAGACTGGGGTTCATGGCCAACTGAGTTGTTGATGTGGTATAGTGCTCAGGTACGTCTAGTAACTAAACCCATTCACTTCTGGCAACAGGTTGAACACATCCTTTATAAAAAACCAGAACATGTGTCCGTATCACGAGAGTGATATTGTTACGAGGGTAATCAGAAACAGACGGAAAATGACGACAATTCATCTCAATTTTTGTCATTTTTTTTACCCGAGTCTAATTATAAGTAACTACATGTAATGGCCTGTTTTACTGTAGTTAGAATTAGTTTTAACTTCTTCACCATGAGCAAATAAAGTTACTTTATTGTCCGTCAATGTTACGTTGGTAACTTTACCTTTAAAAGAGTAACCAGATAATGGTCATCATTTGTAATGTCAGCGAGAGAAATAGCTGAATATTATTTCATTATCTAACTAGCATATATCTTACTATTTGAGGACTTAAGTATTTGGGCAATTCCAAGCAAACATGGACATTGCACAAAAAAATAAAATTTGTGCCACAACTTTCATTCCACTTAAAAGTTGTAGCTAACATATGAAAGGAAACAGATATAACTTTTTTTTAAGACATTCTATACCATATTGTACAAAGGCAGAGATGTTTTCACAAGCTGTGAATGGACCCTTAAAAATGAGCTTATCAAGGTGATTTCTTCAAAGTTAAATATTTTTCTCCATTAAGATTCTTCCAGCAAAACTTTGATATTTGTGATTAGCACCAGGATCAACTTTTTACAACCCAGAGTGAATTTCATTTCATTTGTCCAGTTTAAGCATTATGTGATTGTACATGTTGAAGCTTCGACAGGGTGTAATGCGACTGACCGTGAGATGAAGTTATTTCAATTGTAAGAAAAATCCACTGATTTTTTTCAGGGCATTTCAAATAATCCTTCTACCCTTATAGTCAAGTCTGAAATGAGTAAAAAAATCAACAATAAATTTGGCATACTTTAATAACGAGTCCTCAAAAAGTGTAATGCGACTAACCGGTAATGCGACTGACCATGCACTGTAATGCGACTGACCAAATCTGTTTTCAAGAGGAGGATGCTAAGAGGTCAGCAAAGCTGGAGATCTTGGTCATAACTTACTAGAGGACAGTATTACATGAATTAAGAGATCTGGGGGGCTCTCCAGATGTCACTCATGATGTATGTCCTCTAAACAATGCCGTACCCAGAATGCACTTCTTCAAAGCACATAAAGCGCAGAACACATACATGTGTTATATGTGCCATTCCAATATCTTTCTGTAACTTCTGGGTTTATCGTTTGATTGTACATAAACATGATAAACAATACAGACTGTATATTAATGAAAAAGACATGTAGACAAGTCTTAATGTTATTACCGACTAACCGGTAATGCGACTGACCATGCACTGTAATGCGACTGACCAAATCTGTTTTCAAGAGGAGGATGCTAAGAGGTCAGCAAAGCTGGAGATCTTGGTCATGACTTACGAGAGGACAGTATTACATGAAGTAAGAAATCTGGGGCTCTCCAGATGTCACTCATGATGTATAAAGGGCAGCATTGTCCTCTACACAATGCCGTACCCACAATGCACTTCTTCAAAGCACATGCGCAGATGTGTTGTACATGTGCCAGTCAAATATCTGTCTGTAACTTCTGGTTTTATTGTACAGAAACAATACAGGTAGGCCTATATTAATGAAAAAGACATGTAGACATGTCTTAATGTTATCATGTGTAATAAAATATAGAAGTATGAGACATTTTGTGAAGTAAAAAAAGTGAAAGTCAAAAAAGTGAAGTAATGACATTGAAATATTTTACTCTCCACAAATTGTGGAAATGCCACTGACTATAGTGCTGAAAACAGACATGTTATGTTGAGAAACTGAAAGTACAAGGAAAATATGAACAGTTCAAGAAGAAGCACAGAAAAATCTACCAAAAGAGCAAACAAAAGCAAAAAGCTCCTTATTCCACCATTTTCCTTGAGAAAGAAGAAACTTGATTTTAAACAAAATGCTGCCAACAAATCAGAGTAGCAATGCGTGCATTGGTGAGTGGTGTGTGGTGTGTGGTGTAATATGATGGTGAAGTGTATCCAGATGAAGTCAAGAAGATGTAGGTGATCCAGGAGATTTTCGTGTGTTCAAAACTGGAAATGCCCAAATCCTAAGGATAATAATTACACTCACATAACAAAACAAATTAGTTGTTTCATTGAAGGACCTGTGATAGCCAACAATCGTGGCCATTTCAAATTTCGAGACCACTTTTAAACAATGGGTTGAAGTTTCAGGGTATGTTTACATACATGTAAGTTACTTTAAATTAGCAATTTCATTTCTGTTCAATAACATACTCGGCAAGAAAATTAACATTTAATGTTTAAAAGCAAAAATCTGGTGTTCCCGAGAATATAAAGTAAAGTTGATCCGTAAAATGCATTCAATCATATTTCCGGAAAATGTAAATATCTGCAAAACTTTAAAAATACACATTTTTGCCTCGTTTCTATAATTTTTAAGAGACAAGGTGTGATTATTTTAGTTTAAACAAGTGAAATCAACTTTTTCAAGTTGTTGACAAAGAATGAACCCAATTTTGTCAAACAAGAACTTAGTTTGGGCTCCATATAGGCTTGGCTGAATTGACCGGACAAACTGTAATGCGACTGACCGTAATGCGACTAACCATGGTTTTGCCATGTACACTTGATACTTCAAGTTGCTGACCATTTATAAGTGTCCTGTTGGAGACTCCTGTATAGTGGTTGTGTGTTACACTTGGTAAAACTATTGCAATTTGTTTGGTTTGAGGAAACTTTTCAATTGTTATACGTGTATTTTTTACCATGTCCTTTTTGTGTAATGCGACTGACCGTTTTTTACAGCATTATAACATCCAGAGTACAAAGCCCACAACATTTCTAATACCATGACTTCAAAGCCTTGGGTGTCAAGTACAAATCAGTCTATAAACTTAGTGGAAAGAATAACTCACATAGAACTAATAGCACCAAGATCAAGAAATGATACAGAAAAGTGTAATGCGACTGACCATGGAATTGCCCATTTAGTTCTACAAACATCACTAGGTCCTAAAGAAAAAAAATGTGTCTTTTTTTGCTAAAATTGGGATGGTGAATTAACGCTATAACAATTTCACGTTTTTTTCTTTCTGAGCATATCGGCTGGTTTCCTAAAGTAAGTTTTTATGTTATCTTGATCAAAGCCTTGCAAAATTATGTTTTGTGCAGTTTCAAGTCCTTTGCAAAGTTTCTTTCATTTACCTACATGTAAATGTCTGTCCCTGTTACAGGGGTAATTACTGTCTACACATTGCGTATCTGGACGTATACCCATAATGCAACAAAAAGTTATTGTTATTATTTTTTTTATATAAAAGGACAATATCTGTTCATTACATGCTTGACCTTAAATAATGTCAGAAGTCATTTTGAATTTTAGGATACATGTACATAGTCACATTTTGTACGCCTTACTGTATACATCCCCCCCCCCCCCCCCACTTACCTACCAGATCAAGTTCAATTCTCAGCCTCGGTACACTCCAGCCTGTACCTGCAGCAATTGCCTATCGTAACCAATTTGGAAAGAAGTAATGTACCATCTTCCTGGAACTTTGGATAGTAAGCATCTTTTTCATGAAGCTCAAAATCGATGTAAGATAGTTTTAGAGGATGCTAAGCAGCAATATGCAAATTCTGTTGCTACATGTAGTTCCATTTTAACGCAGTAGCTTTGTTCCAGAGACTTTTGTTGAATTAAATACCAATATTGAACTGAACTGTTGCAACAAGACTCCATTCCTCCTCTCTTTTATGGATCCAAAGTTTTTACTTCTCATTAAGATAAAGCAAACCTTTTTGCTGACAAATTTGTATCCAACTCAACTTTCAATGGTGATGAGGGGCATCTACTTCCTGTCTTTTTATCCCATACAGCCACTGTAGTATCTGATCCTCTTATTTCTCTGAAGAAGATTGCCAGGATTCATTGATTCCTTGGATGATTCCTAAGCTGGCCCTAATGGAATCCCTTCAATTATTGTTTTGAATATGTGTTCCCCAGAACTTTCACCTACATTTTGTATTCTTGCTAAGCCAAGGTGCTTGGCAGTCTCTGTGTCTCCTTCATGTTGGAAAGTGTCATCCATTGTCCCTGTCTTTAAGGGTCTTCTAATTATTGTCCTATTAGTCTTCTTCCTGTTAAACAAGTAAGATCTTTTAATGCTTTGTTAACCAACATCTCCTTGGACACCTGGAGGACAATGACCTACTAACTAACTGCCAGTTTTGGTTTTGCCATTTCCACTCAACCGGCCTTCGACAAAGTATTGCATACTGGCCTGTTCCACAGGCTTCAGTCATACGGTGTGTCAGGCATGTTATCTATAATCTCTGCTTTCCTTTCCAACCGACCTTAAGTTGAAGGTTGCCCTTGAGGGTCAATCTTCCTCTACCTGTTCTAACAATTCCAATGTTCCACAGGGCTCAGTACTTGGTCCTACTCTCTTTCTTGTTTACATTTTGCCCAATGAAGTTTTGTCTCAGCTCACCATGTACATTATGCTGATGATCCGACCCTCTACTGTGTTTCCCCTTGCTCTTTCAACACTTTTTGCTGTGAGGTGGGTGTCTCACTAAATAATAATTGAGAGAGTGTGCTGATAAACCATGGCATTCCGTGTTTAAAAAGTACATTCCTTGTCCGACCTTTGAACCTTCTGAGGGAGACACCTACATCTTTTCTTTTGGGGACCATTTTCAGACCATCACAATATTTAGATCACACACTATCTATGGCTGTTTTGGTCTATTTCAATCGCATGTATGTGTAAAACTCAAATACAACTTGCCGGCAGTTTCTCGGCCGGTTGGAGGAGTAACAGGCAGGGTGGCTTAGGGCAGTTTGAGGACTTTTAAAGGGTTAAATAGAATTTTAAAAGAAGATATGATATAAAAATATATAGTCTTGGTTTGACTTGTTTCCTTGTTTTCAATATGTGCAAGATTTGCACAGTCTATTGGGAGCCAAAGGTTGTGTTTGGTTATAGCGTGTGTTTGTTATAGCGGCGTTCTACTGTAGATCTGTATTAATGCCAGTGGTTACATGCACGTAGCTCACAACCCTTGGAATACTCAGAAATTATAGTACTAGTTGGGATGATCATAAACCTCTTGTTTATCCCTTTGTGTACGCAGTTTCAGCCATTTCTTTCAGCGATGCGTCTAGACTTGCATAATTTTGCCACTAAAACAAACCAACGCATAAAAAAGTGCACTAAAAGCATCTCAGTTTAAAGGTGTACATGACATTGGTAAGATTGAAAATATCAATGTTCACAGATTTGCCCATTTGTGTAATTTATATGGTATTAAGATGGCTATGGTGGAAACTTACATTACCTTGAAATATTTTTGTTTAAAATGCTGAGTTAAACAATTAGTTTTGATCTTGTGAGTCCCAAACCCGGTGTTTGAAAACAGCAGTGAAAACTTAAGTGTAAATACAGTGCGTGTATAATTTCCATTGTCAATGTGGTAAACGATTGCTTTTTTGTGGCATAAAGGAAGGAGTAAACTTCTCTAGGTTCATCAATTTATTATGTAGGGAAGGCAAACAATTTATGGTTATTTTTCCTGAAAATGTACAAAGATTTGGCAGTTACTTTTTGTTATACTTTGCTTTGTTTAAATACAGACAAGAGAAGCAACATATCGTGGTCACACAGACAGTGTTGACCAATTGTGTTGGCATCCATTTCATCCAGAGCTTTTTGTCACAGCATCAGGTGATAAGACTATCCGTATTTGGGATGCAAGAGCTAATAAGACAATAACAACAATTAATACAAAAGGTAAGTACCCTGATTCAGTACATTCTGATTGATTTTAGCTAAAATGTGTAAGTTTCAATGAAAGTGCTAGGTTACTTTAACTCACTTCCCTTTTATTAAACATGAAGCATTTAAATTATCAACACCATGAGTTTCAATCAAGATTGAAAAGTATTCAAGTTGGATGCTACAAGTTTGAACTCATCAGTAACAAACTACATGTGTATGTACACCCAGTTACATGTACCTCTGAGGAATTGTTTTGAAAAAGGGAAATGGTTTCCTTCATTATAGCATACAAAAACTGGTGCAAATATTTGTGGCTTTGGGAAAACCAGTAATTTCATTGTTCAATCCATGCTTTGATTGATACAGTGTCTTACCTAGCATTAAAGGTAGGTTAGTTCTTCAAGGTGCCTATCAATTAATTGATCATCAGGCATTTGTAGAGTGCTGTCATTCTAGTTGCCTACTTTGAGGCACTTAGCAAAGAGAAGGAAACATTTAAGACAAAAGAGTTAACAGAATTTCACGTGGAGATGACAAGTGCAATGGACTAAATGTAAGCAGATTCAAAGAGATGAGTCTTACATTGTGTAAGCCAGCTTTTGAAGAACTCTGTAAGGAGTTAAGTGTATGGAGTTAATAGGGTGGATCATTCCATAGCTTTGGTGCACGTGAATGAAGGCTTCTATCACCTGATGAAGAATAAGATCTAGGAATGTGCAACAGTAGTTTGTTTGATGATCTTGGATTGGGCTGAGGATGGTACGTACACAAAAATGTCTCTTATCTACACTGGGGCTTGACCATGAAGTGCTTTCCAAGTCAAAAGTAGGATTTTGTATGGGACCTCAATCTCATCTTATTCGGCAATCTTACATCTCCTATGATAAATGTTCAATGAAAGACCACCCGTTCGTAAACTAGTTCCGTCCTGGGACCTGGGTCAAGCTTTGGAACTCTTGTCAGGGGCCTGTTAACAACTGGCAGGTCGGGCCACCCTCCTTCACCTACCAATTAAGCTGGCCTTTCTGCTTGTGAGCAGCGAAATCCATGTGTTTAGGCTAGCCTCTGCACATTTACGTTGGGAACCCAGTGAAGAATGACTGATTCCAAAGACAACCTTTTTTGATGAAGAACCAGACTCTAGAATTTAATCCTCCCGATATCTTCATCCCAGAAATTGGATCAATTTCATCAGTTCCCGCCGACAGTCTTTGGTGCTCCGTGCGATCTCTAAAGTGGTATCTGGCACCAAATCATATAAATCAATGAGGGGTGACTGCACTCAGTTATTTATCATGGCAGTCTTCCCAAATGGGCCTTTGTCCAGGAACACCATTGCATGATGGTTTGCCTCAGCGATCAAATTCGCTAACCCAGACTGGCCGTCCATAGCCAATTCTTCTGTCTAGCCCCATGTACGGCTCATGACGTCCGGTCTTTGGCAACTTCATTGCACTTTTCAGGGGAAGGATTTACAAGTAATACTTGCCCAAATAGTATCCCGTCCTCCTCCCCACTCTGCATGCACTAAAAGGCTATTATTTATTGGGCGTGATAAAAAAAAGGAAGTAACATGGCAGTGTCATGGCATAGCATGCTGGTAAGCCTGAGAGGGCGCTGGAAATATGCAATAGTAGTGCTATTTGGGTAAGTATCACTTGTAGACCCTTCCCACACAATTGTGGGGAGGGAAATTTAGAGATGGTGGGTGACAACTAACGGCTGTGTTGATGTAAAGTTCTCAACAAATGTGCGCATGCATAACAAGTTTTTCTAGTGAGGTCTGGGGAGACACCACGTATAAAACTCTCATAATGAATTATGGTGATTTTGAAATGAATTGGTGGTTTAACAACTCAACATTTTGATGAGTACGCTCTATGATATCATCAAGAGAAGGTAAAAAAGGGTATTAAAACATTGAATACCTTTCGCGACTCAAGTTTTCAATCAGAAATTTTAAGCACAAAATTTTAAGAATAGTGTTTGATATAAAAACAAATTTCAATGTATTGATATATCACATTTTAAATTTTACACAGTTTACTTATTATTATTATTTATTTTTTTAGGTGAAAATATCAATATCTGCTGGAGTCCAGATGGCCATACCATTGCTGTTGGTAACAAAGAAGATCTTGTTACTTTTGTTGATGCTAGGTCACAACGTATAAAGACAGAGGAGCAGTTTAAATTTGAAGTCAATGAGATTTCATGGAATAACAAGAATGACTTATTCTTCCTCACAAATGGCCACGGATGCATCAATGTTTTAAGGTAAAGTTAATTTTCAGAGAGATATTGGCAAAATATTGGATGACACGGAATGCGTATTTCACAAATCAAATGAATTGATCAGTATGTGTACTATGTAATTGTTTATTTAGAATACAATACTCGTTACACAATGGGAAAAATTCTTCAAATTTTTTCTAGTAGTAATGAATTTGAAAAACATGCATTGCGAATTATATATTTTTTTATTTTAACATTTTTTCAATCACATCTTCTGTCCGTCTGTCTGTCTTTCTGCATTCAATAGATGTTAAAGTTTTAGCATCAAGCTTCAACATTTATGTTTTAAGTGTTTTATCGAATCTTTAGCCATAAGTGAAACCATTTAACAGTGACAGCCATTTTGTGTTTCGCAACAAATTTTTGTTCACAGAAATGTTAAAGTTTTTGGAATTTAACGGGGCACTGTCGTCATAATAGCAGGCCTGTGGCTGTACATTGAATTTTAAACTCTCACCAAGTTATTACACACACGCGCATGCTCTGGCATGGCTAGTGCCACGGCAGCAGGAGGTTTAAACACCCTATTTACATAATATGTACAGCAAGTATGCACAATGTAATATTGTACAATGTACACTGTCAACTGTATTTTTTCGTATACCAAACTGTCGCACAGAGTAATCGCGCAGGGATCGTCGCGCAGAGTAATCTGACATGTGGAAGAAGTTAATGTATTCAGAATACAGTCTACTTCCTTTACTCTTGAGAAAATGGAAGACGCTAGCACTAAGAGTGGTGCACAAGCAAGGAAAAAAGGAAAAACAGAATGCACTTGGCATGGCCAAGGAAGCCGCCTTGGGATGTCAGCATCTGCAGCTAAAAGGATGAAAACCACAGCAAAATTTGACTTATGTAAACCACAAGGTAAATCTTGGGGAAGCTTTCTCAAATGGCAATCTCTGCGAAAGCAATGTGGAATTTCAAGTCACACAATGTTTGCGAGGAGTTTGATGTCAAACCACAGATGTACATTAGTCATGCCTTCACTACTTGTAGTTGTACTACACTGTCTATTTCCACTGGTTTCAACATGTGCAAAAAATTAGTTAGTGGCCTGAAGTTTTGACCCTAGCAGAGTCTTTCTCGAGGGCTAAATGACAAGACAACACACATACCATACAAGGGTGACAAGAGCAGTCAAGTGGAAATACATGAATAGAGAAAGTGGAGGGAGAAAAGCATAAAGCATTCAGAAAAAGCAGGGGGTAAGCAGGGATTATGGAGACAAGGGGGGGGGTTGGAGGGAAGGAGATGGCTTGACCACAAGAAGTTGGAAACATATAGGACAAAATGGAAGGTTAAAAGAAAAGTAAATAATTAGTTAATTGGGCAGACTAACAATATGGATATCTGTGGAGGAAAGGGAGAAGTCAAAGACAAAGGTTATTAGTCATTTCCTTCTTGGATGTTCAAAACATGGGGCTGAATGGTCTTTATGCGCCTTATTCACAATTTCTCCCTACTCAGATGGACAGTCTCTCTGCAGTTACCTAGTGCCTCAATGCCCTGTAAATTCATGTCAAAAATGGAGTGGTTAGGAAGATTGAAGTGGTGTCCTACAAGTGTATCCAGCTTTTGGGTGTTGACTGTGGATCTGTGGCCGTAGAAACGCCTCTTCAGTGTAGTTCTTGTTTCACCTACACATTGCACACCACAAACTCTGCTAGATATTAGATAGATTAGATTAGTTGTGGTGCAGGTGACATGACCCCTTGTCTTATGGGTGGTACCACCAGTATGGCTGGTAAAGGAGTCTGATTCCCTGATGTGTTGTCAACAAACGATGCATTTTGATGTGTTGGAACACCTAAAAGTAACCTGTGGCAAAGGGGGATTAACATCCTCATTAATGAGGGGGATTAACATCCTCATTAATTGGGGGGACTTCTGCCCGGATGATGAGATCCCTGAGACTGAGTGGGCGTCGGTAGGCAACTATGGGTTCTTCCTGTAGAGCACGTTGAAGCCAATCTGATGTGTGAATAATATGATGGTCAGAACTAGCCTTGACCAGGGCGTTGGAGATTAATTTGGTCTTCATTTATTTATTTGTTTTCTTTGCGCCACACAACGGCCGCCAGCCCCGTGCCTTGTCACTGCACTGCATGCAGTACAGTATTGTCACTGCACTACATGCAGTGTACAGTTTTGTCATGCTATGTGCCCGCCCGCCCGCAAATTTATTTTCTGCAGCACACGTCGGCTATGGAGTCAACAGTTAAGGGATAGGGAAGAACAGCCTATCCCTTAACTGTTGACTCCATAGCCGACGTGTGCTGCAGAAAAAAAAAATCGCCATCCAGTGTTCTGTTTTTAAAATCATAGAGAAAGGAATTCAAAAATTTACAGGATGCAGTCACACATGATACATGTGAAATAGAGTTTTAGCTGATAACCTTATTCTAGTAAGCTTATTTTTCAGTTTACTTAGCTTTGGTGCTTAAGCAGTCTATAAAATTTGGGCATAAAGGCAGCTTTTTGGCCGGCAATATAAAAAACATGGAGCAAGTGCAATAAACTGTACCTCCAAGATAAAACAACCAACAACGATAAGTTATGGAGGTCTATGTTTTGTATAAATCACCCCAACAATGATTCAATCACTGTTGTTGCAAAATGGAGGTGGGAGATGGCCAGTCCCGTACGCCGTTAAAAAATATATCTTCAGAAAAAGCGTCTTTCTGATGGAAAATGGTATACAATAATTATGCAACAATTTGCTTCTTTTATCCTCATTCCTGCCCACATCGTCTAACTCCAGAGCAGACATTTTGAGGAGAATACGCAACATTTTAGATTTAGATATTACCAAAGTATTCCCAAATTCACACGAAATGCTGAGGGCGGGCATCTAGACCCAATTTGTCGGCTGCAGTATTTAAGGCTGCAGGAACATGTTCATGCAAGGGCAAGGCCATTATATGCTACTTATATTATTAGTACTTGTCCATTACACTGCCATATCACAATAAAATTCCAAACAATCGGATGAAAACGAAGACAAAAGTTCTCGTCTACAAATTGAATATTTAACATGTTAAAAAGCACGCAGATTATCAGTCCACTCGCTGTGACAAGAACATACCATAACGGAACCGAATTCAACGGAACCATAACATACACACGAACGCCATTATTTTTGTTGGTAACTACTCACATCGCAGGACGCTCAGCAAGCATAACACACGGTCCAAAGGTCATAATGAGGGAAGCTCGTGATTGGACGTCAAAATGAATCATTCATTACTTTCCCATCCTGCGTTGTCTGCAATAGGTCCGATTAAATATTTGAATATTCATGATCTGCATACCAGCATATCCGAGAGCCCTCCCGTTTTCGTCCACTATTGGACGGTGAAAAGAGAAAAAACATTAAACCCGGAAGTTACAGACCCTTCAAGGCTGGGTCAGAACTGGTTATTTTACGAATGGGAGGAAGTGAGGGGTGAAAAGTAACAACAAAAGGAACTTTCAACATGTCTAAGATGCAAGATTTCTCTGCCGGAACCTACACAATTTTGTGCAAGTGCAAGCGAAAGGTATGCTAACTTTTACGAAAAGGTCCATGGATGTATTTCTTATTTCTTCCAATCCCCCATAATTTTTTCTTCCTTCTAGGCTCCATGGCATTACTTTATTTACTATACACATGCTATAAAATAAATACTTTCATATGTTATTTTTTTTAAAGCTTTAATTTTTCTGTACTCTCCCCTGTCTGTATAAATACTTTCATATGTTATTATTATTTGGAAAAAAAAATTGTTTGTACACTCCCCTGTCTATAGTGAATTATATCGCCATTTCTTCATGAAGATGTCGTACCAATAAATGTTGAAATTTTCAATACTAAAATAGCCATAAAATCAATTATTATTGAAATGCTTATATTATTAGCATTTCAATAATGATCGGTGTTCACAATATTATTACTCAAGCCTGTGCTCTGTAACCAAAACACATTTATGTTTGCAAAAATTATTCTTGATTTAAATTTGTTTGGTAACTAAATTGCTATTACCTTGATTACAACTGTTGAAAGTTAATTTTACATGTGACATTTGTGATGTAGTTGACCTATAAAAAACTTGTTCATTTTTAATACATCTTGCTATGGTTGTTTTTTTGAGAAAACTGTTTTACACTCTGCTAAATAGAAAGAAAATTATAGCTCAAATTTTGTATTTAAAAAAACATTACATGTAGTGGGTGGTCCAGGTAGCAATTGTTGGGGGGGGGGGGTACTTTTTTGTCAGTTTGCTTCAGTTAGTTGCTGAGACCCCTCACTATTGGTTTTATTTGTTACACTATTAGAGCAAGACAGTTAACTGCAGTAGATTCACTGCATGCGAGTGCAAACAAAAAGGAAATGGCTAGGTAAGGAATAGCAGAAAGAGCAGGCTGGTGTTACATGTACAGTAGGTAAATAAACTTGAATGTAGTGTTGCAAAAACTGATATTGGCCCTTCTTATAAATATTGATTGTTATACATTTCTTTACTTGAGGATAGGAAAGTACATGTAAGAGCTTTAAAATTCCACATTTCTACATCTCTTCCATATTTTAATAAAATAATTTAGCAAACTAGTACGTGGTTAACATACATGGTCCAATGTTCAAAAGCTAGCAGGTTCTTTTTCAAAGGCAAAATGTGATACATATACATAAACGCATGAGTGGGCAGAAAAGTGAATCCGGTGTGAAATAAACACAAAATAAGAAGGTTCGAAAAACGGCACTATTTACTGTAAAACTAACTGAATTGTCTACTATTTTGTGATATCTCATTTTAAAATATTTTTGTTACAAATGTTTGGAGTCGGGAGGGGGGGGGCATGTTGATGTTACAGTCATAAACATGTATTATATGTTTTCAGCAAAATCCATTTTGCTCTGTTTTCGAATCTGCCTTTATACTACTTCCTGTTCAGCAACGTTTAGTGTATATGACTCTGTTTGTATGGATTATTCCGACAGCCAAATTTGTTTTGAGGAATCAACAATGGAAGAAGAGGTTCTTGACTTCTATTTGGATGGTAGTGATGACATTAAGGTGAAGAAGCTGAAGCATCAGAGTTTTCTTTTGAAGAGATTAAATGAATGACTGACGAGGACAAGGTCATCACCTGCAAAATGCAGCTGATGGCCCATTTCTTCAAGATCTCAACGGAAAAGTCTGCAAACAGAAGAAGTGTGCTGTGCCATTGGTTTACTCCTCCAATACCATCAGTACAGCTATGCTGTTTTCTTGTATGTATATGTGCCAAAAGGCATTCATGGTGCTCACAGCCGAGGTACAAAGGGATCCTAGCTGGCATTCTACAGTTGACAGCATCAGTTTAGCTGTCTGGCAACGGCTTCCTCACGGTTGCGTTGATGTGCAAGTTTGCCCAGGTGCCACTTGTTTTGAGTAACACCTTCTACAGAGTCCAGAAGTTGTACTTAGCTCCTGCTATTGTCGATTACTGGGGAGAAATGCAACAAGATGCTTTGATGAAACATTTATTCAGATTCAAGGTTCACCTAGTTTGGGATGGTACAAAATCATTTCATCAGGATTTGTTTTCCCAATATTGCACATTAACACACTTTCTGATGGAGAAACAAGGGAAGTGATCCACATGGAGGTGGTTGATAGCCACAAGGTTGATGGAAAGAGTGCAAATATGAAGGTCATAGCATTAAGGACATCAGTGTCACAGAAATTACAACTGATGCACATAGTTCAATCACTGCTAAATGAGTAAGTTACAAGATTGCAACTTGTTTGTTTGTAACCCTTTCCTTACTATAGGCGACTTCAATCAACTGAACCCATACACCCTCTTCCTTACCATTGGCAACTTTAGTTGACCAAGCTTACACCAAAAAAAGCATTGAAGCCCAAGCACAAGACCATTTGTAATAAAGCTGTAGTTGTGTCCTTGTTCACCCTCCATACCCAATCTTACCATTATTGGAAAGAGAGATTTTGGATCTTTCAAATGATGGTTAAAAAAATAAGGTTGCTATTAGGCGATCTCTTCAAATTAAAGTTGAAAGATCCAGAATGCAAAACACTTACAGAGCGCCATATGGTTGTGTACAAAAAGTGTTTGAGATTACAGATCGCACTGAGGAAAGAAAGACAAAGAACTTTGACATTTATTGGCCGATCTCAATGATTTTTTGATTATATGAAGGGGAATTCAATAAGTAAGAACTTTTTAAACACTTTTTTTGCTGTAAAAGAATATCTTCAAGGAGATAATAGAAATAATAGATAGTAAAAATGGCCTGTGAATAAAAGCTTTCTGTTGTGTAAGAACGTGTGCTTCTTGCTTGACTGGTCAAACAATGAGGTCATCATCGGTTGTTTACATCCAAACAGTTTGGAAATGAAAAGGTTAATAGTCTCATACCATGTTTTGATGTACCACTGTGCTGTATTACTAACATGTCACTTGGAATTGGACAGAAAACTGGCAAAGTCTTTTCTGCCATGATTTAAGATTCTGTGATACAATTTGAAAAATTTAGTCAGCTATGTTTTTTAAGTTACCTACTAATATTTAGAAAAAAATTGCCAACTCAATTCTTGCTCTCAGTTTTGTTTACATATTAAAACTTATGTTGATATTTCTTTTTGTTTAGAAAACTGTGAGAAATATCAATGCATAATACATAACTTGGATATGTGGCATGGGGCAAAAACATCTAGAGGAAAGTTGTTGTTCAAGTGAGTAATTTGCATGTTCATGTATACATTCAAAGAAATATTGACATTTTGGCATTGTTAACTTGTTAACTCAAGAATATTGGTTTGCTTGCTGCCTCAGAATCCTGTACAGGGTGTACAAGTTTTTGCAAATTAATAATTTCTTATATTACAGTGTGAATGATCCAGTGGTGTATACCTTATTGCAGAAAACTTAATATATTGAAACAACTAAAAAATATTGGCAAATTTCTTTTTTGCTTTGGCTGTTAGTATCTTCCCCATGTTATCATCCCTCTGTAAGCAGGACTACGTAGAAAAATCCAAGTTAAAATTCAAGTACTTCTTTCCCTTTATTTATTTTATTTCAATTTATTTTTGAAAGCTTGTATAAGAAGGAAAACAGTGACATATTATGGGTCAATGCTCTGCACTTTTATCTGTGTTATGCCTGCCAGACGTGCCATGGGGGTGCTGATGTCCAGAAGGTTAGTTGAATTATGAGTCACAATCTAGACCACATCGTTTTGTGCAACTTTGATTTTGGTTTGATCATCAAGTGAAGTGTTGTTTATACACAGGAGAGTGCATGAAGTTAAGCCGCTTGTCTCTATTTATTTATAAATATTAATGATATTGTGGGAACAAATAAGTGAGAAATGTATAAACAATACAAATTTAGGCAATTAAGCTCTGGAAGGAGACAAGGACAATAACATGTCGTGTGTCATCACCTTCATCGACTTCAAGCCTTTTACACTGTACACCAAGGCAAGCTCATTGAGATCCTTCGAGCATATGGTGTTCCAGGGAAGGTAATCATGGCAATCATTGCAAGCTACAACAAGACGTGGGCTAAGTGGTCACCCCAGATGGTACCACAGACCTCTTTGAAATCACGGCTGGAGTTCTGCAGGGGGACACACTAGCACCATTCTTGTTCGTGCTCGTCTTGGATTTTGCTTTGAGGTGTGCTATCAATGGAAGGGATGAGGTGTTAGGCTTCACGCTTGCCAGGCGCCGGAGTAGGAGAGTGCCAGCTGTAGTGATTACAGTCCTTGACTATGCTGACGACATCAGTCTCCTCTCAGACACAGTGGATCAGGCACAAAAAACTGCTTGCAGCTGTTGAGCTCCAGTGTAGCCGAGTTGGCCTGCAGCTCAACTCGAAGAAGACAAAGGTGATGGCAATTAACTCAGTAGACAGTACCATCAAGACCCGAGATGGCGCTCCCCTAGAGGTCATTGAAGAGTTTAAATACCTTGGTGTCCTCATAGGATCAACTGAGAGTGAGATAAGAGTGAGGAGAGCTTTGGCATGGAAGGCCCTTCATGGCATGAGGCGAGTTTGAAGGGCTTGTCTTAACGATGACACCAAGAGACGTCTGTTAGTTGCTACAGTTGAGTCTGTACTTCTGTATGGAGCCGAGACATGGACTCTTGACAGCCAATCAAGAAAGAGCACTAGACGGCGTCTATACAAGATTGCTACGGATGGCCCTTGATGTACACTGGGAAGACCATATGCCCAACTCCCAGCTCTACGATTCCCTACCAAGAGTATCTGTCAAGATCAGGGAACGAAGGATGAGGCTGGCTGGCCACTGTGTCCATCACCCAGAGCTAGCTGTGAGCCCCCAAGTTCTTTGGGAACCCATCGATGGAAACAGGAGCAAGGGCAGGAGGAGACTAACTTTCGTGGATCAGCTGAAGAGGGACGCAACACAACAAGAAACAACTGAGCTTAGGACGCTGATGCTGGACCGGGATGCGTGGAAGACGACCATCAGAGTTTCCCGAGAAGGCGTCGGCTGAAGACAACCTCTCGCTCAACTACTACTAAGCTCTTTATGTCAGAGTGCATGTTAAATGTACCGTCGACTCCCAACAGTCGACTCCAGTTAGCACCTCTAGTGATTGTCTTACAAGCCATAAATAGCGATTTTTCGGCTGTTGAAGGTAATTCCTTTGTTGGGCTTTTTATTATTCTCGTTACAAAAGGGTTAAAACAATGTTTTGCTCGTAACGGGCCGACAAAATTACCTCGTTGTAACCGTTTTCTCGCTACTACTGTGCTCGTATAATCCCTATTTAAATGCATTGAAACACGCATGGGGCAGTTCGGAACCGGCAAAAAACCTTGTATTAACCAGAATCCTCGTAATATGCGAGCTCGTATTAACGGGAGTCGACTGTAGTTGTAAATAATCTGTAATTATGTGGGCAAAAATAATAATTGTGATAAATAATAACAAAAAGTTACCGCTGGCTTGACATCAGGAGAGTGTGGACATGTTGAATTGGTTGAGACGAGACGAACTCAACCTTGGATAAAGAAGGACTCTGCAGAGCACAAGGCTTTGAAAGAACTTCTCTTTGGAACCAAGCTTTATGAAGACAATCCACTAATCTTAAATTAAAGTTACATGTTCTGTTCAGAATGTTTGTAGTCTTAGTCCTTGTTTATTTCCTGTGGTCTAATGTATGAATAGCCTGTAATGTTCATAGAGTATTTTTTACATATTTTGTGGAGCCATTGAATTCATTCTTGCTGTTATTTTTGTTTTCAGGCATACAGGATTTGTTAGAGTCCTATCACAACCATATGCTGATGTTCCAAAGCATCACTCATACAGGTTAACATTTCTAGGCAGGGAAAGAGACCACAAAGCTAACATGATTCCTTTAGGTTGGGATGTGAATCTTGACATAGACTAAGATGCTTGTGTCTTTGATCAAAATGTTGTATAACATTTTTCACATCTTTGTTGATTGATAAACAGTTCAACACTGTTTGATAAGCTGTTTAATTCTTAACTACGGGCAGTCAGGACTGTAAAAGGGGTAACCCTGTTTCAGCCCCAGGGGTAGGTGGCAACGTGCCCCTGGTTTCAGTTGATTTGGGTCGATAGCCCAAAATCAGTCAATTGTAGCCCTCACCTTGAAGTGGTCGTCCTGCCTTGTGAGTTAGGCGATATTTTGTTAAAAACAAAACATTTAAAAAACAAACACCTTGTCTTTGTAATTTTAAAAATCTGAATTTCTAGTTAATCTTACATGTGAGTTGAACAAAGAAAAATTTACTAGAGGGGATTTTAACCTGCGACCTTTGGATTAACAGACCGGCGCTTTACCAACTGAGCTATCTAGCCCTAATGTTGGCAGTCTCCCTATTTTGTCCATATCTATGTGTTTTTGCTCATATGTAGTTTACTATTTTTTTAACAGTTTGGCTACAAAGCACGCTATCAGTTGGCTGCAATTGACTGCAACAAGGACATAGGAAACCTTTGTATGTATACTATTTTAAGGAACATTACAGAATTTGTAAGGAAAAAACTTTTAAAATATACTTTTTTATCACAGATTTACATAAAACTTACACGGTCTAATGATGATGATAGTAGAAAACATCCCTTGAAATATTTCTGTCTGAAATGCCATATTTGATGAGAAATGAATTAATCTAATTTTCCGATTGGAGTTTATCACTCAGTGAGCGTTTTATTCATTTGTTGAATCTATGATTTCATGCAAATGTATAATCGGTTTTTCGCTATTTTCTTGTGATCCAGATGGCCGATCGATCTCAAACTTCTACAGGTTTGTCAGTTTATATATATGGTGGATTAAATAAAGTGCTTACACTGCCAGCAACTGTTTTGTTAGCAAAAACCAATTCTGTAATGTTCCTTTAAAGTCACCTGGTAATAGAATTTTTTTTTTTAAACATACGAGTTTATGTATATTAACAATAAAACAATTTTTTGAGTAATTGTTTGTGAGGATTTATACGTAAAACAAATAGATAAAGTTGTTCGGGGGGTGACTCCGCCTATCCCCTTTTGTGGCGTCAATCAAGGCAGACTTCGCCTCGATCGAACATCGACCCCCTTGAATTTGCTTGCGTTTACGTTGTAAACACACGTGCAAGTAGGTCCCAGTAGTGATCTTGTACGTTTCGAAAAAGGGGGTTTTTCTTGCATTTTTCGGCCATGCCGACCAGGTGTATTGCTAATGATGGGTCAGTCTGCATTTGTTTCCTGCAGATCCCAAGTATAAGCGGTTGTGGGCCGCGAAAGTCAGAATAACGACGTCGTCTTCGGCGTGATGTGCCATGTATGAATTCCTCGGTTTTCGATTGAGACCGTGCTGAAGCCAGCTAGAATACGCTAGCTAGTACATGTATACTGTGATGTGGGTGACGTCCGCATATACCCATCATACCGGACAGGTACCCAGACGTAATGTACGGGGGCAGACTACATTTTTTTTCTTCAAATATCTTCAACACATTTCTTCAAAGGAAATTAAAATATAAACACATTGATTAGTTTTGTCTTTGATGGTTGGATTGTGAAAAAGTTATTAGTAATATTCATGAACATAAAACTTAATGGAATGCTGTTGCAGCAAGGCCGTTTCCTTTTCCCACAGTGACAAGAGATATTGCAGTTTCGCTGTGTACATTTGCATGGCCAATCGTGGTGCTACTCTGTGTCCTGAGTCGACCTCTCTGGCAAGTGTTTTGGCATGTAAACTTTATAGGTTCTCCAGCTTAAGGTTTACCTTTTGTTTCGCCACTGTCAAAGTCCGCAGAAGTACGCAGAAAGTTCAGACGAGCTAATTTGTGAAATAGAAAGCCTTTTGACCATCATCTGGCACACACGCACATGTACAATACCCAAATTCTTGGGACACACTAGTCGCTCTATAGAAGGGCGTTTCAAAGGGGAGTATGAAAGATCCAAAGGCATACATGATCTACAAATTGGTTCCAGTTTCTGCAAATCGTGGTCATCATCATCATCAATGGCATAAAAGCATCGTTGGGACCGACAACTTCTTGACCAAGGGCTTCACATCAGCAGATGGCATCTTCATTACAAATGAATTCAACAATTTACAGACAACATGAACAAATCTGTGTACCTGCTGCTTGTACATGTAGATCTCAGTGCAGCAATGGCCACGTGGTGAGAAAATGGAAGTTCAAGTCCATCTACCAATGCTTTCTTCCTGATGCAAACACAATACTCAGCCAATTGCATGAAAGCGCTCTATGAATATACCACCACAACCCTCGCAAAAACATCTGTTGATCTGTTTGAGCTGACATTGGGAGTTTTGGCAGGATAGCCCAGAATCACCCCTACTCTACAACCTTGACTTGGACTATATTATATGAACATTCATGGGCATTTGTGAGAAAAGAGAAAAAATATTTCTGGAGCTCAAACATCGCATCCGGTCAACAGCAACAACGAAGGAAGAGCGTAGCAATAAAGCCCGGTTCATGCTTCCTGCGAATGCGAATGTGAAGCGAATTTTGACGTCACAAAATCGCAACGAACAATTCGCAACAGTTGAGCTGTGCTCAACTCCAAACACTTGCACCGAAAACAGCCCTGTGATGTCAAAATTTGCTTGCAGGAAGTATGAACCAGGCTTTAGACTCACCTTGGCGAACAGTTCATGGATTGGGCAGAATATGCTGATGACCTTAAACTATTTTTTGAAGATGCAGAAAATCTTCAAAAAGGGAAGGGTGCTCCAGAATATATAATCTTTCCATCAATGATATGAAGAAATTGAAGATCATCAGCTACAATTACATCAATGTCAATAGTGCCACATACCCAGATAGCTTGCTAACCTCAATAACGCACCTATTGAGAATGTGACTTCATTCGCTACCTTGGAGATAAAATCAAATATGACGAACCATCAACTGGAGATAATAATAATAATAATAACTAGACCTAATGTGATTGTGACTAACAATCACAGAGCTTTTCCGTTCTGTTGCAATTAGAAGTTTTTTTGTAGCCCAGCACATAAACCGATTCTGTATTTTGTGTATATCCTGTAATCCCTTTTGCAATGGATGCATGATATCAAGCATGATCATCGCAGTGTAAAAAGTGAAACATGTTTGGATCTTGTTAAGGTCAAAGTGGGGTCATTTTTTCTAAAAAAAAATGACACAAGTGCTGTAAGCTACCATACAGCACAAACATTACGACTTAATGACATGTGGTTCAGGAGATATGATTTCCAATATTTTAACTTCCTGTTTGGACCGGAAGAAAAGGTCAACATGGGGTCATGGAACCGAAGTTCGATGTTTAATGCTCAAAGGATCTATAACTGAAAAGAAATTGAAAATCGACTGTTTAGTTCTTGAGATATGGTCCCACTTCCAGTTGACCCAGAAGTAAAGGTCATCCAGGGGTCACGGTAACAGAAAGTCAATTTTTAATGCTCAAAGGATCTATAATAAATGAAAAGAAATTGAAAATCGGTTGTTTAGTTCTTGAGATATGGTCCCACTTCCGGTTGACCCAGAAGTAAAGGTCTTCCAGGGGTCACAGTAACAGAAAGTCAATTTTTAATGCTCAAAGGATCTATAATAAATGAAAAGAAATTGAAAATCGGTTGTGTAGTTCTTGAGATATGGTCACACTTCCGGTTGACCCGGAAGTAAAGGTCATCCAGGGGTCACAGTAACAGAAAGTCATTTTTTATTGCTCAAAGGATCTATAACTTATTCAGAATCAATTTACGCTCATTCGGACTATTTCACTTATTCAAAATTAATTTGCATATTCTGAATTTGCTGATTCGTAACCATTTCGCTTTCCAAGACACATGAATGATAGTACCATTTCGATGTTCATTTATAAAATGTGAAAGAATCAATTAGCTTATTCAGATCGTTGATTCGGAATCAATTTGCTTATTCGTAATCAATTCGCTTATTCAAAACTAATTTGCTTATTCTGAATTTGGTGATTCGTAACCATTTCGCTTATTCGTAATGATTTCGCTCATTCGTAACCATTACGCTTGTTGATGTAGATTGTAAAGTTAAATACACTTAACACTACGTCATTCAATGATTCACCACAAGACATACATGTAGTACATTTCGATGTTCATTTATAAAATGTGAATGAATCAATTTGCTGATTCAGAATCTCTTCGCTGATTTGGAATCAGTTCGCTCACGATGACGTGACATATAACATTACGTCGTTGTGCACAACTTCAATACCCAGAGAGTCAACATCTGAAGAAAATTGGACGTTTAATTTTGGGAGATATGGTGCGCACAAGATTGCCTAATTAACTATTCAAATCATTATAACTCAGCTAATTGATTAAGAAATTAAACAGTATAACATTTAGAAATCAAGTTATGTACTAAGCTTTGAGTCAGGACTCAAGTCTGTCATTTCTACTGTTTCTAAGGATTACGAATCGGAAAAAATTGTGTGTTAAACCTATGGTGTTTTGGCGGAAACAAAAAAAAAACGTTTGTAAAACTTTTGGAAAATCTCGACGATTACAATAGCTGTTCCGCCTGAAAGGTTGGAACAGCTAATAATAATAATAATAATAATAATAATAATAATAATAATAGGCTGTTCCGCCTGAAAGTCCAGAACAGCTAATAATAAAAAATTTTAAAAATCTTGACAGAAACAATAGCTGTTCCAACTGAAAGTTGGGAACAACTAAAAATAGAAATCTTGACAATTACAATAGAAATAAGAGCACTTATAATGCGCCGGTATCCATCACAAGTGATGCTCATGGCGCAGTAATGTTCAGTGATGCTGAAGTTACACTCAGAATTGATGAAGCAGAAAGCGAGTTCTATGAATTTTAGAATCCTGTTGCAAACAAGAATCAGGGTCCTCAATTCCATGGTACGAAGTAACATATTCTCGAGACATATTCTTGCCAGACGTGGATTCTTACTGAGCAACAGATTAAGCATACATATATACTATCATGTTGTGGAAGATGGTAAAAGTTGACAAAAATCTCTTGTCACTATTTTCTCGTGACCTCGATGACCAATTGAGCTCAAACTTTCACAGGTTTGTTTGTTAATGCATATGTTTAATCACACAAAATGTGGACACTGATTTTGAGCTGTTACCAAAAGTGTACAATACCTTTAAGTGGTTGGATTACAGGCTGAAATTATGCAATATAAATATACAGGCAATCCTATGCCATATCTGACCATTATACAAAATGATTACAGCCGCAACCTGACCGACACTTCCTCAACCACAGATCAAGACTGCTTCACCGAGTCCTCTGGCCCACTGGTTTTACATTTGGCTAGTGTTTTTTATGCTAACATGGTACATAATATATGTTTTAACCACTTCACATCAGTAGTAACAACAATTTATTGTGCCTCTGTTGCTTATGCTTAAGCCATGGCCGATAATTGGCCTGGTACATGTATGCTGGAATCTAGGACTTACCACCCATATGCCAAATACAATGATAAACAATGGTGGCAGCCTATTAATCTCGCATAATCCTTGTTTGTACAACTAAGGAACAAAGGTCTGAAATTGGGGATTACACAATAACCCCCAGAAAAAGGGAGATTTTGAGCATGTTTTTGTTACCCTTTCTCCCTCTTTGTATGGGGGATATGAAGCATATTGCAGTGAGCGCATGCCTGTGCACACTACACCGTAGAATGTCTGGGCTTCTTAGAGGAAAGACCACAGGTAATTTGACACAATGGTTGCTGTAGGTTATGGAAGGCATGAAAGGCACATCAAATCAGATGGCTTTTACATCATCTGGAACAGTGTCAAGAGCAGGTGACCAACCTTTGCAGTTACCAAAGAATCCATATCGGATTAGCAAATTACTAAGTTCCCAAGCTGTAGCACGAGAGTAGTGTTTAATATCTAGGTGTCATCAGCTCAGTCATGTAAACACATCGTATGGTACATGTAAGTGTATATAAATAACAGAAAACTAAGGATTCTTAATGTAAAATTAATCAAAAAGTATTGACTCTACAGAATAAAACCACAATACACTTAAAAAGACAAACAGATGGTGGTCAGGCAAGATTTCAAATCCAGCAAAGAAAAAGCTGCCTTTGAGGAACTTCTTCTACTCCATTTTTAAATCTTTAAATTTGTTCTTATTTTGAGGAATTGTTTTATCTATGGTGCTATACATAGAACACTTAAATCTAGTAAGCAAAACCAAGTGATCTCATGTCATGCTTTTTGGGTCATGCTGGACAAAAAACTCTCAGTTAACTCAGTTTGATTCAAACCCTTAACCCCTGTTGTCTATAGACAAAATGATAGAGCAGATGTATCAACCGCTAGACCATTGAGCTTGCCTGGTGTTGGAGAATTGCATACAATTAAGTTGATGTAGTAATAACTGTATTGGGAATGGTTTTACCTTCATAGATCACACCAAGGTGTGATAAGCACTGTATACACAGTGCCAACTGAGTTCTCTGAGAAAAAACAAATTGACAGCTTACTCTCAGGGCCCAAATTAATGGCACTGCTTACCACAGAACTCTGTGCTTACAGCACCCAACAGATTGCATGAATTTGATTCCAGTAAGTGAGCTATTCTGTGGTACATGTAAGCAGTGCCATAAAAATGGGTCCAAATGTCTTTACCAGCAACTGCTGACTGAAGAAGCCTGACTAAAATTAAAGGTCAAAACAAAAAAAATTGTCCCCATCACAATAACTTGAGTTACTTGTAGACCTACATGTAGGTATTGATAGTATCAGTTGAGTATCAATGTTGAGGAAACCGGATAATAATAGAATCTCACAAGGATCCACGTAACATTTGATGTTTGGAATAAAGTACACGTACATGTAAAGTCATAGGGGTGACATTTTCTTGCATTGTAATCAACACATCCTTTTTTTGTTTTGTTGGCAGTTATCCAGATCTGAAATCACTTCATGTTCTGAATGCGCACCCAGCAAACTGTATTTGTATTGAGTTTGACCCGACAGGAAAGTACTTTGCTACTGGAAGTGCAGATGCTCTTGCCAGTCTGTGGGATGTTGAGGAACTTGTTTGCCTGAGAACATTTGCAAGGTAATGTGGCAATTAACTGTGACAAATACATTTCTAAAATATGTCAACCCATGAAAAATGTCATAACTATAAATTATTATTTCAACAAATATTTATATTATTTGATCCCGACATTAATTTTAGAGCAACCAAAAAATATATTACCACGAAAGCAATGCACTACTCAGAACTAGTAATTAAAAGTCTGTCATTTGTTTGCAAAGATTTGTAGTACTTACCCACTATGGATGCTAAAATTAAATTTTCATCAATTTGAAACAAAAATTTGATTGATTCTAAGAAAAGGTTTGAGTCTACGTCACTCTACTAACCTGTAGAGCAACTAAATTTCATGGTCCTATCAACGGCAGGTATCTACCGCTAAGAGTTTTATATATCATACAATAGCCCCGTATGCCGTTACCCACAGTGCCCCGTGGCATGAACGCCTGTTGAGCTTCATCTTTTCTCTTAGCAGTAGGTCGGGTAAGATGTGTGTATAATCGAAGCTCCGGATTATAATTTCTCAATTAAACGAAATGTAATAGAATGAAATAGAAGTTTAATTTTGATTCTACCGAGTAACCACTAGCACTAGTGAGATTGCACCTGCCACCGATATTTCGTCGTCACACTTGAGAGAGTTCTTTGTTAAAAGGAATCCTCTCCCTATTATAAGTGAGCCCCAAGGTCCACACCCCAGAGCATTTTTGTAGACAATACAAATGAGCTTTTTGCAGTTCATTGGGAGGGAGTGTCAATTACTAATATTTGTAATGACAGTAGTCACCCTAAAGAGGGAGGGAGCGTAAGTCCTTCAGTGGTTACTCGGTAGAATCAAAATTAAACTTCAATTTCATTCTATTACATTTCGTTTAATTGAGAAATTCTACCTCATAACCACCTAGCACTTCGGCCTTGCGTGAGATGTTTGGAGCCACTGCAAAAAGGTCGGGAACAAAAGGTTACAACACAACGTACCATCTCAATGACACATCATTTATTCAGTGAAACATTTATTCTGTGAAAAAGCAGAATGACTGAGTATTTGCTCAGCAAAACAATTATATTCCCCTGTATCATCAACAGGTTTATCATGCAACTTAGCAAACGTCGATGATCTCGACCATCCTGCAGCTTTCATGATTGTTGCAAGTGGTACACCTTTCCTTGAAGCTGCACTACATGAGGCTGCACGTGTACTGTGGGCGGTAAATTTGTCCGTCCTTATACCTGCATCTGAAAGTCCTAGCTTTATCCATCTGCCTATCGTTTCTGATCCCACTGCTTTGTGGGGTGGTACATAACTTAGAAAAAGTTTATTTTCTCCACCTCTGACAGATTTAGTTTTCTCAAGATAAACTTTTAAAACACTCATAAACATAGTAAATGATCATGAGGGTAAATGATCTATAGTAAAACTAACAGAATTTGTCCCAACTTGGGCTGAATTAATGTTCATAAAAGATAGCGTCTGACAACGTTGCCCTGATGTAAAGGCAGTAAGAACTACCAGTTTCATGGTAAGCTTTTTCAAAGAGAGGCCCTCATTAGGACCAAGAGTTCTTGGATAGTCCAGCACCACAGTCACATCCCATGTATGTGAAAACACCTTTTATTATTATTATTTATGTGAGTATCGAGCCTTTGGTGGTCTCAGATTGAACACCCCTTTCATCAGTCTCTTAACCAATGGATGAGAGCCCACTGTGACGCCCTCAAGCATCGGGATCACTGCCGACAAGGCACTTCTGGCAATGTTTAAACTGCTGTATTGGCTGCCTGACAAGAATTGTTTTGTCAAAAAATCCAACACTTTTACCAAAGTTGGTCGATTTGGATGAGTTTTTTTCCGAGTGCAGACTGAATCCATCTGTCGAATGCAGACTTGTAGCACTTCTTTGTGCCAGACCGCCATGATGCGATGATAATTTGGGAAGCTGGTCCTGATACACCTTGCTGTCAGAGTGCCTCCCTGATAAGGAACATGCCATCAACCTCAGACGATCCTGTAGTGGATGAAGTCTATTTGAGAAGGGAAGCGAAAGCAAATCTTGTTGAAAAGGCAAGATACATGTAATGGGGTTTCCGGCCAGTAGTTTAAGCATTGTCGCGAACCATGATTCTGATGCCATAAAGGCGCGATCAGTATACCGATCGCCTTGTCATGCTCAATCTTAGTGAGTACTTTATTTATTATGCTAAATGGCGGAAATGCATATCATACGTTGACCAGTCTAAAGTGAATGTTGTGTGTGAACAGAGGCTGGGTCAGCTCGCCATGAAACATACGGTAACAATTGGCGGTTCAACCTAGATGCGAAAGATCCACGTCAGGCTTCTAGGGAAAACTGTTATGATCTTCAAAAAAATTGTGGGGTTAAGTTAAGTTTCCACTCCAGATCATCCCGAAATTGTTGGGATGCCGTGTCTTCCAGAATATTTTGCACCCCAGGGAGGTGTGAACTGGACAGCAAAATTTTCTGTGCTATGCACCATAGCCAAATCTTTCTAGCTAAGGAATGTAGCAGTTCGGATCCCGAGCCACCAAAGTGTTTTAGGAAAGCAACCACCGTGATGTTGTCCTATTTAAGGTGGATTAAAACACTGTTTTCTTCTGAGAAGAATGATTGCAATGCTAATGAGCAAGCCTTTAACTCAAGCCAATTGATATGATGAGTGGCTTCACATTTTGACTATCTGCCGCCTGTTGTGCGACCGTTGAAATGTGCACCCCAGCCTAAGCTGGAAGCATCAGTTTCCATTACGTAATTAGGCTCATGTCTATGCATCGGAGCAAAAGTTATTGGCAGTTCATTTATCAACCAATTTAAATCACAAATATCTTCTTTGGTAATGCTCATTTTTGCTTCAAAATCGTCATTATGTTCAGATAATGCCAGGTTCTTTTGGTTTTCTATTGTTGTTGTAAACAATGGCCCATACGGTACCGCTAGTTCACACGAAACCAGCAGAACGATTATCCTGGCAACGTCTTGGCATAAAAGTTTACGGATTGAGTAAGTAATGCTCTGTACCTTTGCAGGTGGGACAGAGATAGTCATTTGATCTGAGTCTAAATTAGATCCCCAAAAATCTATGTTTGGTTGGGGTAAGAACTGACTTTTTGTCATTTATTGTAAACCCTAAACCATTGGTGAGAATGGTTCGGGCTCGAACATTACAACAGCATTCCTGAAACGTTCTTCCAATAAGAAGAGAATCGTCAATATAGTCACACGATTCATGGCCCCTTAACCTCAATGAAGCAACCAGTGGTTTCATTACTTTCGTAAACACACGTGGGGCACTACCTAAAGCAAATGGCAGACAAGAACTCGTATATTGCATTGCGCCAAGTGAAATGCAAAAATTTCCTTAAGTAAGCATCCTTAAGATCTATAGAGGCCATGTAACAATGTGGCCGTATCAGTTGAATTGCCGTTGGGATAGTTTCTATTTTGAAATGAAAATACTCCACAGATTTGTTGAGCCCCTTAAGATTTGTTATAGGGCGGGAAGAACCATCCTTTTTCGGCCAAATGAAAATATTCGAAATAAATTCACCTTTGACGTGATTCGTTTTTACTACTGCTCTTTTTCGAGCAATTTGGCAATTTCAGAGGTTATAATTTTAGCCTCGTGTGGTTCACACTGCAAATCCCTTGGAATGCGTGTTTGGTATGGCATTTGAGTGAATTCAATATGATCGTGCTGAACAGCGTCGAGCACCCGTTGATCAGACGTAATCTCTCGCCATTGGCCTATATGATATGCGAGTTTACCTGCCATAAATAATTTTGCAACTTGATTTTGAGTGTTATCACATTTGTGCTCACTCACCGTTTTACAAGGTTTTACTTGGTTGCGGTTTGTTTGCGGTTTGTTGTGTTTCTGCTGGCTTTCTCTGTTGTCAGCGTTTTGGGCGAAAGGAGTTTCCCTGACGTGTTTGCCCGCTACGATGGGAAAAAGTCTTGGCATTTCCCCTTTGCCTGCCGCGATCCGATTTCGGACCAGCAGAAAAATTACCCCGTTGACCAAATTTTTGGCCCAGCTTATTATTACTTGTAGTTTCCTGTATATCTTTGCACTTTTGAGACAAATTGTCCCCAAACAGGAGCCCGGTTATGGGCGCTTGTGCAGAGCAAAGAGTGGAAAATGTTGGTTTAAGTCGGGCTTTATGAGTTTTCTTTGCCGGAAGTTCAACTTGGTGGTTGCATGACCAGTTATGGCCATTGCATCCAGTAGGTTTGTTACCAAAACCTTGTGATCCAGGCTTTTATTGGTGCTCATTAGAGCCTCAATGTAGGTTAAAATAGGCACCATGCCTTTCAGCGCCGCCTGTTCAACCTTTTGTAACTTGATGTCCATTGATCTTGTCTTTGATTGCAAAGAATTCCAGATTTCTGGATTAACTCTGGTACAATAAAGTTCTGGAATGTTACATGGTCGCTTAAAACTATTAAGTTTTTCTGCAACCTTCCCTTGTGTCTGAGTAACTTGCTGATAACACCGGCCAGCTTATAGTCAACTTTGGCACCTGTATCCTCTTCGGAGTAGAATTGCTCTACCACGCTGAGTACCCCGGCTGATGAATTATCACCAGCGTCGGGTTTGAGGAGGTTGTTGATGAGCTGGTCAGTCGCAAGAGAGTCATCACTCGATGTGCATGCCCCTTGGTCTTCTGCTGGCGTAACTTGGTCAACCTTCTGTCTTTTCGCAGGGCTTGAACTCCCCAGCAAGGCCAACACTGTAGACTGTAGGGTCTGCATTGCTTTGCCATGGTTGTCATCTGCTCTTGTAGAGACCCAAACTCTTGTCGAGTGACACCTGCATTTGATTACTTGTGGGTCATTTCCTTTGGCTTCGGCTTTGCCTTTCCACCCTATGGATATGGATTACCACCGGCGGCAGAGATCGAAGTAGACGGACCAGCAGTTGAAACCGTGCTGCTTAACTCGAAGTCCGAAGGGTCGTTGAGTAGGCCAAGAATATCTGAAAATAGTTGTGTAGACATAGTCAAATTATACCGGTCACAAAAATGCACTGGGTGTGGACCTTGGGGCTCACTTATAATAGGGAGAGGATTCCTTTTAACAAAGAACTCTCTCAAGTGTGACGACGAAAATACCGGTGGAAGGTGCAATCTCACGTAAGGCCGAAGTGCTAGGTGGTTATGAGGTAGAATTCATTTACTTGCACGCCCCTGTCAGACCAGAGCACTGGAAGTTCCTTCGGTTCCAATACAACAGCATCTGATACGAACTCACGTCGCTCCCATTTGAGCTTTCTACCTCACCCCAGATTTTTACCTGAATAGTGAGGGCGATCGGGGCAGTGCTACAAGGCAGGGTGTGATGTAATTTATGTACCTCTACGATTGGATAGTTGTGGTTCAAATTCGCAAGGTCACGCCGTGGGCATCACATCCAACCTCGGGTTTATCATCGACGCCGAGAAGTTGCACTCGCTCCCTTCCCAGGTTCCAATTTTCCTTGGAGTGGCGCTTGACCTCCAGAGGGGCTCGCCTGCCCTACAGAGGAATGCCTGTGAAACCTACGACAATGCGTATCCATCATTCCAACGACAGTGGCCCCAATCGGTTCCAATACAACCAGAAAAATGTACATACACACTGTACAGGCCGTTATTGTGGTATGTAAACTCTCAGTGAATTAGACCTGTCAGTTGGGGAAAACGCAATAGTACATATGTAGCGGCTGTACATGCGTCTGTAGACTCCTCCCACACTACTGTGGGGAAGAAATTTTTCCGCTTCATTTGGAATGTCTGCATTGTTCCAAATGAATTAATAACCAACAAATGAATTTTCTCATGTGTTACAATTATTTTCAGACCTATCTTTACATGGAATGGACAGGAAAAAATATGACGTACATAATTTGTTTTTATGTACCTTCAAAAAATGGTTTGTGATGAAAAACACTGATACATGTACCTTGTGACATCATCATGACATCACCACAAAGGTTTTATCAACTAGTTTATACTCTGGTATTGCATGAAGTTTGAAGGTTGTTAGAGCTTTGCAAGTGTGTCTTTGTTACCAGATAATCGGGAGAGAAGAAGCAACAAATTAATAATAAACTAGACATTTAGTTTTGTGACATCATAAAAACAAGGTGTTTGTTTTGCTGATCCTTGAATTGAATTTTATTCTGCATTAATGTTTCATGTCTTGTGATTCAAGATTCAAGATATTTTGCTTCAACTGTCAGTTTACATGTAAACTGGAAGACCAGGTCAAACTAGGATCAAATCTGTGTTACGTTCGTTCAGTTTATGAAGAATTTTGTGATGATATGATATAGATTGTAAAACTCCACAATGTTTGGTTTAAGAGTTCAAATATTAAAGTTTGATTTATTATGTAATATGACACCATGGCGTCATCATAACGCCATTAATTTTTGTGCAATCTGCATTTTGAGGTTCTATTCCCTGATGAGTTTCAAGGTTCAATTCAGTTTACTTCTTGAGTTTAAGAAAACTCATAAATTTTGTCAAGGAGGGGGGTTTTTGACTAAAATATTATGATGCCAACAACATGTATGCGCTTTAACGTTTGCTTTCGACCAGAAGTAATGGTTAAACTGTTGTCATCGTTTTGCAAAGGTTTGAGCAGGCTCAAATACCTCCAACCTGATTCAAAAATTATAAGGAGTTATAAAGTAGAGAAATGAAGTTTTTAAAGTTTTTAACTTCTGGTTTGAACCGGAGGTCAAGGTCAAATTAGGTCATACTTTATTTAGCATTTGTTTAATTTGACATTTCCAATGATGTGTAGATAGACTTGTTTTCAAATATTAAACTTTTATTTAATGTAATGTTTTTACCTGGTGACGCCATCATGACGTCATTAAGTTTGCATGGCTTTATGTTGAGGTTCATTTGTGTGATGAGTTTCATCGTTCAATGCAAGGTTGCACTTCAGCACAGTGACGCACTTTTCCTTGTGTACAGTCAACTCGTTAATATGAGCTCGGAAGATAAGAGACGCCGGTTTATAAGAGGTTTTTCACCGGTCCCGAACTGTCCCATGCATGTTTCTATGCCTTAAACGGAAGATACGAGCACGGTCGTAACGAGAACACAAATAATTCAAGGTATTTTAACGGTCCAGTGATGACAAAATGTATTGTTTTTCATATTTATGTAGCGTGATTTGGAAATACTGTTGTGTAACAAAAGCTTACCGTTCAGTTAAGGTTTGGAAATTACATTCTTGTTGCCAAACTATTTATTGGATTAGACTGGCTATACAGCTCCGTGCGATCCGACAACCAGAAACATTTCACTGATAACCTTTGCTTGAATTGCTACATGTACTTCCCATGCACACTGGACGACTACCAATAAGAACAACGTTCATCATAAGTGCTACGCAGCATCAAATTTTTCAAATCATAGTCACATGAACGGCAAGTTTGACATCACTTTGCTATGATTTTTATCTTGAGTTGTTACAAAATAGTAAATTTCTTTGATTAATTAGTTAATAAAAATACATTTATAGTTGATATTTCTGTGTAATGGATGCTCGTAAGATCTGTACGAGGAAGCAAACAGACACGTGTGTAGTGCATGCACTATGACGACATGTGTACATCTATAGAGTGTTGCGTTGAAGACGAGGTTCGGATAATAGGAGGAAAACGGGCCAGTCTGCCGGACCTCGTATTAACAAGAGTCGATTGTACATACATGTACATGTATATGTATGTAGACCTGGGTCATTCAAATCAAACAAATTTCTGAAAATTCCCAGGTGTCCCTCTTACATTTACATGAAACTTTATCAAACTGTTCCACATGGCCAAAATAAACACATAATAAAAATTAATTTCATACTCCATATCGTTTCAGAGATACGGACTCTTAAAATTTACTTTTTAAAACAAAATATAATACATTTTGAAGCCCCGCCTATCGTGCTTCTTTTTTCAATTTAAGAGCCCATAATTTGATAACGGTAACAGCTATAGAGCTAGAAATTTGTATGCTAGCTAACTTTTGGCCCTAGATTCACAATCTGGCATTAAATAACAGATAGGCCTATCTCATCTTACTTTTAAGTTAATTGCCCCCAAAATAGACACTTTATTCAACTGGGAAGTGACTTATAGTGATTTTTCGGGTCACCCCATGACCACATTAGGGGTCACATGGATCACATATCTCAGATAATAAATCATCTGTAGGTGCATCTTTACCACCAAAATCAAATATGAGTTAAATAAACTAGTTATAGAGGATTGGCATTCATCCCAAGTTGGGTTCAGGTGAGAAAAAATAAATTTAAAAACCTGTCATGCAAGCATTTACTTTGATCTGTTTTTGCATGATCTCCAATGGAAACAATGCCATAAACACTGTCATCAGAGAGTCGCTTCATATTGATTTTCATCTTCCCATTAGCCACAGGAACAGGACTGTGATGTGATCCAGTACATAATATAGTCTTTGAAAAAGCGAATCGATCAGCTAGCTAGTACTTTTCTGCATTAGCTTTTACATCATTGTTACTGACATAGAAGAACTTGATGCCATTGATGTTTTTATCAGCCCATGTTAACATTTGCTGTGGTGTAAGAATCTACTTATTCTTAGTAGCCTGAAAACTGGCTCTTGCTACCAGTCTCTTTGTGGTGCCATCCAACCCATCACATGGACTCTTCCCATGGCTGGTGGCCAAAAATAAAATGCCATTCGGCCTCACGTCTTTTGTCAGATACAAGGTAGCAACAGTTTGATAAGTTTTTGTATTTGTTATTCTGGCTGGCTGCCCCATTACTGAAATACTGCCTTTGCGTGGAAGGTGCTCCTTGATACAAGAAATAAGCCTTGACAACACTTGTACAAGCAGCATCCCAAGTTAGTTTATTTCAGTGATGGGGGCATCCAGTCACTACAAAAATTGCAAGAACCTTTCAAACCTTTGCTACCACGTGTCTGACCATCTGACCATGGTGTTAAATGCTCATATACATGTAAGTCAAATTTATGTCCCCGAATATGTACAAAATTGTGTAATTTTCAAAATGCAACCTGACCGTTAAGGAAATGAGGACCCAATATTTCTTAATACTTCTTCTTCTTCTTCTCCTCCGTCTTTGTCCGCTAACAAAAGCACACTTCCAAAGCTCATATCAACATGAATTGTCACATATAGTTAGATATTCATTAGGAGATGAAACCGCTTTAGTTACGTCATGATGACGTCATTAGGTATTGAAATACACTAAATCAAAGTTTATTATTTAAATAAATCATAACTTAAGAACCATAAATTGGATTGTTACAATCTAAACGTTATCGGAAAGGGAAGTAAACACTTAACAAACAATACATAGAATGTGACCCCATTTGACCTCGACTTCCGGTTCAAATCGGAAGTTGAACATTTCAAAAATTCATATCCCAATAACTACATATCATTTCATCTCAAATTTTACATCAGATTGTAGGCCTGTTCAAACTTTTGCACATAAATAATTTAAATTTGACCTATATTTGTGGTTGAAATCAGACGTAAGACGCTATCTTTTGTTGTCCCGCATTTACTGTGTATATGCAAAAGCACTGTGGCTGGTTGTTCCGCTCCATTGATCAGACGGTTCATTGATCACAATGTCCACAAAGCCTGGTTTGGTATGAGGCTCTGCAAACATGCTAAATAACAGCACTTTTGTCATCCAACTAAGACACACTTTCGGTGGTCTGGTGGTAAGACATCTGCTCTAGCAGCGCAACTGTCCTTGGTTCGAATCCCACCCGAGGTATGGGCAGCTCCGTCCATTCCTCCTTGGACAGAAGTCTTAGGTAGTCCAACCCAGCTGTGCTGTGTAGACGCTTGCCTACAGTCTTAAGGTCTCGGTCGAGCATGACTGGTAGAGTAACTCGAGGGCGTCCTCGCCAGACGTCTACACCAGGTTCCGAACGGAAGTGCTCATCTATGAATAGTTGAGCAGGTACATCTCTCGGGAGCCGCAAGACGTGTCCGAAGAGTCGCCAGCGTGCTTTGAGGACCTTGATGTTGAGCTGTCCACTTTTGCAGCGAAGGTAGAGTGCCCTGTTGGAGATTCGATGTGGCCACCGAATACCAATGAGCTGTCGTAATTGGCTTCGGTGGAATGAGTCTAGTTGGTCGGTTTGTTTTTGGGTGAGGCCCCAGGTCCCCATGTTGTACAGTAATATGGGGAGCACAAACGCGTTGTAAAGGCAGATACGAAGACTCTCACTCACGTGGTGACGCCGCAACCAAAGTGTCTTCATCTGGTGAAAAGCTACAGTAGCTAACTGCTTACGACGGGCGACATCCTCGCAAGCTCCTAACAGAGAGCCAAGCTTCTTCATCATGCGCCATTCCTCTTCTTCGCGGCAATCTAGACGTTTCAACGATATGTGCTCAGTTTTGGTCGGATTCACTATTAGAAACCATTCAAGCAGACTCCCTGGTGCGACTTGTTCCACCCTGTCAAGAAATTCTCTTGAGTGGCTTACGAAGTCAACATCATCTGCGTATGCCACATCATGAGGAAGACCACTGTCCCGATTGCTTTGTGTTTGTAGGTTTTGACGAAGGACACAAAGAGCCGCTTCAAGGTATACCACAAACAGCACTGGAGAAAGGCTGTCTCCCTGAGGTGTGCCGATGGTGGTTTCAAAAGGAGCGCAGGTACCTCTCCGCAGTCGTGGCTCCAACGATGTTTCTGATAGGAGTAGTCTAATAATGCGCAATTCTGACTCGTCCAGAAACGTCTCAAGTACTTCCATCAGCCAGTGTCTTCTGATGGTATCGTGAAGTTAATTGTGGTTCTTAAGATTTGCATGAAACAAAAAACTTTGATCGAGCCTAGCTTATTTCTTATCCATACATTGAGATTTATAAGTTTGTAATTTATAAGTTATAATCTTTTTTGGACTTGTGACGGTTTTTCAGCAAATTAGTAGTTTCTTTTTTTTAACTTGTCATGAGAGGCACCGTTGAAGAAAATTACATCATTACTCTTTCAATTGAAAGGCCAACGGGTCAAACTTTATTTCATACAAAGAGACCATGTCCAAATTCCAGATCATTTGTTTGCAGACCTTCCAAACGCTAGGGGAAAAAACAGTACAATAACAATATGTTTCCGGCTGTTGGCGGAACGCCTACAAAAAAAATAATAAAAAAATAAGAGGTATTCGCGCTGTTGCACGAACACCTAATCAATAAAGAAGTTTTGGGGCCTCATTTGAGCACTTAATAATACACCTCAATAAAATATTGCTACAGTAAAATACACAGTAAGTAGTAAGCAATATTATACACTAATTGACAAGTAAAAGAATAATCAAGCGTGAAAACTCAAACCTGCTAGGAACCATAGAACTACTCCTCTCATCCATTGAGAAACATCAATCCAGTACAGTAAAATACAATATTACAAATATTCAAAATTGTTAGTAAAAAATCTTTCGCCAGGATTTAAAGCTAGTGTTCCTCTTCATCAAACTGTTTAAAAGGCGAAGAGCAATAGCAAAGAAGGCTCTTTCATCATAGGTTTCATCTGGTTGCAATATGTGATCCCAGGTGATGTTGAGTTTGTAGTTACTCTTGAACCTCAAGTGTATGTGGAAAATATATTCTGAATTTATATATAGGGTTCTTCTGCAAAAATGCTGCTATGAATGAAACTTATTGTTCTACATTAAATTCTACATGCAAAATATTAAATTGAAAAACACAAATCATATAATGTTGGTTCGAGTTGAATTGGGTTTCTGTTTGGATAATTTGCCTTTAAGGAAGGTTTTTTTTACATCTTTATTTCAACTTTTTTTTACAGATTGGACTGGCCAGTAAGAACTTTAAGTTTTAGTTACGATGGAAAGATGTTAGCTTCTGCATCTGAGGATCTGGCAATTGACATTGCAAGTGTTGAAACAGGTTTGTAGTTTTAATCCCTACATACTAATAAAAGTTGTCAGTCAGTATTCTTGAACTTATAATAAGATTGTGTCTAACCCTTTTGAGATCATAGTGAACACAAGTATCTTGTACAAAATGCCCATTGTACATATGTAAGTGAAAGAATTGCCTTGCCCCAACTTTGGCCAAAAAGGTCAAAGTAATGTTCATGTCCAGAATTGACTTTTTCAAATACTTCCACTGATGGTGTTTGAAATCACACTAAACTGTTACAATACAAAATCTCAAACTATTTATAATTCTCATAACTTATTCTATAACTAAGCCTAATTCTTCTCAGATGCAACAGAAAATTTTAAAACAAGATTACACAAATAAACAAGCCCAGCATTTTGGTCACATCAAAAATCCAAACTCTTAAAAAAAATACTCTATGATGATCGCTACTTACTGGGTTAGCAAAGAACCTAACGTTAGGGAATTTCTCTGGTCGACTGTGGTTCCAATCAAAAGACCCATGGAGTCTGTTATTTCTTGATGACTTACTAAGTAAGTGGTTTCTGTTTGCCAGTTTATACAAAAATCACCGGTTAGAATCAACCTTCATAGTTCAATACAGGTTGGATAATATCACATGCATCTTGTAATTTGTTCATGAAAGTTAGGATTTTGGAGGCCTGTAACAATGTAGATGAATTCAACCAGTTATTTGGAGGTTTTGATGTTCAATGATAGCCAGATCTGTGAAAATCTATTTCAACATGCCTTGTTTGATTTTTTACGTTTCTCTAAAGGTGACAAAATTACAGAAGTTCAGTGTGAAAGCCCAACATTTACTGTTGCCTGGCATCCAAAGAGACATCTTCTAGCATTTGCATGTGATGACAAAGACAAATACAACAGAGACAGAGATGCTGGTACTATCAAGTTGTTTGGACTACCGAATGACCCATAGTTGAAGCTTTGTTTTGGCATTCCTACATTACAAACGTGAGAGACTTATATTGACCTGTTTATCTGGATAAAAATTAACTTGATTGCCACAATTGTCTGACTCTAAGTATCAATACTAAGAGTAAGAAAATCACGAGGAGACAGAACTCTGCATTTTCAACAACATAAATACTTCAGTGATTTATTCAATGGCTAAGTTGAGCAATTTCGTACCTAATGTCACAGGAAAATAAACAAGAGGTGATGAGAACTAAAATCAGCTGTGCCCCATTTTCCAGAATTTTTAGAATATACATGTGTTCCCAATTTGGTGACTTTACCGAAAAATGCACAATACTGATGTGAAGGTATGTCTCCAGGCCTGGAATTTCACTGAGGCCATGGCCTCTGTTGCCCTGGTCTTAGCCTTGGTGCCCATTCAAAAGTTTCTCATAGACTTTAAGGTTTTTCCCATGAAAGTGCCTTTGCAAAAAGGAAAATGGCCTTGCCCTTTTAAAGATGAAATTCCAGGCCTGTGTCTCATTTTAAGTACTGCCTAAATTACTTTTATAGTTATGGAATCAAGGTATCAAAACATCCGGATCTTTTTTGTTAAAGACTTTTGAGTCTATTTTTCTTTGTGGTTGAGGCTTTTTCTCTGTAAAGTTCAAACAAAACCGGTATTAATTTACTCATAACTTAAAATTTGTTTATATTAAAAATGGACAAATTCTCCACAACAATTTGTTTTTGTTCAAGGTTTTAGTTTGTTCTTTTTATAAATTGGGGTTGAACAAAGAAAAATTGACTGATTTGAACCAACGACCTTCAGATTATAACGTGCTGGCATTCACCAACTTTGTCAAAAACTTTGTTTGGGGCAACCAGTCAGAAGCAATTTAACCTGTAGATACTGTGTAGCCATGGGTCACATCCAAGGTTGAATGGCTCAGTTGGTTGAGTGGTGGCAAGTTAATTCGGAGGTCTTGGGTCAAGTTCCACTCTAGTCAATTTGTCTTAGTTCAACCCAAAATTATGTTCATTTTAGTCAGTCGGTTTCCCTTGTTTCTGGATATTTTAATTTAAAAGTCACATCCCCTTAAGTTACCTTTATGCTGCCGCTTCCCAGGTTGAATCGTAATTGTGGGTGTGATCCTTGACTACACACCAATAATGCATGTTGAATGGCTTCTGACTGACAAAGAAGTAGTTCCGGTACGATTTAAACCAATCTACATGGCCATTGGGCCATGACCTTGTTTTTTACACTAAATTGTATGATTGACAAGTATTAAGAGCGTTTTGGAGATTGAGCTAAACTATTCCTGTTAAAAAACATTTAAACACATATTTGTGCTAAGTTAAATTTTTAGAATTTTATAATACTATTTGTAATTTACCCAGTCAGTTTCCTTGTGGTTTATTACTTGACAATTAAATTTAAAAAGTTGCATCCCCTCAAGGTGATCCCGTGGCTGCTGCTTCCCAGGTTGTATCGTAAACTTGGGTGTGATCCCTGGCTACACGGCAGTTAACGGTTGTATGGCTTCTGACTGGCACCCCGAACAAAGATATTGACAAAATAGGGAGACCGCCAATATAGGGCTAGATAGCTCAGTTGGTAGAGCGCCGGTACGTTAATTCGGAGGTCATTGGTTCAAATCCCGCTCTAGTCAATTTTTCTTTGTTCAACCCCATACTAAGTTAAATTTTTATGACAGGTGTCAGTAGAATAAAGGACTTGTTAACCCCGATTGAATTTTGTTTCAAAAGTTATGTTTTTTTACCTGGTCAATCTGGACAAAATTGCAACAGACATTTTTGGGGTTGCAATTGTCTGTTGAACCCCTTCCAAACAACATCAAAGCGAAGAAAAAAGAATGTTGGGGGAAAATTGCTAATCTGTATAAAAACAAAATGGCAACTTTTGCCACTATTCTTTCACTAATACATGTACGCACACCCCATGATATCATTATCACATATTGTTTGCATGGATATGATCACTGCATATTTTCCAAATACATTTTAGCAAGAGAAATTCCAAGATGGTTGCCATTTCCGCCAAAATCAATTTATCACTAGTTAATAAAATAAAAATCTGATTTGGATGACAGCTGTGATAATTTAAATTTTATGATTACTTTAGTAGCCAATTAAGAAGCAAAAGTTTTAGAAAAAATTTAAATAAACATTCACAAATGCTGGAAGAATTAAAACAAACATCACCATTGATATGTCGGCCGAGATAGTCAGAAGTCTTGAGGGAGTGTAAATACGCTAAGAAGTAAGCTATTCACACGCGCCCACCCAAGATTTTAAAAAATTATAATTTTATACACAAATTAGGTTGCTAATAAAAAAAATATTATTTTTGATACACAAATTGGGAAGCTGATAAAAGCACTAGACCACAAGCTAAAGGTTGTGGCTGTTTCCCCATCGTGTCTGGAGTACCATTCAGTGTGCATTTTCGTTTCATTCGTGTGATGGTCTAGCGTGCAGTACTTGCCAGTGTTGTAGTCAAGACCGGTACATCCGAGACCAAGACCAGCATGTCCAAGACCAAGACCTTGAGACCTCACAAATATAATAATAATAATAATAATAATAATAATAATAATAATAACTAGACCTTAGGTGTTTGTGAACAAACACAAAGCTGTTCTGTTTTGTTTTAATTTGATTAAACGCTCTGTATTAAGCTAGCAAGCATCACAAAAATTATGGCTTTATGACATGTGGTTCAGGAGATATGATTTTTAATATTTAAACTTCCTGTTTGGACCGGAAAGGAAAGGTCAACATGGGGTCGTGGCCAAAGTTCAATGTCTAATGCTCAAAGGATCTATAACTGAAAAGAAATTGGAAATCGGTTGTGTAGTTCTTGAGATATGGTCCCACTTCCGGTTGACCAGGAAGTGAAGATCATCATGGGGTCACGGTAACCCAAATTCAATTTTCAGTGCTCAAAGGGTCGATAACTGAAAAGAAACTGAAAATCGGGTGTGTACTTCTTGAGATATGGTCCCACTTCCGGTTGACCCAAAAGTCATCAAGGGGTCACGGTAATCGAAGTTCAATTTTTAAGTCTCAATAGATCTATAACTGAAAGAAATTGAACATTGGCTGTGGACTTCTTGAAATATGGTCCCACTTCCGGATGACCTGGAAGTAAAGATCATCAAGGGGTCAAGGTAATCGCAGTTCAATTTTTAGAGCTCAAAGGATCTATAACTGAAAAGAAATTGAAAATCGGTTGTGTACTTCTTGAGACCATACAGTGTATGGTCCCACTTCTGGTTGACCCGGAACTAAAGGTCAACATGGGGTCACGGTAACCCAAGGCTAATCTCCAATGCCCAGGGAGTCTATAACTGAAAAAAAATTAAAAATCGGCTGTGTACTTCTTGAGATATGGTGCTTCAAAGATTAACTAATTAAAGCTTTGAATTACCGTAATTTGACACCCGATGACGTCATGATGACAAAAATGTGTTTTTCATACTAATAAATTTGATAAGGTACAAGATGGTATGTAACTTATCCCAATCAAATGCCTTTTAAAAAAACACACCTTAAGTTACCTAGGAATAACATATGTTGGCCAAGCACAAATCCCATGGGGTATGTACAAACCAATTGGTCCACGTTCGGCTAGGAATTATCAGCGGCACAATCTCCGACGCATTGCCGTGATTGCGCAATACAGAGTTTGATTCATTGGGTCAGATTTACCTATCTAGTCATTAATTATCGTGAAACTACTTTGTATTTGATTATTTTTAATGGCCTGGAATATCTCTTAAATAAAAGCATTTAACTTTCAAAACACTATATGTGATTTAGGAAACTAACAATTAACTTATTTAGAAAAAATTGTGTTTTCGACCAGCAAAATAGTTACACTTTTAGCGCCATGTGTTTTGTACACAGATACAAAACGCACAATAAATGACGTCATTATGACGTCGTCTGTAATTTTAGGCCGGAAAGCACATCTACAGTATTCCAGGAAGTCTAAAACTGGAAAAAATTTGTGGATCGGATGTATACTTCTCGAGCTATGATTGGTACAAGATTGACTAATTAAATATTCACCTCGTTAAAACATGGTTAATTAATTACAAATTTTAATCTAGCGACATTTTATAAACTAAGTCGAGGCTCAAGCTTCCATATGGTATACAATTTGACTGGTGTTTTGTTTTCCTAAAATTGAGTTATGGCGGTCAGAAAAGTCACACGTTAAGTCAATGGGGTTTTGAGTTAGAAAGAATAATAATATTGAAAAAAAAAATCTCCACGAGTACAATAGCTGTTCCGACTGAAAGTCCGGAACAGCTAATAATAATTATTATAATAATACTAATAATAATAATAGTGGCTTCTTATATTGCGCTCATATTCGTCACTCAGTGACGCTCAAGGCGCTTCAACATTCGGTATTTTTCCTGCAATGTATTGTGGAGCTACATTTTGAAGTTTGAGACCTATTCCTTTACATAGCACCATGTGCAAGGTGCTGTAATAATAAGTAAACAAATAATCGAGCAGCAGAGAATCACTTGCAGTTTATATAAGAACGTTATTTTAATGAGATAACATTGATTTATCTCGACTCTTTGACAAATAATGAAAGCGTTATCATGTTTAAAGAAAATAAAAAGGTAAATAAAACCTTAAAAAACAAATTGGCAATTGAAAAAAGTAATTTTTTAATTTTTTTTATTTTTGGCAGTTACAATCATGTAAAACACCCCTTTTTGGAACAGTGTTGACTCTCGGACGAGCTGTTTTTGTCTCTTTAATGTTCAACACACGGTAGTTGCCACCGATAACAGTAAGGCATTTTACATGGTAGACTCATCAACAAGTTCTTGGGTAACATAACCATCAGTGTGGATCTGTGACCTCCTTTGTGAGCGCCAATTGTGAGCGCAAATAGTGTGTACACTACAATTGTGTATTGTCCATTGTTTGGGCCCAGTTGCATTTTTCGCAATGATCAACGACACAGTGTCACACACGTTAGCACATCGATGGAAGTACGTAGATGATATGGCACTTGTTGAATCCATTAAACTTCCTGAGCAGAGCCATATCCAAGAAGATCTGAGCTCAATTGAAGGATGGTCCAATAATAAACCGCCTAAAGCTGAACCCAGATAAATGTGCAGTAATGAGAGTATGCTTAAAAAAAGCACGCCACCAATGAGTGAACTGACACTTTGCAACCAGCCACTTCAGGGACACCACTCACTAAAACTCCTTGGACTCACTATCCAATCTAATCTGGAATGGGACCAATGGATGACGGATAAAACTGCAAAAGCAAGTAGGTGCACTATCTCAAAAAGATTTGCTCATCATCTACAAGGGTTACAAAAGACCAACCTTTGAATATGCAGTCCCAGTTTGGACATAAATCACACTTCAACGGTGCAATGCCCTTGATCAACTCCAGAAAAGAGCATATGGAATTATACTGGGATCTCAATACCATGGATATGAAAAATCACTAGCTGTACTCGGACTCTGCACCCTTTGCTAATTAGAGGAGAGGATCTTTGTTGGAAAAAATAGAAGGTAGCGCCTCCGGTTGCACCTTCAGAGCTCCAGCAACATTTTGTATTTTTTGTTGCCTAGTATACATGTACATGGTGGCTTCCTTAACTTGACTATTGGACCTTTGTCTTACAGTGATCATCCTCGTTCATAGATCGTGGAAGTCCACTCTTCCAATTTTGATCAATTCAGTGATTTTCATCTGTTTTTTCTCCTTCGGGATACAAGCAAGCATAGTAGTAGTCCTTAGCAGTGCTTTTGATCTCCTTTGTACCTCAACAGCTGTCTTTGATGCATGCTGACTCTGCTTTGTTCTCCATTGAGCTAACGCTATTCTTTGCTGTAGCTATGGCTGCAACTACAACAAACTCCTACAGCAGACTACTGGACTTGATTCCTTCAGTGAAAGCCATCGTCCCCCTTCATATCTACAGGAGACTGAAAGAACTTGAAATTTGTGTGGCTAAAAAGGGGCCGCAGATCAATTCCTTACTTGTCCCGTCGTGACCTACCTTGTGAGTTTCACCCTGATTACCAACCAAGTCAAAATGGTGCACATCTCGCCAACCTTGTACGAATACCCCTTTCATCTTCTACTAAGCAAATGGTTCCTACTAAGTTCGGTTTATGGAATGCACGATCAATGAAACCAAAAATCACTGTCATGTGTGACCTTGTCATCTCCAGTCCCATTGATATTTTGGGTATTACCAAAACATGGTTATCTGGTGATAATCAGGACCACCGTGCAATTGCTGGTCTGACTTCTACATTACCGAATTACCAAGTTCATCACATCCCTCGTATAGACCGAGCCTGTGGTGGCGTTTGTGTACTTCTTCACTTCACTTCTTGCTTACTGGCCACTTTCCAGAAGCAATGAAACAACCCCACACCCACTCCCTTGCTCAAGAAACCAAACCTGGACACTGAACATCTCAAGAATTACAGGCCCATTGCCAATCTGTCGTTTCAAAGACAATCGAACGTGCAGCCACTGCCCAACTTCTAGATTACCTCTCGGACAACAATCTCCATGGAAATTTTCAGTCCGCTTACAGAAAACATCATAGTGTTGAGACTGCCCTTCTCAGTGTTCATAACGACCTACTTCTATCTGTGGATAAGGGGCGAGAAGCTGTTCTAGTCCTCCATGATTACTCATCTGCCTTCGACACAATAGATCATGAAACCATGCTTTAGCGTCTTACAAACAGATACGGCGTATACTGTCACGCAATCAGTTGGTTTGAATCCTACCTCAAAAACCGCACCCAGAGTGTTGTCATCAACGATGATCTTTCAAACCCTCAAGTACCAATCTGTGGTGTCCCCCAGGGATCTATCTTGGGTCCTATGTGTTTTACTCTGTACACATCACCCCTGAAAGACATCATTAAGGGCCATGATATTGACAGAATGATTTACGCCGACGACACGCAGGTCTATGTTATCATGAATGAGCAAGGTCGCCCAACTGTCATCCCACAGCTAGAAAATTGCCTTAAGGACATAAGATCATGGTCTGTTGAAAATAAATTGAAATTGAATGAAGAGAACACTGAGGTCATCCACATTACATCTCATTTCAGAAACTCTTCCCAACGTATACCTATCTTCATTGGCAGCTTTCCAATAGAACCTGTTCAGAAAGTGCGAGATCTAGGTGTGACTTTTCAGAACGATCTTCGGATGGACATCCATGTGAGGAATGTCTGCAAATCTTAAACCTTGCATTACACAAGATTTGACAAATCCACTACAGAAAAGCTTGTCCACGCTTTCATAACATGCCGCCTTGATTTATGTAATAGTCTTCTTCTTGGTTTACCTGACTCAACAATCTCCAAATTACAGCGAGTCCCAGAGAATGAGTTGGCTTGCAGCTAAATCTGGATGTCGAACACAGTGACCAGCCAATCGCAGACGCCTAAGCCTGGTAGTTGCAGAGATCTTTGGCAGGTTGCCATAAAGCAACCTGTTGCTGACTTTGTCCCTCCAACTCACGTCTAGAGCCATCCTCAGCATGCGAGTGTAGCAGCCATCAAGTCGAGCCGCTTGCTTTGTAGTAAGGGTCCATGCCTCAGAGCCGTAGAGTAGGATGGACTGCACGGAATAGAGCTTGTTTGAGTTTGACTGGCATCATAGACCTCCAGATCTTCTTGAGGTTTTGGCATGCCTTCCAAGCCGGTGCTTTCCTTACTCGGATGTCCTTGTCTGATGTGAGAGCCCAGGTATATGATGTTTTCTCTCACAGCAAGGATAGTGCCATCCTTGGTGTTGATTTTCACATCCCTAGTGTCAATGTTAAAGCACATGACTTCCGTCTTCTTGGCACTGATCTGCAGGCCATTCTTTTTGCATTCACTTTCCACACTGTGGAACAAGGCTTGTGCATTTTTGCACCGAATTCGAGACCAGAGCGATGTCATCTGCAAAGTCGAAGTCGGTCTCTACAACAGCGCTCACCCGTCTGCTTTGCCTTGGTGAGAGAGTGAAACCCAGCAGCTCCTCCCTCCCCATGATTGCTCGCCTCAGAGCATAGTCTAGGGCTATGACAAATAAATAGAGGCAAGTGTATCACCCTGCAGCACACCAGCCATGATCTCAAAGATATCCGACTCGCCATCTGGGGTCAGCACCCTTGCAGAAGTGTTTAATAGCATACATATCACTGATTGCCTGAACTATGCGTGCTGGGATTCCGTAGGCTTGCAGAATTTCCATGAGCTTCCCTCGGTGGATTGAGTCGAATTCCTTCGTGAAGTCGATGAAGGTCATCACAGCTGGAAGATGCGTCCTATTGACCCCTTCGATGATCCTTCTCAGAGCCAATATCTGTGAGACAGTGGACCTCTTTTTCTCTGAAGCCGTTCTGGTTTTTGCGCAGCAGAGGATCGAGAACTTGGCGGATTCTATTCAGAATCATCCTGTTGTAGACCTTGGCAACCATAGAGCTGAGGCTGATTCCTCTATAATTATCAGCCTTTGTAAGATCGCCTGTCTTAGGGATAGGAATTATGTTGAGCACTGTCCAATGTCTTGGTAGGTCTCTGTCTATGAAGGCCTTGTTGGAGATGTTTAGCACCAGGTCGTCTATGGGCACCCATTTTAGCACCTCAGGCATTATCCCATCTCCCCCGCAACTTTTCCCCATCGTTAATCGGCAAGCCCTAGAAAACAGGTTGTGTTTCCTCATCCTCTTTCTCCACTACTGGGGGGGCTACCGAGGAGGTTTTTGAAGTGACTGTACCACGAGTTGATTCAATCTTCCACAGTTTCTCCAGCGATCTGGTTTGGTTAAAAAGGGGAACCCTTCTCAGTAACTTTGACAAGGGCCCAGCCTTTGGAGCTTTGATTGTTATCAAGGCTGTCTCCGGTGTTCTTGATTTTCTTGGCTAGATCTTCAGCCATCACCTCATCATAGACCTTCTTGAGCTGTTCCTTCTTGCCAATATATCCGCCTTCTTCTTGTTTTCCCTCAGCAACGAAGTTGACAAATGCTGCCTCCATTTCTTGCCTGGCCTGGGTCATTTGAGTAGTACTTGACCTTCTTCCGTTTGGGTATAGGAGTCAGTACTGCTTGAGCAGCCCCTTCATTGAGCCTTGATGAAACGCTCGTACCTATCAGTTGCATCCTCATCCGCTTCCACTTCCAGAGATTCAAATCTGTTTCTCACTTCCACTGCATATTTCTCTTGCAATACTTGGTCGCACTCCAACACCCACACGTACTTGGCCTTTCTCCTCACCTGCTAAAAAGTTGTGTGTAGGGACTGACTGGATGGCATCGCTCAGTGTCTCATAGAAGGTACTCGTCACCTCATCTGTCGCTTTGCTGGTGGGCGAGTAAGCAGATATGATAGTAGTGGCCGGATTGATTTGGAATGTTGCCATGATAACTCTTTTGGAGAAAGATTTAACTCCAGTGAGCGTCTCCTTTGCTCTTGGACTCATCACAATTCCCACTCCGCCTCAAGCTGCGTGCGCCCTGTTGCGCCATGCTGATGACGTCACCAAGTACTGGTCGCCGATCTTGTGATGTTCCACTGTCTTGGTTGGGTCTTTGTGTATGATACGATGCTCCTGAATGCCCATAATCAAAATACTCTGAATGTTCATATTGTATGCCAATTCTTGTTGATCTTTTACTTCCCTGATTGTCCGGGTGTTCATTGTAGACAAAATTAGTCTTTCTTACATTTCAAAAGGTTCGCTTTGGTCCCGCCACACGCGTCAACCTCTCCCCTTTGAGGAAGCGGCGTCATCATGCCCGTAAGGACGTGTACTGGGCCCCACAGCTGTGCTCATGCTAAATCCCGGAGCTGGCAGCCGTATAGGATTTGTTTTGTTTAGTTGTGCCATCATTGTTGTCTTTCATTAGCTAGTTAAGACGGGGTCCGCCAAGCCTCTCCGTCTCTCTACTGGTCGTTGGGGTGGATAGTCCCACCCTCATCCGCCATTGCCATTGGAGATCAAGTCTCTCTTCCGCCAGATGTGCAGAGCCATCTACCACCGTAACCCAGGCAGGGGAGCAAAGAGGTTGCTGGTACTTGCTCAAGGCACGACCTTGGGCTTCAGATGGAAGGAGTTGCCATATTCCTCCTACGTGCGGCGGTCAGTCCGTCAAGACAAACAAACCACACCCGGTACCTTCTCCTAGGTAGACTGCCCACTTAGACTAACAAGTTCTACCTACCCGGGTTTGTGATCAGAGTACCATCTCCTAGGTGAGTTGCCTCCCATGGCTGACGAATCCCACCTGCCCGGAGTAATCTGTTTTTGAGGAGCCAGAAACTCGCCTTTCACACCTCTGCCTTCTGTTTTAAACAGGGGTCGGCACAAGAAGCCAGGCGGTAAGAGGAGACTAGGAGAGGCTATTTGAGACGCAGACCGTGTGGGACATTTTGTGAATGAGAAGTAGCTCAATACTTCTCATAATCCCAGTCATTCCTAGCCTAGCCCTTTAACCCTCATTGGGACTCCGGGTGTAATGCGCTTTTTAAGAACGGTTTATTATTATTATTATAAATTTGTATGTAACCTACTTACAGATGATACATTTAGTAGCTGCCTTCCTGAGCAAAGAACACAAACACATAGCCATAAATTAACAAACAGTAATCACCTCTACATTCTTTGCTGCAAAACTAACCAGTATAAATACAGTCATGTAGGCAATTGAACACAAACAAAAAATGTATTCATTTTATTTATAATTTTTATCTAGCTTCCATTTTTTTAAACTGCGATTTTTGCTATTGTTGTTTTGTTTTTACTATCTTTGCTCTCTATGTCTGGGTTGCTGTCAGTGTTTGACTATGACAATTTTTTACTCTTCTTAATATTGTAAAAGTAAAATTCAATTCAGCCTCATAAAAGGCTGTGAAGTTTTATTTCTGAAATGAACCAAGCATAAATAATAACTAACATTACATCTGTCTACTCATAAAAATTTCCTCACAGTTGCACGCATAAAAGTTCATTCTTCGGATGCTTATCCATCTCGTATCAGACCATGAGTTAAATCCAGTCCATTAAATATTAGAAAGACAGTTTGCCAACTTTGATACACCATCAGTATCCATTCACAATAGAAACCAAGTTCAGTGATGTTTCTTTTCAGTCTTTTTCAGACAAAAATACGAGGTTTTGGTTAAAGGAGGTTAAAGAAAATCCTACAATTTTAGAACCAATTATATTTTCAGTTATTTTTCAATGATATTAAATCCCTTTTATAGAACACCCATAAAAAAACAAAAAGCTTTATGAGAAACTCTAATTATTACTTGAATTCATCCTTGAATTACTTGATTTTTGAAAGAATAAAAGAAAAAGTCTAATTTTCATATATGAATGTAGTCCATTATGCTTTGTAGCTTGCCAGACATCGTCAAAGAAAACTAGAGCATATAAAGTGATCAACAAAGCAAATATATCAATTTTTGCTTTGTGAAATATTTTAGGCTTTAGGTACTGTTCTGTTCTGTTCATGTTAATCCCAGTAATTTGTTTTATGGAAGTTGCTGTAAATTTGTATGTCTCCAATCAAGCTTAGATTTAACTAATGGCTTCAGAACAACCTGTTTTCTGATACAAAAAGAGTCTCTGAGCATTCTGACGACGGAATTAGTCTCAGAGCAATTTTTAAATTTGTATGTCTCCAATCAAGCTTAGATTGAACTAATGGCTTCAGAACGACCTGTTTTCTCACACAAAATCAGTCTAAGAGCAATCTGAGCACGGGATAAGTCTCACAGCAGATTTTAATTTTGTTGTCTCCAATCTCCCTGAGATTCAACTAATGCCTTCAGAACAACCTGTTTTCTGATACAAAATGAGTCTCAGAGCACTTTCATATTTTTTTGTCTCCAATCAAGCTTAGATTCAACTAATTGCTTCAGAACGACCTGTTTTCTCGTACAAAATCAGTCTAAGAGCAATCTGAGCAAGGGATAAGTCTCCCAGCAATTTTTAATTTGTTTGTCTCCAATCTCCCTGAGATTCAACTAATGGCTTCAGAACAACCTGTTTTCTGATACAAAATGAGTCTCAGAGCACTTTCATATTTTTGTTGTCTCCAATCAAGCTTAGATTCAACTAATGGCTTCAGAACAACCTGTTTTCTCGTACAAAAATCAGTCTAACAGCAATCTGAGCACAGGATAAGTCTCAGAGCAATTTTTTATTTTTGTTGTCTCCAATCAAGCTTAGATTCAACTAATGGCTTCAGAACGACCTGTTTTCTCACACAAAATCAGTCTAACAGCAATTTGATCACAGGATAAGTCTCACAGCAATTTTCTATTTTATTGTCTCCAATCTCCTTGAGATTCAACTAATGGCTTCAGAACAACCTGTTTTCTGATACAAAATCAGTCTTAGAGCAATCTGACCACGGAGTGAGTCTCAGAGCAATTTTTTATTTTTGTTGTCTCCAATCCAGCTTAGATTCAACTAATATCAGTCTCAGAGCATTCTAATCACGAAATTAGTCTCAGAGCAATTTTTTATTTTTGTATGTCTCCAATCAAGCTTAGATTCAACTAATGGCTTCAGAACAACCTGTTTTCTGATACAAAAAGAGTCTCTGAGCATTCTGACCACGGAATTAGTCTCAGAGCATTTTTTTAAATTTGTATGTCTCCAATCAAGCTTAGATTCAACTAATTGCTTCAGAACGACCTGTTTTCTTGTACAAAATCAGTCTAAGAGCAATCTGAGCAAGGGATAAGTCTCCCAGCAATTTTTTTAATTTTTGTCTCCAATCTCCCTGAGATTCAACTAATGGCTTCAGAACAACCTGTTTTCTGATACAAAATGAGTCTCAGAGCACTTTCATATTTGTTTGTCTCCAATCAAGCTTAGATTCAACTAATTGCTTCAGAACGACCTGTTTTCTCGTACAAAATCAGTCTAAGAGCAATCTGAGCAAGGGATAAATGTCTCCCAGCAATTTTTAATTTTTTTGTCTCCAATCTCCCTGAGATTCAACTAATGGCTTCAGAACGATCTGTTTTCTGATACAAAATCAGGCTCAGAGCATTCTAATCACGAAATTAGTCTCAGAGCAATTTTAATTTTGTTTTGTCTCCAATCTCCCTGAGATTCAACTATTGGCTTCAGAACAACCTGTTTTCTGATACCAAAAAAATCTCTGAGCATTCTGACCACGGAATTAGTCTCAGAGCAATTTTTTTAAATTTGTATGTCTCCAATCAAGCTTAGATTCAACTAATTGCTTCAGAACGACCTGTTTTCTCGTACAAAATCAGTCTAAGAGCAATCTGAGCAAGGGATAAGTTTCCCAGCAATTTTTAATTTTTTTGTCTCCAATCTCCCTGTGATTCAACTAATGGCTTCAGAACAACCTTTTTTCTGATACAAATGAGTCTCAGAGCAATTTTTGTTTTTTTTGTCTCCAATCTCCCTGAGATTCAACTATTGGCTTCAGAACAACCTGTTTTCTGATACAACAAAGAGTCTCTGAGCATTCTGACCACAAAATTAGTCTCAGAGCAATTATTATTTTTTTTGTCTCCAATCTCCCTGAGATTCAACTATTGGCTTCAGAACAACCTGTTTTCTGATACAAAAAGAGTCTCTGAGCATTCTGACCACAAAATTAGTCTCAGAGCAATTATTATTTTTTTTTGTCTCCAATCTCCCTGAGATTCAACTATTGGCTTCAGAACAACCTGTTTTCTGATACAAAAAGAGTCTCTGAGCATTCTGACCACGGAATTAGTCTCAGAGCAATTTTTTTAATTTGTATGTCTCCAATCAAGCTTAGATTCAACTAATGGCTTCAGAACGGCCTGTTTTCTCGGACAAAATCAGTCTGAGAGCAATCTGAGCACGGGATAATTCTCACAGCAATTTATTAATTTTATTATCTCTAATCTCCTTCAGACTCAACTAATGGCTTCATAACGACCTGTTTTCTCGTACAAAATCAGTCTAAGAGCAATCTGAGCACTGGATAAGTCTCAGAGCAATTTTTTATTTTTGTTGTCTCCAATCAAGCTTAGATTCAACTAATGGCTTCAGAACAACCTGTTTTCGGATACAAAAAGAGTCTCAGAGCATTCTGACCACGGAATTAGTCTCAGAGCAATTTTTTAATTTGTATGTCTCCAATCAAGCTTAAATTCAACTAATGGCTTCAGAACAACCTATTTTCTCACACAAAATCAGTCTGAGGGCAATCTGAGCACGGGATAAGTCTCACAGCAATTTTTAATTTTTTTTGTCTCCAATCTCCCTGAGATTCAACTAATGGCTTCAGAACAACCTGTTTTCTGATACAAAATGAGTCTCAGAGCATTCTGACCACGGAGTGAGTCTCAGAGCAATTTTTTAATTTTTATGTCTCCAATCAAGCTTAGATTCAACTAATGGCTTCAGAACGATCTGTTTTCTCGTACAAATCAGTCTAAGAGCAATATGAGCACGGGATAATTCTCAGAGCAATTTATTAATTTTTTTGTCTCCAATCTCCCTGAGATTCAACCAATGGCTTCAGAACGATCTGTTTTCTGATACAAAATCAGGCTCAGAGCATTCTAATCACGAAATTAGTCTCAGAGCAATTTTAATTTTGTTTTGTCTCCAATCTCCCTGAGATTCAACTATTGGCTTCAGAACAACCTGTTTTCTGATACCAAAAAATCTCTGAGCATTCTGACCACGGAATTAGTCTCAGAGCAATTTATTAATTTTTTTGTCTCCAATCTCCCTGAGATTCAACTAATGGCTTCAGAACAACCTTTTTTCTGATACAAAATGAGTCTCAGAGCACTTTTATATTTTTGGTGTCTCCAATCAAGCTTAGATTCAACTAATGGCTTCAGAACAACCTGTTTTGTCGTACAAAAATCAGTCTAACAGCAATCTGAGCACAGGATAAGTCTCAGAGCAATTTTTTTATTTTTGTATGTCTCCAATCAAGCTTAGATTCAACTAATGGCTTCAGAACAACCTTTTTTCTAATACAAAAAGAGTCTCTGAGCATTCTGACCACGGAATTAGTCTCAGAGCAATTTTTTAATTTGTATGTCTCAAATCAAGCTTAAATTCAACTAATGGCTTTAGAACAACCTATTTTCTCACACAAAATCAGTCTGAGGGCAATCTGAGCACGGGATAAGTCTCACAGCAATTTTTAATTTTTTTGTCTCCAATCTCCTGGAGACTCAACAAATGGCTTCAGAACAACCTGTCTTCTGGTACAAAATCAGTCTCAGAGCATTCTGACCACGGAATGAGTCTCAGAGCAATCTTTAAATTTGTTTGTCTCTAATCAAGCTGATATTCAACTAGAGGCTTCAGAATGACCTGTTTTCTTATACAAAATGAGTCTCAGAGCAATTTTTAAATTTGTATGTCTCCAATCAAGCTTAGATTCAACTAATGGCTTCAGAACGATCTGTTTTCTCGTACAAAATCAGTCTAACAGCAATCTGAGCACAGGATAAGTCTCACAGCAATTTTTTATTTATTGTCTCCAATCTCCTTGAGATTCAACTAATGGCTTCAGAACAAATTGTTTTCTGATACAAAATCAGTCTCAGAGCATTCTGACCACGGAGTGAGTCTCAGAGCAATTTTTTATTTTTGTTGTCTCCAATCAACCTTAGATTCAACTAATGGCTTCAGAACAACCTGTTTTCTGATACAAAAAGAGTCTCTGAGCATTCTGACCACAAAATTAGTCTCAGAGCAATTATTATTTTTTTTTGTCTCCAATCTCCCTGAGATTCAACTATTGGCTTCAGAACAACCTGTTTTCTGATACGAAAAGAGTCTCTGAGCATTCTGACCACGGAATTAGTCTCAGAGCAATTTTTTTTAATTTGTATGTCTCCAATCAAGCTTAGATTCAACTAATGGCTTCAGAACGGCCTGTTTTCTCGGACAAAATCAGTCTGAGAGAAATCAGAGCACGGGATAATTCTCACAGCAATTTATTAATTTTATTATCTCTAATCTCCTTCAGACTCAACTAATGGCTTCATAACGACCTGTTTTCTCGTACAAAATCAGTCTAAGAGCAATCTGAGCACTGGATAAGTCTCACAGCAATTTTTAATTTCATTGTCTCCAATCTCCCTTAGATTCAACTAATGGCTTCAGAACAACCTGTTTTCTGATACAAAATGAGTCTCAGAGCATTCTGACCACGGAGTGAGTCTCAGAGCAATTTTTTAATTTTTATGTCTCCAATCAAGCTTAGATTCAACTAATGGCTTCAGAACGATCTGTTTTCTGGTACAAAATCGGTCTAAGAGCAATATGAGCACGGGATAATTCTCAGAGCAATTTATTAATTTTTTTGTCTCCAATCTCCCTGAGATTCAACCAATGGCTTCAGAACGAAATGTTTTCTGATACAAAATCAGGCTCAGAGCATTCTAATCACGAAATTAGTCTCAGAGCAATTTTAATTTTGTTTTGTCTCCAATCTCCCTGAGATTCAACTATTGGCTTCAGAACAACCTGTTTTCTGATACCAAAAAAATCTCTGAGCATTCTGACCACGGAATTAGTCTCAGAGCAATTTTTTTAATTTGTATGTCTCCAATCAAACTTAGATTCAACTAATGGCTTCAGAACGACCTGTTTTCTCGTACAAAATCAGTCTAAGAGCAATCTGAGCAAGGGATAAGTTTCCCAGCAATTTTTAATTTTTTTGTCTCCAATCTCCCTGAGATTCAACTAATGGCTTCAGAACAACCTGTTTTCTGATACAAAATGAGTCTCAGAGCACTTTTATATTTTTGTTGTCTCCAATCAAGCTTAGATTCAACTAATGGCTTCAGAACAACCTGTTTTCTCGTACAAAAAATCAGTCTAACAGCAATCTGAGCACAGGATAAGTCTCAGAGCAATTTTTAATTTTTTTTGTCTCCAATCAAGCTTAGATTCAACTAATGGCTTCAGAACGACCTGTTTTCTCCCACAAAATCAGTCTAACAGCAATCTGATCACAGGATAAGTCTCACAGCAATTTTCTATTTTATTGTCTCCAATCTCATTGAGATTCAACTAATGGCTTCAGAACAACCTGTTTTCTGATACAAAATCAGTCTTAGAGCATTCTGACCACGGAGTGAGTCTCAGAGCAAATTTTTATTTTTGTTGTCTCCAATCCAGCTTAGATTCAACTAATATCAGTCTCAGAGCATTCTAATCACGAAATTAGTCTCAGAGCAATTTTTTTTTTTTTTTCCTCCAATCTCCCTGAGATTCAACTATTGGCTTCAGAACAACCTGTTTTCTGATACAAAAAGAGTCTCTGAGCATTCTGACCACGGAATTAGTCTCAGAGCAATTTTTTTAATTTGTATGTCTCCAATCAAGCTTAAATTCAACTAATGGCTTCAGAACGACCTGTTTTCTCACACAAAATCAGTCTGAGAGCAATCTGAGCACGGGATAAGTCTCACAGCAATTTTTAATTTTTTTGTCTCCAATCTCCTGGAGACTCAACTAATGGCTTCAGAACAACCTGTTTTCTGGTACAAAATCAGTCTCAGAGCATTCTGACCACGGAATGAGTCTCAGAGCAATCTTTAAATTTGTTTGTCTCTAATCAAGCTGATATTCAACTAGAGGCTTCAGAATGACCTGTTTTCTTATACAAAATGAGTCTCAGAGCATTCTGACCACGGAGTGAGTCTCAGAGCAATTTTTTAATTTGTATGTCTCCAATCAAGCTTAGATTCAACTAATGGCTTCAGAACGATCTGTTTTCTCGTACAAAATCAGTCTAACAACAATCTGAGCACAGGATAAGTCTCACAGCAATTTTTTATTTATTGTCTCCAATCTCCTTGAGATTCAACTAATGGCTTCAGAACAAATTGTTTTCTGATACAAAATCAGTCTCAGAGCATTCTGACCACGGAGTGAGTCTCAGAGCAATTTTTTATTTTTGTTGTCTCCAATCAACCTTAGATTCAACTAATGGCTTCAGAACAACCTGTTTTCTGATACAAAATCAGTCTGAGAGCATTCTAATCACGAAATTAGTCTCAGAGCAATTTTTTTTTTTTTTTGTCTCCAATCTCCCTAAGATTCAACTATTGGCTTCAGAACAACCTGTTTTCTGATACAAAAAGAGTCTCTGAGCATTCTGACCACAAAATTAGTCTCAGAGCAATTATTATTTTTTTTGTCTCCAATCTCCCTGAGATTCAACTATTGGCTTCAGAACAACCTGTTTTCTGATACAAAAAGAGTCTCTGAGCATTCTGACCACGGAATAAGTCTCAGAGCAATTTTTTAATTTGTATGTCTCCAATCAAGCTTAGATTCAACTAATGGCTTCAGAACGGCCTGTTTTCTCGGACAAAATCAGTCTGAGAGAAATCTGAGCACGGGGTAATTCTCACAGCAATTTATTAATTTTATTATCTCTAATCTCCTTCAGACTCAACTAATGGCTTCATAACGACCTGTTTTCTCGTACAAAATCAGTCTAAGAGCAATCTGAGCACTGGATAAGTCTCACAGCAATTTTTAATTTCATTGTCTCCAATCTCCCTGAGATTCATCTAATGGCTCAGAACAACCTGTTTTCTGATACAAAATGAGTCTCAGAGCATTCTGACCACGGAGTGAGTCTCAGGGCAATTTTTTAATTTTTATGTCTCCAATCAAGCTTAGATTCAACTAATGGCTTCAGAACGATCTGTTTTCTCGTACAAAAATCAGTCTAAGAGCAATATGAGCACGGGATAATTCTCAGAGCAATTTATTAATTTTATTGTCTCCAATATCCTTGAGACTCAACTAATGTCTTCATAACGACCTGTTTTCTGGTACAAAATCAGTCTCAGAGCAATCTGAGCACGGGATAAGTCTCCCAGCAATTTTTAATTTTTTTGTCAACAATCTCCCTTAGATTCAACTAATTGCTTAAGAACAACCTGTTTTCTTATACAAAATGAGTCTCAGAGCACTTTATATTTTTGTTGTCTCCAATCAAGCTTAGATTCATTTAATGGCTTCAGAACAACCTGTTTTCTTATACAAAATGAGTCTCAGAGCATTCTGACCACGGAGTGAGTCTCAGAGCAATTTTTTATTTTTGTTGTCTCCAATCTCCCTGAGATTCAACTAATGGCTTCAGAACAACCTGTTTTCTGATACAAAATGAGTCTCAGAGCACTTTTATATTTTTGTTGTCTCCAATCAAGCTTAGATTCAACTAATGGCTTCAGAACAACCTGTTTTCTGATACAAAATGAGTCTCAGAGCACTTTTATATTTTTGTTGTCTCCAATCAAGCTTATATTCAACTAATGGCTTCAGAACAACCTGTTTTCTGGTACAAAATCAGTCTAACAGCAATCTGAGCACAGGATAAGTCGTAAAGCAATTTTTTATTTTTGTTGTCTCCAATCAAGCTTAGATTCAACTAATGGCTTCAGAACGACCTGTTTTCTCGTACAAAATCAGTCTAACAGCAATCTGAGCACAGGATAAGTCTCAGAGCAATTTTTTTATTTTTGTATGTCTCCAATCAAGCTTAGATTCAACTAATGGCTTCAGAACAACCTGTTTTCGGATACAAAAAGAGTCTCTGAGCATTCTGACCACGGAATTAGTCTCAGAGCAATTTTTTAATTTGTATGTCTCCAATCAAGCTTAAATTCAACTAATGGCTTCAGAACAACCTATTTTCTCACACAAAATCAGTCTGAGGGCAATCTGAGCACGGGATAAGTCTCACAGCAATTTTTAATTTTTTTGTCTCCAATCTCCTGGAGACTCAACAAATGGCTTAAGAACAACCTGTTTTCTGGTACAAAATCAGTCTCAGAGCATTCTGACCACGGATTGAGTCTCAGAGCAATCTTTAAATTTGTTTGTCTCTAATCAAGCTGATATTCAACTAGAGGCTTCAGAATGACCTGTTTTCTTATACAAAATGAGTCTCAGAGCATTCTGACCACGGAGTGAGTCTCAGAGCAATTTTTAAATTTGTATGTCTCCAATCAAGCTTAGATTCAACTAATGGCTTCAGAACGATCTGTTTTCTCGTACAAAATCAGTCTAACAGCAATCTGAGCACAGGATAAGTCTCACAGCAATTTTTATTTATTGTCTCCAATCTCCTTGAGATTCAACTAATGGATTCAGAACAAATTGTTTTCTGATACAAAATCAGTCTCAGAGCATTCTGACCACGGAGTGAGTCTCAGAGCAATTTTTTATTTTTGTTGTCTCCAATCAACCTTAGATTCAACTAATGGCTTCAGAACAACCTGTTTTCTGATACAAAATCAGTCTGAGAGCATTCTAATCACGAAATAAGTCTCAGAGCAATTTTTTTTTTTTTTTGTCTCCAATCTCCCTGAGATTCAACTATTGGCTTCAGAACAATCTGTTTTCTGATACAAAAAGAGTCTCTGAGCATTCTGACCACAAAATGAGTCTCAGAGCATTCTGACCACGGAGTGAGTCTCAGAGCAATTTTTTAATTGTTATGTCTCCAATCAAGCTTAGATTCAACTAATGGCTTCAGAACGATCTGTTGTCTCGTACAAAATCAGTCTAAGAGCAATATGAGCACGGGATAATTCTCAGAGCAATTTATTAATTTTATTGTCTCCAATCTCCTTGAGACTCAACTAATGTCTTCATAACGACCTGTTTTCTGGTACAAAATCAGTCTCAGAGCAATCTGAGCACGGGATAAGTCTCCCAGCAATTTTTATTTTTTTTGTCAACAATCTCCCTGAGATTCAACTAATTGCTTAAGAACAACCTGTTTTCTTATACAAAATGAGTCTCAGAGCATTCTGACCACCGAGTGAGTCTCAGAGCAATTTTTTATTTTTGTTGTCTCCAATCTCCCTGAGATTCAACTAATGGCTTCAGAACAACCTGTTTTCTGATACAAAATGAGTCTCAGAGCACTTTTATATTTTTGTTGTCTCCAATCAAGCTTTGATTCAACTAATGGCTTCAGAACGACCTGTTTTCTCGTAAAAAAATCAGTCTAACAGCAATCTGAGCACAGGATGAGTCTCAGAGCAATTATATATTTTTGTATGTCTCCAATCAAGCTTAGATTCAACTAATGGCTTCAGAACAACCTGTTTTCGGATACAAAAAGAGTCTCTGAGCATTCTGACCACGGAATTAGTCTCAGAGCAATTTTTTTAATTTGTATGTCACCAATCAAGCTTAAATTTAACTAATGGCTTCAGAACAACCTGTTTTCTCACACAAAATCAGTCTGAGAGCAATCTGAGCACGGGATAAGTCTCACAGCAATTTTTAACAAAATAAAAATTGCTCTGAGACTCACTCCGTGTCAGAATGCTCTAGACTGATTTTGTATCAGAAAACAGTTGTTCTGAAGCCATTAGTTGAATCTAGGAATTGGAGACAACAAAAATAAAAATTGCTGTGAGACTTATCCTGTGCTCAGATTGCTCTTAGACTGATTTTGTACAGAAAACAGTCGTTCTGAAGCCATTAGTTGAATCTAAGCTTGATTGGAGACAATCAAAATTAAATAGTGCTCTGAGACTAATTCGTGATTAGAATGCTCTGACTGATTTTGTATCAGAAAACAGGTTGTTCTGAAGCCATTAGTTGAATCTAAGGATTGGAGACAAACAAAATAAAAATTGCTATAGACTATTATCCGTGCTCAGATTGCTCTTAGCACTGATTTGTAAGAAACAGGTCAGTCTGAAGCCATTAGTTGAATCTAAGCTTGATTGGAGACAATCAAAATTAAATATGCTCTGAGACTAATTTCGTGATAGAATGCTCTGAGACTGATTTTGTACAGAAAACAGGTTTGTTCTGAAGCCATTAGTTGAATCTAAGCTTGATTGGAGACAACAAAAATAAAAATTGCTTGAGACTTATCCCGTGCTCAGATTGCTCTTAGACTGATTTTGTATCAGAAAACAGGTCGTTTCTGAAGCCATTAGTTGAATCTAAGCTTGATTGGAGACAACAAAAATAAAAAATTGCTTGAGACTATCCGTGTCAGATTGCTCTTAGACTGATTTTGTACAGAAAACAGGTTGTTCTGAAGCCATTAGTTGAATCTAAGCTTGATTGGAGACAAAAAAAATTAAAAATTGCTTGAGACTTATCCGTGTCAGAATGCTCTTAGACTGATTTTGTATCAGAAAACAGGTTGTTCTGAAGCCATTAGTTGAATCTAAGCTTGATTGGAGACAACAAAAATAAAAATTGCTATGAGACTTATCCCGTGCTCAGATTGCTCTTAGACTGATTTTGTACGAGAAAACAGGTCTTCTGAAGCCATTAGTTGAATCTAAGCTTGATTGGAGACAACAAAATAAAAATTGCTCTGAGACTAATTTCGTGTCAGAATGCTCTAGACTGATTTTGTACAGAAAACAGGTTGTTCTGAAGCCATTAGTTGAATCTAAGCTGATTGGAGACAAAAAATAAAAATTGCTTGAGACTTATCTCGTGCTCAGATTGCTCTTAGACTGATTTTGTACTGAGAAAACAGGTCGTCTGAAGCCATTAGTTGAATCTAAGCTTGATTGGAGACAACAAAAATAAAAATTGCTTGAGACTATCCCGGGGTCAGAATGCTCTAGACTGATTTTGTACAGAAAACAGGTGTTCTGAAGCCATTAGTTGAATCTCAAGCTTGATTGGAGACAAAAAATTAAAATGCTTGAGACTATTCGTGTTAGATTGCTCTAGACTGATTTTGTACAGAAAACAGTTTTCTGAAGCCATTAGTTGAATCTAAGTTGATTGGAGACAAAAAAATAAAAATTGCTTGAGACTTATCGTGCTCAGATTGCTCTAGACTGATTTTGTACAGAAAACAGGTCGTTCTGAAGCCATTAGTTGAATCTAAGCTTGATTGGAGACAAAAAATAAAAATTGCTCTGAGACTCACTCCGTGTCAGAATGCTCTAGACTGATTTTGTATCAGAAAACAGGTTGTTCTGAAGCCAAAGTTGAATCTCAGGAGATTGGAGACAAAAAAATTAAAAATTGCTTGAGACTTATCCTGGCTCAGATGCTCTTAGACTGATTTTGTACAGAAAACAGGTCGTTCTGAAGCCATTAGTTGAATCTAAGCTTGATTGGAGACAACAAAAATAAAAATTGCTATGAGACTTATTCCGTGCTCAGATTGCTCTTAGACTGATTTTGTACGAGAAAACAGGTGTTCTGAAGCCATTAGTTGAATCTAAGCTTGATTGGAGACAAAAAAATAAAAATTGCTATGAGACTTATCCCGTGCTCAGATGCTCTTAGACTGATTTTGTACAGAAAACAGGTCGTTCTGAAGCCATTAGTTGAATCTAAGCTTGATTGGAGACAAAAAAATAAAAATTGCTTGAGACTAATTCGTGTTAGAATGCTCTAGACTGATTTTGTATCAGAAAACAGGTTGTTCTGAAGCCATTAGTTGAATCTAAGCTTGATTGGAGACAACAAAAATAAAAATTGCTTGAGACTTATCCGTGCTCAGATTGCTCTTAGACTGATTTTGTACGAGAAAACAGGTCGTTCTGAAGCCATTAGTTGAATCTAAGCTTGATTGGAGACAAAAAAAATAAAAATTGCTATGAGACTTATCCGTGCTCAGATTGCTCTTAGACTGATTTTGTACAGAAAACAGTTATCTGAAGCCATTAGTTGAATCTAAGCTTGATTGGAGACAACAAAAATAAAAATTGCTGTGAGACTTATCTGTGCTCAGATTGCTCTAGACTGATTTTGTACAGAAAACAGGTCGTTCTGAAGCCATTAGTTGAATCTAAGCTTGATTGGAGACAATCAAAATTAAAAGTGCTCTGAGACTAATTTCGTGATTAGAATGCTCTGAGACTGATTTTGTATCAGAAAACAGGTTGTTCTGAAGCCATTAGTTGAATCTCAAGGGATTGGAGACAAACAAAATAAAAATTGCTATGAGACTTATCCGTGCTCAGATTGCTCTTAGACTGATTTTGTACAGAAAACAGTCGTTCTGAAGCCATTAGTTGAATCTAAGCTTGATTGGAGACAACAAAAAAAAATTGCTATGAGACTTATCCGTGTCAGATTGCTCTTAGACTGATTTTGTACGAGAAAACAGGTATCTGAAGCCATTAGTTGAATCTAAGCTTGATTGGAGACAACAAAAATAAAAAAATTGCTTGAGACTTATCCGTGCTCAGATTGCTCTTAGACTGATTTTGTACGAGAAAACAGGTCGTTCTGAAGCCATAGTTGAATCTCAGCTTGATTGGAGACAATCAAAAATTAAAATGTGCTTGAGACTAATTTGTGTTAGAATGCTCTGAGACTGATTTTGTATTCCGTGGTCAGAATGCTCTAAGACTGATTTTGTATCAGGAAAACAGGTTGTTCTGAAGCCATAGTTGAATCTAGGGAGATTGGAGACAATAAAATAAAAATTGTGTGAGACTTATCCGTGCTCAGATTGCTCTTAGACTGATTTTGTACGAGAAAACAGTGTTCTGAAGCATTAGTTGAATCTAAGCTTGATTGGAGACAATCAAAATAAAAATTGCTGTGAGACTTTTCGTGTTAGATGCTCTAGACTGATTTTGTATCAGAAAAATAGTTTCTGAAGCCATTAGTTGAATCTAAGCTTGATTGGAGACAAAAAAATAAAAATTGCTATGAGACTTATCTTGTGCTCAGATTGCTCTTAGACTGATTTTGTACGAGAAACAGGTCATCTGAAGCCATTAGTTGAATCTAAGCTTGATTGGAGACAACAAAAATAAAATTGCTTGAGACTTTTGTGCTCAGATTGCTCTTAGACTGATTTTGTACGAGAAAACAGTGTATCTGAAGCCATTAGTTGAATCTAAGCTTGATTGGAGACAAAAAAAATAAAAATTGCTTGAGACTTTCCGTGCTAGATTGCTCTTAGACTGATTTTGTACAGAAAAAGGTATTGAAGCCATTAGTTGAATCTAAGCTTGATTGGAGACAAAAAAATAAAATTGCTTGAGACTTATCTTGTGTCGATGCTCTAGACTGATTTTGTACAGAAAACAGGTGTTTGAAGCCATTAGTTGAATCTAAGCTTGATTGGAGACAAAAAAATAAAATTGCTATGAACTTATTCCGTGTCAGATTGCTCTTAGACTGATTTTGTACAGAAAACAGGTCATTCTGAAGCCATTAGTTGAATCTAAGCTTGATTGGAGACAACAAAATTAAAATGCTCTGAGACTAATTTTGTGTTAGATGCTCTGAGACTGATTTTGTATCAGAAAACAGGTTGTTCTGAAGCCATTAGTTGAATCTAAGCTTGATTGGAGACAAAAAAAATAAAAATTGCTTGAGACTTATCCGTGTCAGATGCTCTTAGACTGATTTTGTATCAGAAAACAGGTTGTTCTGAAGCCATTAGTTGAATCTAAGCGTGATTGGAGACAAAAAAATAAAAATTGCTTGAGAATTATCCCGTGCTCAGATTGCTCTTAGACTGATTTTGTACAGAAAACAGGTGTTCTGAAGCCATTAGTTGAATCTAAGCTTGATTGGAGACAAAAAATAAAAATTGCTTAGAGACTATCTCGTGCAGATTGCTCTTAGACTGATTTTGTACAGAAAACAGGTGTTCTGAAGCCATTAGTTGAATCTAGCTTGATTGGAGACAACAAAATTAAAAATTGCTTGAGACTACTCGTGGTCAGAATGCTCTAAGACTGATTTTGTATCAGAAAACAGTTGTTCTGAAGCCATAGTATAGGATTGGAGACAAAAATTAAAATGCTTAGACTGTGTAGATTGCTCTAGACTGATTTTGTACAGAAAACAGTGTCTAACATATTGATAAGGATGGAAAAAAATAAAAATTGTTGAGACTTATCCCGTGCTCAGATTGCTCTTAGACTGATTTTGTACGAGAAAACAGGTCAATCTGAAGCCTTGTTTGAATCTAAGCTTGATTGAGACAACAAAAATAAAAAATTGCTCTAGACTAATTTCGTGATTAGAATGCTCTGGGACTGATTTTGTATCAGAAAACAGGTTGTTCTGAAGCCATAGTTGAATCTCAGGGAGATTTGAGACAATAAAATTAAAAATTGCTGTGAGACTTATCTTGTGCTCAGATTGCTTGTAGACTGATTTTGTACGAGAAAACAGGTCGTTCTGAAGCCATTAGTTGAACCTAAGCTTGATTGGAGACAAAAAAAAATAAAAAAGGGCTCTGAGACTAATTTTGTGATTACAATGCTCTGAGACTGATTTGTATCAGAAAACAGGTTGTTCTGAAGCCAAGTTGAATCTCAGGGAGATTGGAGACAATAAAATTAAAAATTGCTTGAGACTTATCTGCGCTCAGATTGCTCTTAGACTGATTTTGTACAGAAAACAGGTCATTCTGAAGCCATTAGTTGAATCTGAGCTTGATTGGAGACAATCAAAATTAAAAGTATCTGAGACTAATTTCGTGATTAGAATGCTCTGAGACTGATTTTGTATCAGAAAAAGGTTGTTCTGAAGCCATTAGTTGAATCTCAGGGAGATTGGAGACAACAAAATAAAAATTGCTATGAGATATCCCGTGTTCAGATTGCTCTTAGATGATTTTGTACGAGAAAACAGGTCGTTCTGAAGCCATTAGTGAACCTAAGCTTGATTGAGACAAAAAAATTAAAAATGCTTGAGGAAATTTCTGTGATCATGCTCAGAGACTGATTTTGTATCAGAAAACAGGTTGTTCTGAAGCCATTAGTTGAATCTAAGCTGATTGGAGACAAAAAAATAAAATTGCTATGAGAATTATCCGTGTCAGATTGCTCTTAGACTGATTTTGTACGAGAAAACAGGTCGTTTTGAAGCCATTAGTTGAATCTAAGCTTGATTGGAGACAACAAAAAAAAAATTGCTCTGAGACTCATCTCGTGGTCAGAATGCTCTAGACTGATTTTGTATCAGAAAACAGATTGTTCTGAAGCCATTAGTTGAATTTAAGCTTGATTGGAGACAACAAAATAAAAAATTGCTCTGAGACTCTCCGTGTCAGAATGCTTTAGACTGATTTTGTATCAGAAAACAGATTGTTCTGAAGCCATTAGTTGATTTAAGGAGATTGGAGACAAAAAAATTAAAAATTGTTGTGAGACTTATCCGTGCTCAGATTGCTCTTAGACTGATTTTGTACGAGACAATAAAATTAAAAATTGCTGTGAGACTTATCTTGTGCTCAGATTGCTTTAGACTGATTTTGTACGAGAAAACAGGTCGTTCTGAAGCCATTAGTTGAATCTAAGCTTGATTGGAGACAAAAAAAATAAAAATGGGCTCTGAGCTAATTTTGTTCAATGCTCCAGACTGATTTTGTATCAGAAAAACAGGTTGTTCTGAAGCCATAGTTGAATCTAGGCTGATTGGAGACAAAAAATAAAAATTGCTGTGAGACTTATCTTGCGCTCAGATTGCTCTTAGACTGATTTTGTACAGAAAAACAGGTCATTCTGAAGCCATTAGTTGAATCTAGCTTGATTGGAGACAATCAAAATTAAATAGTATCTCTGAGACTAATTTCGTGATTAGAATGCTCTGAGACTGATTTTGTATCAGAAAACAGGTGTTCTGAAGCCATTAGTTGAATCTCAGGAGATTGGAGACAAACAAAATAAAAATTGCTATGAGACTATTCCGTGTCAGATTGCTCTTAGAATGATTTTGTACGAGAAAACAGGTCGTTCTGAAGCCATTAGATGAACTAAGCTTGATTGAAGACATAAAAAAATTAAAAAGTGCTCTGAGACTAATTTTGTGATTACAATGCTCAGAGACTGATTTTGTATCAGAAAACAGGTTGTTCTGAAGCCATAGTTGAATCTAAGCGTGAATTGGAGACAAAAAAAATAAACATTGCTATGAGAATTATCCCGTGCTCAGATTGCTCTTAGACTGATTTTGTACGAGAAAACAGGTCGTTTTGAAGCCATTAGTTGAATCTAAGCTTGATTGGAGACAACAAAAAAAAAATTGCTTGAGACTACTACGTGGTCAGAATGCTCTATAGACTGATTTTGTATCAGAAAACAGTAATGTCTGAAGCCATTAGTTGAATTAAGCTTGATTGGAGACAACAAAAATAAAAATTGCTCTCAGACTCTCTCCGTGGTCAGAATGCTTTAAGACTGATTTTGTATCAGAAAACAGATTGTTCTGAAGCCATTAGTTGATTTTAAGGAGATTGGAGACAAAAAAAATTAAAAATTGTTGTGAGACTTATCCGTGCTCAGATTGCTCTAAGACTGATTTTGTACAGAAAACAGGTTCTGAAGCCAAAGTTGAATCTCAGGGGATTGGAGACAATAAAATTAAAATTGCTGTGAGACTTACTCGTGTAGAATGCTCTTAGCTGATTTTGTACAGAAAACAGGTCTCTGAAGCCATTAGTTGAATCTAAGGATTGGAGACAAAAAATAAAAAATTGCTGTGAGACTATCCGTGGTCAGAATGCTCTAGATGATTTTGTACAGAAACAGTTGTTCTGAAGCCATAGTTGAATCTAGGGTGATTGGAGACAATAAAATTAAAAATTGCTTGAGACTTATCTTGTGTCAGATTGCTCTGAGGCTGATTTTGTATCAGAAAACAGTTGTTCTGAAGCCATTATTGAATCTAAGCTTGATTGGAGACAAAAAAATAAAAATTGCTATGAGACTTACCCGTGTCAGATTGCTCTTAGACTGATTTTGTACGAGAAAACAGGTCATCTGAAGCCATAGTTGAATCTAGCTTGATTGAGACAACAAAAATTAAAATTGCTTGAGACTATCCGTGGTCAGATGCTCTAGACTGATTTTGTATCAGAAAACAGGTTGTTCTAGGGAATTGGAGACAATAAAATTAAATTGCTTGAGACTTATCTTGTTCAGATTGCTCGTAGACTGATTTTGTACGAGAAAACAGGTCGTTCTGAAGCCATTAGTTGAATCTAAGCTTGATTGGAGACAAAAAAATTAAAAATTGCTGTGAGACTTATCTTGTGCTCAGATTGCTCGTAGACTGATTTTGTACAGAAAACAGGTCGTTCTGAGCCATTAGTTAAATCTAAGCTTGATTGGAGACAATCAAAATTAAAACAGTGCTCTTGAGACTAATTTCGTGATTAGAATGCTCTGGGATGATTTTTTTATCAGAAAACAGGTTGTTCTGAAGCCATTAGTTGAATCTCAGGAAATTGGAGACAAACAAATAAAAATTGCTATAAAACTTATCCCGTACTCAGATTGCTCTTAGACTGATTTTGTATCAGAAACATGTCGTTCTGAAGCATTAGTTGAATCTAAGCTTGATTGGAGACAAAAAAAATAAAAGTGCTATGAGACTTATCCCGTGCTCAGATTGCTCTTAGACTGATTTTGTACGAGAAAACAGGTCAATCTGAAGCCATTAGTTGAATCTAAGCTTGATTGGAGACAACAAAAATAAAAATTGCTGTGAGACTTATCTTGTGCTGGATTGCTCTTAGACTGATTTTGTACGAGAAAACAGGTCGTTCTGAAGCCAACAGTTGAATCTAAGCTTGATTGGAGACAATCAAAATTAAAAGTGCTCTGAGACTAATTTCGTGATTAGAATGCTCTGGGATGATTTTGTATCAGAAAACAGGTTGTTCTGAAGCCATAAGTTGAATCTAGGGAGATTTGAGACAATAAAATAAAAATTGCTGTGAGACTTATCTTGTGCTCAGATTGCTTGTAGACTGATTTTGTACGAGAAAACAGGTCGTTCTGAAGCATTAGTTGAACCTAAGCTTGATTGGAGACAAAAAAAATAAAAAAGGGCTCTGAGACTAATTTTGTGATTACAATGCTCCGAGACTGAATTTGTATCAGAAAACAGGTTGTTCTGAAGCACAGTTGAATCTCAGGAGATTGGAGACAATAAAATTAAAAATTGCTGTGAGACTTATCTTGCGCTCAGATTGCTCTTAGACTGATTTTGTACAAGAAAACAGGTCATTCTGAAGCCATTAGTTGAATCTGAGCTTGATTGGAGACAATCAAAATTAAATAGTATTCTGAGACTAATTTCGTGATTAGAATGCTCTGAGACTGATTTTGTATCAGAAAACAGGTTGTTCTGAAGCCATTAGTTGAATCTCAGGGAGATTGGAGACAAACAAAATAAAAATTGCTATGAGACTATTCCCGTGTTCAGATTGCTCTTAGAATGATTTTGTACGAGAAAACAGGTCGTTCTGAAGCCATTAGATGAACCTAAGCTTGATTGAAGACATAAAAAAATTAAAAAGTGCTCTGAGACTAATTTTGTGATTACAATGCTCAGAGACTGATTTTGTATCAGAAAACAGGTTGTTCTGAAGCCATTAGTTGAATCTAAGCGTGATTGGAGACAAAAAAAATAAACATTGCTATGAGAATTATCCCGTGCTCAGATTGCTCTTAGACTGATTTTGTACGAGAAAACAGGTCAATCTGAAGCCATTAGTTGAATCTAAGCTTGATTGGAGACAACAAAAATAAAAATTGCTGTGAGACTTATCTGTGCTCTGATTGCTCTAGACTGATTTTGTACGAGAAAACAGGTTTCGTTCTGAAGCCATTAGTTGAATCTAAGCTGGGATTGGAGACAATCAAAATTAAAAATTGCTCTGAGACTTATTTCCGTGATTAGAATGCTCTGGGACTGATTTTGTATCGAGAAACAGGTTCATCTAAAAAAAAAAAAAAAAAAAAAAAAAAAAAAAAAAAAAAAAAAAAAAAAAAAAAAAAAAAAAAAAAAAAAAAAAAAAAAAAAAAAAAAAAAAAAAAAAAAAAAAAAAAAAAAAAAAAAAAAAAAAAAAAAAAAAAAAAAAAAAAAAAAAAAAAAAAAAAAAAAAAAAAAAAAAAAAAAAAAAAAAAAAAAAAAAAAAAAAAAAAAAAAAAAAAAAAAAAAAAAAAAAAAAAAAAAAAAAAAAAAAAAAAAAAAAAAAAAAAAAAAAAAAAAAAAAAAAAAAAAAAAAAAAAAAAAAAAAAAAAAAAAAAAAAAAAAAAAAAAAAAAAAAAAAAAAAAAAAAAAAAAAAAAAAAAAAAAAAAAAAAAAAAAAAAAAAAAAAAAAAAAAAAAAAAAAAAAAAAAAAAAAAAAAAAAAAAAAAAAAAAAAAAAAAAAAAAAAAAAAAAAAAAAAAAAAAAAAAAAAAAAAAACCCCCCCCCCCCCCCCCCCCCCCCCCCCCCCCCCCCCCCCCCCCCCCCCCCCCCCCCCCCCCCCCCCCCCCCCCCCCCCCCCCCCCCCCCCCCCCCCCCCCCCCCCCCCCCCCCCCCCCCCCCCCCCCCCCCCCCCCCCCCCCCCCCCCCCCCCCCCCCCCCCCCCCCCCCCCCCCCCCCCCCCCCCCCCCCCCCCCCCCCCATCGTGCTCAGATTGCTCTTAGATGATTTTGTCAGAAAACAGGTCTTCTGAGCCATTAGTTGATTAGTGATTGGAGACAAAAAATAAAAATTGCTTGAGACTTATCGTGTAGATGCTTAGACTGATTTTGTACAGAAACAGGTGTTCTGAAGCCATAGTGAATCTAAGTGATGGAGACAAAAAAAATTGCTTGAGATTATCGTGCTGATGCTCTAGATGATTTGTACAGAAAACAGGTCTCTGAAGCCATAGTTGAATCTAAGTATGGAGACAACAAATAAAAAATTGCTTGAGACATCGTGTCAGAATGCTTAGACTGATTTTGTACAGAAAACAGTGTTCTGAAGCCAAGTTGAATCAAGTGATTGGAGACAAAAAAATAAAAAATGTTGAGACTTATCTGGTCAGATGCTCTAGACTGATTTTGTACAGAAAACAGGTCGTTCTGAAGCATTAGTTGAATCTAGTGATTGGAGACAATAAAATTAAATTGCTTGAGACTATTGTGTTAGATGCTCTAGACTGATTTGTACAGAAAACAGGTTGTTCTGAAGCCATTAGTTGAATCTAAGGATTGGAGACAAAAAAATAAAAATTGTTGAGACTATCCGTGCTCAGATTGCTCTTAGATGATTTTGTACAGAAAAAGGTTTCTGAAGCCATTAGTTGAATAAGTTGGAGACAAAAAAAAAAAATTGTTGAGACTTATCCGTGCTCAGATTGCTCTTAGACTGATTTTGTACGAAAACAGGTCATCTGAAGCCATTAGTTGAATCTAAGCTTGATTGGAGACAAAAAATAAAATGCTTGAGACTATCGTGTCAGAATGCTCTAGACTGATTTTGTACAGAAAACAGGTTTTTGAAGCCATTAGTTGATCTAAGCTTGAGAGACAAAAAATAAAATTGCTTGAGACTTATCTTGTGCTAGATGCTCTAGACTGATTTTGTACAGAAAACAGGTCTTCTGAAGCCATTAGTTGAATCTAAGCTTGATTGGAGACAAAAAAAATAAAATTGCTTGAGACTATCGTGCTCAGATTGTCTTAGACTGATTTTGTACAGAAAACAGGTCTTCTGAAGCCATTGTTGAATCTAAGCTTGATTGGAGACAACAAAAATAAAAATTGCTTGAGACTATCGTGTCAGAATGCTCTAGACTGATTTTGTATCAGAAACAGTGTTCTGAAGCCATAGTTGAATCTAGGAATTGGAGACAAAAAAAAAAAATTGCTGTGAGACTTATCGTGCTCAGATTGCTCTTAGCTGATTTTGTACGAGAAAACAGGTCTCTGAAGCCATTAGTTGAATCTAAGCTTGATTGGAGACAACAAAATAAAAATTGCTTGAGACTATCTCGTGTAGATGCTCTAGACTGATTTTGTACAGAAAACAGGTTTCTGAAGCCATTGTTGAATCAGCTGATTGGAGACAAAAAAATAAAATTGCTTGAGACTATCGTGCTCAGATTGCTTTAGACTGATTTGTACGAGAAAACAGGTCGTCTGAAGCCATTAGTTGAATCTAGCTTGATGGAGACAAAAATAAATTGCTTGAGACTTATCGTGTCGATTCTCTAGACTGATTTTGTACAGAAAACAGGTTTCTGAAGCCATAGTTGAATCTAGTGATGGAGCAACAAATAAAAATTGCTTGAGACTATCCCGTGTCAGAATGCTCTAGACTGATTTGTTCAGAAAACGTGTCTGAGCATTAGTTGAATCTAGGGATTGGAGACAAAAATAAAATTGCTTGAGACTATCGTGTCAGATGCTCTAGACTGATTTTGTACGAAAACAGGTTTCTGAAGCCATTAGTTGAATCTAGCTTGATTGGAGACAAAAAAAAATTGCTATGAGACTTATCGTGCTCAGATTGCTCTTAGATGATTTGTACGAGAAAACAGGTCTTCTGAAGCCATTAGTTGAATCTAAGCTTGATTGAGACAAAAAATTAAATTGCTTGAGATCATCCGTGTCAGAATGCTCTAGCTGATTTTGTACAGAAAACAGGTGTTCTAAAGCCATTAGTTGAATCAAGGATTGGAGACAAAAAAATAAAATTGCTTGAGACTTATCGTGCTCAGATTGCTCTTAGATGATTTTGTACAGAAAACAGGTCTCTGAAGCCATTGTTGAATCTAAGCTTGATTGGAGACAAAAAAATAAATGCTTGAGATATCGTGTGAATGCTCTAGATGATTTTGTACAGAAAACAGGTGTTCTGAAGCATTAGTTGAATCTAGTGATTGGAGACAAAAAATAAAATTGCTATGAGACTATCGTGTCAGTGCTCTAGACTGATTTTGTACAGAAAACAGGTTTTGGATATTGATTAAGATTGGAGACAAAAATAAAAATTGCTTGAACTTATCCGTGCTCAGATTGCTCTAGATGATTTTGTACGAGAAAACAGGTCTTCTGAAGCCATTAGTTGAATTAAGTGATTGGAGACAAAAAATAAAAATTGCTTGAGATTCGTTAGAATGTCTTAGACTGATTTTGTACAGAAAACAGGTGTTCTGAATAAAACCAACAAACAACAACAACACAACAAAAAACAAACACACAAACAACAACCAAAAACAACCCCACCCCACCACCAAAACAAAAACAAAACAACACAAACAAAACCAACAAAAACCACAACCAAAAAACAAACCCAAACACCCAAAACAAACAAACAAAAACAACCAAAAACAAAACAACAAACCCCCCAAAAACCCCACAAACCAAACAACCAAAAACAAAAAACAAACAAAAAAACCCAACAAACAAACCAACCCCCACCCCCAAAACAAAAAAACAACCCCCACAAAACACCACAAAAACAAAACCAACACCACACAACAACAACCCCCACCCACAAACAACACACCAACCAAACAAAAAAAAAAAACCCACCAAAAACACACAAAAAAAAAACACAAAAAAAAAACACCCAAACCCAACCAAACAAACAAACCCCCCAACACCAAAAACACAACAACCCAAAACAAAACAACAAAAAAAAAAACAAAACCAACACAACACAAACCAAAACCCAAAAACACAAAAAAACCCAACAAAAAAAACACAACCAACCAAACCCACAAAAAACACAACAAACAAACCAAAACCAAAAAAAACAACAACCAAACCCAAAAAAAAACAAAAAACAAAAAAACACAAAAAAAAACAAACACACAACAAACACAACACCCCAACAAAAACAAAAAAAACACAACCACACAAAAAACACACACCCCAAACAACAACCACAAAACCCAAAAAAAAACAAAACAACACAACCCAAACCACACCAACCACCCAAAAAAACCAAAACACAACAAAAAACCAAAACCACCAAAAAACAAAAAAAAAAAAACCAACAAAAAACCAAAACCAACACCAACCAAAAAACACACAAAAACACACAAAAAAACAAACAAAAACAAAACAACCAACAACCCCAAAAAAAACAAACAAAAAAAACAAAAAACACCACA